>VWZD01004089.1:651491-737715 GCA_013396695.1 Sakesphorus luctuosus | reverse complement strand
GATCTCAAGCAGCACAAACCCTGCAAAGGCTTAGTCTTCCTTTTGAAGAGTATATTGTTCCTACATAAATATAGTGATGAGAATAAGTTCCATTTCAATAACTGACAGGAGTTTCAGGAAAAAAAGAAAAAAAACTCTACTTGGGAAAAAAGAAAAATCACAGCCTTGGGTTAACACTAGATAGAATCTGATGCAAAAGTTCAAGTGGGCAAGTCCACCCAAACTTCTAAAATCTGAGATGTCTCATCTTACTGTATCCAAAGTGTTCTGTCTTTCTACTTTTAAGTAACATTGAGCATTTTCTGGCATTAAAAATAAATAAATAAAAACAAAACAAAACAACAAAAAAACCCCAAAACCCAAACAAAACAGAGAATAAAAGTCTGACAATGTATGGGGTGTTTTCAATCAACACGAGCAATTTAGGTCATCCATTTTCAACAGAGATATATAAAAATAAAATTATTACAGTCCTCTTCTTATATTTTTTTTCTTTTACTTTATTTCTGGAATCACAAGAGCATTAAACCAGAAGTGATGGGGAAGTTAACACATTTCAAAACTACAGAGCAGTTTTAATTTCTGAACTGATGGTTCAGTCACTGGTCGTTACATAAAACCCAACGTGTCAATTCTAAGAGCAGTAAGAAGTCTCTCTTTTAAAAAAGGTTTTCTTTTTTTCCATATGATTTCAAATTTCTCCTCCTTGGAAAAGTGTAACAATGAGTGAGAATCTCTTATTTAATTGGAAGTTTAAAAAGAATGGATCCATTTTATATGTTACATAAATCAGAGCAAGAGAATAAAGTTCTCTACAAGAATTTTTTTCCAATTCCCAAGGGCTTGAAAAGATGGAGTTTTCTAATATATAAAGTTCTGAGAAGCCATCTGACTGACAAAAGATATATATATATATATATATTAATCCTGGGATATTTTAGAAGACAACTAACTTTTAATATTGGAAGAAATTTACTATGACAAAGCACACTAAACCATGGGCATATGGTCTTTCATAGCACCAAGAAAATTATAAAGAACAACCTTCTACTGCTTAGGATTTGTACATGTTTGCACTGTAATTATCACTGCAAGTACAGTGCATAAAGTTAAATGTACATTTACATTGCTGTGGTTTATTTATGTATCTTAATCTATTGGGTATCATTGGGATTACAACAAAATTACAACCAAGTGGCAAATGTTTCCAAACAGCCACAGCAACATGAAGGGTCAGCCACAATATCCACAAAGAAGGAGTTTATACCATATGTGATAATCTAGTCCCATATATTTTGTTAAATTCTTCTAATAGAACTACTGAGAATGCACTGTGAGCAAAGGAATCGACCTCAAAATCCAAAATTTTGGATGACAAACACCCTACTCTGCCCAACTCCCCCTTTGCACATGCAGAATTAATTTGATTTCTTCACATGAAGATGCTCTACCAAAATGTCTTCTCACAACCATGCTGCACAATACTGGTCTTTACGTAGTTAGGACTGATGTCTGAGCACCTTCTGCCAATTTATTGCCAAAAAAAATCCCCCCCTCCCCCTTAAAAAATCAAAACACAATGTTAAAAAAAAATCCTGCTACTTACAGTTAAGCACCTGGTATTACTTTCCTAATTATTTTTCACAAGTCTTCAACAATTTTTAGCCCCTTATCGTTGGTATTAATGAGCCATAATACCAACTTATAAACTATATTAAAAGTGATTTCCTTTAGATGTCAGAGCTATTGTCCATGTGAAAGTTCATTTGGTTATTCCATGTGGCTGACCAAGGGTTTTCCACAGCATTTCCTGCAAAAGTGTATTTTTGGTCCTTCAACCAAATACTGAAAATCCTGCTTGGGCTTTTTCTCTCTAATAAAGAGCAATTAGCTTGGTAGAAGAAAGGCATCTTTGGCAGGAAACAGACTTAAAAGGCTTGGAAATATCAGTTGGCTGAATTCACAGCCCTGACTTAATGCTGGACTGAAGATTTTTTTTTCTCTTTCAACTCCCTCCCACAGCGAGGTTCCTTTTTTCTTGTCTAGTCTCTGGAGTATCCCCCCATTTCAGCAACCTGTTCCTTTTATACATTCCTTTTTTTTTTTTTTTTTTTTTTTTTTTTAAGAAAAAAAAGACACAGGGAAAAAATAGCTATTCAGTAGTGGAATTTCAACAGCTACCAAGTAATGAAAGTAAAGAAAGGGCAAGGAAGCAACAAGTAATAGTAAAAGAGGTTTGGTATTTGGCTCTGTTGTCACCGTTGGTTGGAAGGGCAGGAATTCCCCAGGTGGTCACTGGGACAGGGAGGCTGGAGCTGCTCATTCCCTTCGGGATGCTCAGCAGCCACAGGGAGCTCACTGACATGAACTCTTGGCAGGAGCTGCAGAGGCCGCTCAGGAGTCCCATCCAAGAGCCACAATGGCTCATTTTCCTCCCTTGTCTAAGCTCAATATCCCTCTGCGGTGCAGCATCGCTCCTCTCCACAGGAATGCTGAGAACTGTCACTGCTCAAAGGCACTGATCAGCACCAAGGTCAGCCCCTCCCCAACACACCCCTCTTCTTACAATAAAACTTCGTGTTCACTTTTCTTGGGATGGACAGGGAGGTGATACATTATTTATGAGAGTGAAGCAGTAACTCCCCAAGGCTCTTCCAAAAAGTACAGGAGATTGAGGAAACAGGAGAGCAAAGCTAGAGGTGCTAAAAGGGCCTTTCAGGAAAACCAGCAGGATTTATGTCTGTCTGCACAGCTGTCAAGAGGAACAAAATTCCTGATGCATTTCCCATTCTACTGCATAGCTTTAGGATGCAATTTGCTGTATAATTAAGAGATCCAAAAGCATCATGCCAGTGCTTTCTACAGAATTCAGTTCAAAATTATTCTCAGATACTCATCGTACCAACAATAATCTGCCTCCTCTGCTACAACACAGTGTAAACAATGAGTACCTGTAATTAGCAGCAGAATGTCTAGACATGAGTTAAAATGAATGTTTGGTTAACACGGCACTGGAGCTGTACATGATGTATTACAGAGACCATTGTTACAAAATTTCTGTACCGATCAATTTAAAATAACCTTGTAAAGTTTAATTGCTATCTTACATGAGTAATGAATTGAACAAATGTCAGAGCCTAGTAAATGTGTCTTTTATCATAAATCAGTATTTCACATACAATAATTATCCCATTAATGCTGAATGAAATGCTTACTGAGTTTGTCTAGCACGCACTGTAAGTGGTTGAAATGACCAAGTATATGTAATAATTTCCTGACAGATATATTAAAAAAAAAAGGAAAAACATCACTTTGGAAGGTAAATTAGAATTGATAAAAAGGGTACTATACAGAAGATAATTTTAAGTAGAAGCAAAAGTATAGTGTCCTAAGTTCTCTAACAATTTCTGAGTCAAATAAATAAAAAATACAGTAGTAACCTCCAGCATCTTCCTAGAGCAAGAAAGCTCTATGCTTCATTTTGGTTTAGTTCTGTCTCACAAGATAAAAAATGGAGCAGTTGCCAATTTATCTAACTTAAAAAGTCCCAGACTTGCCAAGTATGCTGTGATAAATAGCTTTAACCACCTTCTGCTCATATTTTCTTATAGGACATGACAAAGGGATTTGTAGATTAAGTCTTCAACTTTATTTGTGTTACTTTACAGAAGAAAGATGAAAAGGGCCCTTAAGAGGTTGAGCATGAAAAATACAGTTAAAAAGGTAAACAAACAGCAAAACTGTATTTTACATTGAAAATACCTAAGATTTTAGAGAAGTCTTTAAAGAAAGCTCAGCACTGTTGAGACCATTGAGCAATGCCATAAATAACTATGATCTTGCTTGCTTTCTGAAATACACTTTATAGATACTGTCTACCTGAAAAGCCCACATGTAAGTACACTACTGTCTCAGTCTGGGACACTGAGGGAAGAATTCCTTCATATAAGAGGAAATTAAGGTAAACACACAAATATACCAATAAGCCAGTCCCAATATGCTCTGTACAACAGTGCTGGAACACTCCTAAGGCTCCCCCAGTCAGAGTAAGGGGACACCATCAAAGCTGTGCTCTCTTCTTCCCTCTCCACTCCTAAGCTCAACTCCATCACATACCTTTCTTGTGCAGGTTTCAGTGTGAGAACTCCTTTTCACATTTTTCTCTTTTTGTAAATCACTGTGGCATGAGCCTTGCATCTTTTTGAACTAGTTTGCCTGCAGGCCACCACAAACACTGCAACAGCCTCTAACAATTTCACACTGCTGTGATCATTGAAAGGAATCCATGCATCTGTATTTGCTACCTTGTAAACTGAAGACTTTCTAAAAAGCTTAGGAAAGCTTACAAGTGTGCCTCCTGGTTTGTTAGCAATTTATGTGCGTCAGTAAAACCATTACCATTGAATTATTAACACAAATCATTACCATTAAATGGTCCTTATCCTCATCCTCTATAACATGTTAACTGATTGTACATCGTGACATAAAAAAAAGAGGTTTTAGCTCTTTCAGGATATTTTGCACAATATATCAAATTGGTCACATCATGTGGTGAAGAATTTTTGCCTGATACAAAGAGTAAGGAGCTGTCCAAATTTTGCAGATTAATTTACTCCTTATCTGCTACAAACTGCAACTGTTTTCCCAACCTCTCCAGCAGTGGTTCTTACCTGCCAATTTTAACAACCGTTCATCCCAAAATGATGAGTCTTGAAGGATATAATGATCACAAGACAGGGAGAACTATCAATAGTTTAATTATCATATTATTCTGTCATCAACATGACAGAAGCCTGGCAGTGGTTACAAAACCATCATCTAACAAACTGCTGTTCCAGAATCAACCCAGATTTGAAATCCCATGAAAAACACCTCAACAGGTGTTTGCATAAACCTATAAGGAAATGTAGATGGGACAAACACAGCTTATATTTCTGGACACTGTTTCTGATATTCAACCTACTTTGCTCTTCTCCTATATATGCTTAAGTTATTTTGAATACTGTTTTATTTTACAAGGTAAGTATCACTGTAGTCTCATAATACAAAGCATGAAATAAAAATTCTTACTGGAAAAACACCAGCCAACTGTTTTACTGATCAGTTTACTAATTTTTCAGGAAAACAAACAGAAAACTGCCTTAGGGAGTAGTACTGCTTACAGCCCCATTATAGAAGAAAGATCCATTTGTACAAGGGCCCTGTGCAGAGGATGGAAACAGCCCCTGTTTGTCTCTCCATCACACAATTTCATTGCTGCTTTTCCCTGTCTTGGTTCATGGACTTCACTGCTCTCTTGATAGTTCTGCTGCTGAGCAAGGTTATGGGTACAGGCAATCAAATATTATCTTTTTAAAATCCCCAAATAGTGATTTTATTCAAACAATTAAGGGATTGTGACCTACCTGCAAAATAACTGGCCACCAAGAGATACAGCCATTCTCAAAGCTATTAGTCTGCTGATTCAAGCTCAGAAACTGTTCTAACCTCAGTGGTATCTCAGCTTCTCTAACTCCCTTGTGCAAAAACGTCACTGGTTTCAGGCCGTGCTTTTTTGTTGGTGTTCAACTAGAATTGCACCAACACAAGTCAAAGCATCTGCTTTTATCCACAGCATTCACACACTTCACTTGAGGCACCATCGAAAACCTTCAGAATAACCTACCACTACAAGAAATAGTTTTTGCCTGTACATGTGACTCGTGTGTGTGTGTGTCAATTCTACCTGAATTGCCACCTTCAAAAGAAGTTAAAATGCTTAACCTTTTAGCTATATGTGCCATGTGGCATCTGTGATTTCTACAGACAGAATGCCCCAGAAGTTATATAGCTTTGCTTTTTATTTAATATCAGATTATTTTATATATGTAGATCTTCTCAGTAGGTATTTCTCAAATGCTGATAGGGTGATCACACCACTACTCATCACAAAACTTGATGATATCCTTTATTTCACCTTCCTGCTAAAAAACCCACAAAAATTTAATAAATTTCCCTGCTAGATAGGTCTATCTGTATTCTTTGTGTGTCACGTTGCACGTTTCTTGTTTTCTGCTCATGTTTCTTGTTTTCTTATTTACATTTCTTATTTTCTACTCATAGTACCACAAACTTCACAGACCGAAGCTGAAAATCCTTATTAAATGTGAGACTAAAATATTTTTTATCCTCCAACAATTCCTCAGACTTCTCAGAGCAGCCTCAGTTTGTGGGAATATGTGTAAAAAGTCCCTGGGAAGAGTGTGAAGGTGCCGGTTATTTTATGCCAAAGCTACTATTGCAATATTCTGGCCACATTTGTATGGTCACACCTAACCAACCTTTCTTCGGGCCCTTCTTGGCTGAGTGATTAAAGAACAACAATTGTAATTGTATGACTCTATTTAATGGCACAGCTGAAATTGAGCCCATTACAGACTATGCTGTCTCTCAAAATACGGAGTCAAAATTCTGTTAAAACAGCAAAGACTTTGAGTGCCGCATCGAGTCTTTCCTTAAACATCTCCAGGGACAGTGACTCTACCACTTGCCTGGGCAGCCCATTCCAACATCTAATCACCCTTTCTATGAAGTAATTCTTCCTCATGTCTAACCTAAATCTTCCCAGTTAAATATGAAAAAAATAGTGACCTACATCTCTTGTGTGTTATCAGTTCCACAGAAAGAATGTAAAAACATAAGCAAAATTCAAGGTAATGCAAGACTGAAATAAGCAACTGCACTACTCATGAATTAATTAGCCTTGAAAATTAATATAAAAAAAATAGATATAAACAAAAAACCCACCAAATTTAAGGACTACAATTCACATGGATAGACAATGCACATCAGCATGCTGGAGGCATGTAGCAATGTAACAACAGGTCAAACTATACTGAGTATAAGGCAAAGGCTGTGCACCCCCAGACCTGTCCTGAGGCTGTGGCCAAGGATACAGCCACCCTCCTCTCAAGACAACCTCCATTTGAGCAGGGGCCAGGAAGAACCAGCAGCAAAGTCAAGTTTTACTCTGTTTCCACCACTCAAAGCATGGCCCTGGGGTGAGAGGTCACCCTGGCATGCAAAGGCCATCAGGCCAAACCCAAGAGAAGACAGACAGCAGAGGCTGTGCCTGGCTTTGCCAAAAAAAGCAGTGAAAGAACCAACATCACTATGCAAGAGTTCCCATGGCATGGCAAAGCTCACAGAACCACCTCCTGAGAAGACAAATACTCCACAGAAGTAACTGGTGATATTACAGCATGAAATGAATTGACTATTAGCCTTCAGCAAATGGGGTATTTACTGTTTTTAAATTGTACATTACTGCTCAAGCAATGATGATATTTATACTGCACATCAAACCACAAGAATGAGAAAGTAGTGAGCTAAAACTGAGGACTTGGATTAGTGATCTTGTATGCCCTGGGGGAACATGAGACCTAAATAGATGCACACAAAGTAAATAAGACACAAGGATACTGGGGGGATAATGCCAACTGAGTCAGCAATAGGAGAAAGCTGCTGTTCAGAAACATCCAATGGGTACCAGACTCCAATTTGAAAAGACAGTTTGGAAACTGAAGAGATTTTATTAAAAGAGGGAACTCTTGTGAACCAAGAGTAAGCACAGAGCTAAAAACACCTTCAGGAAAAGCACTGAGTAGTTATTTTACAGCACCATGTATAGGAAGCAGCATATAAGCCTCTATACAGAGTACTCAAAATCAGCTGGCACAAACCAGAATGCTATACCATCATGTTGTATTTTTGTCTTCAGAAGTTCTCCTCAGAGAGCAAGCTGAAACATCAACATATCACTATTAAAAATTCCTGTTATCCTCCTACAGCTTTTAAGTTGTAGATATTAACAAGGATGAAATGCTTATCTATTCAAATAGAAAGGCAATTTTGACCTTAGTGCATTAGTGTAAAAACAAAATGTGTTGTTTTGATATTTACAAGATGCAAGAATGAGCTGCACTCCACAATCAGCCTCATGGCATCCCTGCTAAAACAGCCTTCCAGAAGTCTCTCTGGAGGAGGAGAAAAAGGAAAAAGTAGGGGGAAAAAAACCCCCTCAGTTACCAGTAGAGGATTTACAAACCAAACTTGAAAAAGACTGAACTGAGCACTTGAGCTCTGCAGACAAAGGATTCATGAAGCCCAAAGTAAGAGCACACTCTGCATTTACCTCAAATCTCTTCCAAGTCCAGCAAAAAGCCAATGTTTGCCAGAGAGGATGGGAAGGATGAATTCTTCTATCCGGGGGGCACTGGAGGTGCCACACGGATCAGGGAGAAATAGCTTGCACAAACCACATTCCTTTGATTTGCCTGCATACCCTCATGTTTCTCTGGCAAAACATGAGACAGTGAACTATTGTTTGGAGATATTTTGGCCATATAGCACTGGTGCTGTACAGTTTGTTAGTGAGCTACACCAAGCACTTGCAGCTTAGGCACTGAACAAACGAGACAAGCTAAAAAGATTGGTTTTAACTTATGTCTGAGTAACCAGTAATACCAACCAGCAGCAACCCAGTGGGCATTGCAGTGGTATCACTGACTCACTGTGCTGTGGGTGGCTGGGAGAGGCCCTAAAACAGAGCAGGAGCATCCACGCTGCTCCCAAGCTTTTCATTAAATATCTTTCAGCAATACACCAGCATAGGGTCCTATACAGCTTTCAGAGATTTTTAACTTTTATTTCATTCACTCCTTATTTCAACAGCAGAGATCCCGCATGCTTTTAGAGGAATATTAATGATGCAGAAGGCCCAACCCTCAACCCTGTGAAAGCCATTACTGTTCGCTCAGAGTAACTGGGCCGGTGCCAGCTGAGTTTATTATATCGCCTTTGTTTGTTTCCCTGAAAACACGATGCTACAGTGAACCAGGGGATGTTAATGTATTTCCATGCCATGCTGCATTTGTTTTTATTGCCAGAACTCTGTACTTAATATAGCTGATACCTTCTTTGAGGCTGAGACATCTTAATGAGCTCAGCACAACCACGCGTAGAGGCTCCACCAAAGATCAGGGAGTGCCTCGTGAGCAGTTTGCTGGGGCGGGCATGGATCACTGTCCAAATGCTACTGCTGCCTGCAGACTAACTAATGCAGCTTTAACAAGCTAAAAACATCCTGCTAAAATGAATCTGTCATTACAAATAAGTAAGAATAAAGTGGGCACAAGTGGTGGAGGAATTAGCTTTGGTACTTGCTGCCTATGCTGATAATGGTAGGGGGACTCGCATAAACTTTATTCTGGCAATGTCGAAAAAGATTTTACTGTCAACTTGATGCATAAATTTGGTATAAGACAAAAATCCCTCCAGCATCCCAGGTTCATTAAATAGTACCACTAATAAGGCTTACCCCTGTGCCTTGAAACAGCAGTACCCCAGGCAAACCTCTGATCTGAGATTTTAAAAGAACACGGAGTACCGTAACAGAGTAATTCCAGGCTAGCCCTGCTCTGCTGACCTGCAAGGCTACAAATAGCTTTAATCAAGACAGCAAGATGCTCTTCCTGAGAGGTGGGGTCCCAGTCTCAGTGCAGCATCACACCAGGGTAGCACAAGATCTGCTCTTAGGCTTAAACTAAACCCATGCACTTACCTCTGCAGTTACAGGATTGGAGCTCCCTTTTGCTATACAGGTAAAAAGTAGGATTGTTATACAATTTTATACACGTTTATGAGAAGGTTCTTCTGCATTGCTCTGAGAATAAAAAGAAATCTTTACATTCAAACATAAATAAAAGTACATCTGATGCAGTGCTCCCCTGAAGAGAAATAAAAATACAGAGCTCAGAACCAAAACAGAGCTCCCCAGCAGACACTCATATTAAATCCACCTTAAATCCAACACCTCCTTCTGCTTTGAGTAACTGTTCACATCGATTTTCCAAGCACTAGGAGTTTTTAAGCAGGTTACCAAACCCTTCCCACGAGGGTCATACATGTAAGGAGTCCAAATCTGCTGGTGTTCAAGACCAGGCTGAACAAGACTTGGAGCAACCTGGTCTAGTGCAAGGTGTCTGAACTACTGATCTTTAAGGTCCCTCCCAGCACAAACCATTTTGTGATGCCATGAAATCTAGATTTAAAAAAAAAAAAAAAAAAAGAAGAAGAAAGTTTCAGGTAACTATCACTGCTTTTTCCTCACAATTGATTCCTCAGTTGCATTTTATGTCTCTTAGCTTTCTTCTCCACAGTGGGGAAGAGGAACATTTCCATTGACTGTGCCTGAAGTTTGTCACCTATTTACTGTCATACAAAAATCAAACTGAAGGAAGGTAAAATAATCTTAAAGAATCTCACAGTATTTTTTTTTATACCTTCAAAATTGTAAGCCTGCTGGTAGCTAAAATGTGGCCACGAATACAGCTAAGTCACAGAAAAACAGAATAAACATTACATGATTTATGGCTTGATGATTTACCACAGAAAAGCCACTGAACTGTCTGGATGACTACAATTTTCTCTCCCTTCCTAAACTTGGACTGCTCCCATTCAGAGCAAAGTATTTCAATCCATTTAAAAACTAATTCTTTTGAAAATAATAAAAAAAAAAAAAGCTCTCATCTTTCTGGGTACTACTGCTGACACCAACATGCCAAAAAGAGAGAAATCAGGTCTTAAATGTCAAGAAATATCATATGCATCATTTCAACTTATCATCAGCTCCAAAAAACTGCCAAAAAACCAAAAGAACAAAAGCCAACCACCAAACCTATTTTTCTTTAAGCTTGGCTTAGTCAAGGTTGACCTTCTAGCTTATTAAGAAACATTTATCTGTTTCACGCTTCCAGTTCTTGTGGGGAAATACAAAAGAACATTTAATAAAATGTTCAAATCCGTATACATACTTGAACCAAGTATCACCCTACTTCATAAAAACAATTAATTAGTCAACTCCTTCTTCCAACATCCTTTTCTGTAGCAGACTGAAGAACAGTGCATATGAAGTGGTTTATTTTAATATTCTTGATCATCTGTACCATCATGGTGAGCAACGCTCACGAAGGGGCACTTGGAAGGCAATCCTGTGCCCAAGCCCAGCACCCAAGTTGTGCTCCCTCCTTCACAAATAAAATGGATTTTGCAATGACCCTTGTACCCATCTTTCACGCTAGTAAGCATCCCACCTTGCACATATATAGATATATTCATTCTCCCTGTGAGAATTTAAAACTGGAGTACAAATTGTCATTCATTAAAAAAAAAAAAAGCTTTGGTGGGAGCTTTCCAGTTTGGGCTCAGTATTCAGCAGTGTAGGAAGTGTACTGCATAATCCTTCCTGTCAACAATACCAGTTGTGTTTCTAACAGAAATAACTTGCTGTATATTTATTTATTGACATTTAAGATGAACAAACATTGTTATATCTTGATGTGAATCATCATTTCTACAATTTGCTATCTGAGCAAAGATTAAGGACCATATGTGACCCCTTTATAGAGCTGCCAGCAGTGTTCTCTCATAGGTTAGAATCCTAAGGTGGAATATTTTCATATGAAATAACATGGCACAACTGCAACTAAACAGTAGAAAGAGGCTCTGGTTCAGGTCACTATAAAACAATTGCAGAATGAGAGAAAGCACATATACCAAATTATTGATTTATGATAACTCAAACCATAAATACATCAATTAATCCTGCAGAATATCTTCCTAAATTTCAGCTTGAGTCTCTAACAAATGCTTCCAGTGAATGCAGAATTGTTCTCTGTCACTCAGCCTTGGGCCAGTTTTGGACAGGTAATCCACCACAGCCTGTTCCTCTGGCTGGGCTCAGGAAGCACAGCTGAAAGGCCAGGGACAGGAACTTCAAGGACCAAACGGTAATGCACATGGTGACAGAAGGAACTGTTCATCACCTAAATTGTTTCCAAGCCAAGCCTGTTTCTTAGGCTGCAGACAGTGGCTTGCCCCTAGAGACAAAACAACAATCAGGGTTCTTGACATGGTAGATGTGATTCCTTCCACTCATTTTGCTTGCTGTGTAATTTGATCATTAACAATCTCTGTGGCAGTTGCAGATAAAAACATCCTTAGTGTCTTTTAAAGGCAGCATTTTTTCTCCTGAAATAAAAACCTTTTAAGGTTATTTTTTTTAAACACACAAAAATTTTTCTTGCTGCAAGTATTGGTAATATATTAATTATTTAAGTGAAATAAACGCTTCTGTTAATGTGTTTAATTAAGCATACAAAGCTCTTTACTTGATGTTATTTGTATTTAAGATTTCCTGTTTTCCCTGAAGTATTTATTATCCAAGGCATGATTCCTCTAATCTTAGACATACTCTGGGACTGAAACACTATTTTATATCAGCATTTCTCAGCTGCTTTTATCATGAATAGATATATTACAAACCATGTTAATGAGCTGTTTAGTATTCATATATTAGACTTTTCCTCATTTTATATGGAAATACTACTATAAAAATTCTAAGAATACTAGTTTTATGTGCATGCTAATGATGAGATCCAAAGCAAATAAGAAGTAGAAAATCTGTGGTGGCAGTGAATCTGAAATGGATTAGTACATCGTCAATGTGCTTTACATTGGTATAAAATTATTAAGCATGTAATTAAGTAGGATCAATGTTACTGTTTGTTTTGGGGGTAATGTTTTAGCTATTTTAGATGTGTCATCTTTAAGAATTTAATTTCACACTTTAATGATCTTCTTGTAATTTCCTCCTCCTGCTATGAAGTCACATAGTCACGATACGTGTGAAATCCACTACGTATCAAGAGGCAACGAGCGTGGAGGGCCAGAACAAAGTCACCATGAAGGAAGATGAGAACAAGGCAAATTAAATATTCTTTTAAATACAAAAATAGTTCATTTCAACTGGCCTTATTTATCAGGCACATTCAAATCCCCAAGATTGTTAGCAGGAAAGAAGTTATAGAGTTACTTTCAGCGATGGCAGCTTTGACCCGGCTGACCTCAGAGGCACCTCCAGTGCAGCCAAAGTGAAATGAGATTTGGCTTTAGAGGAGCCTAATGAGTAAAACTGTCAGCCTTCAGTACACTTAGATCTGCATGCAGGCCACAGAAAGAAATAAAATCTAAACCCCCAGTTTTGGGTAAAAGGGAAAGAGAGAAGACTATTCACTCTCTTGGATAGAGAACTTACTGCTGGTTACTGAATAAAACCCCAACTGAAAATCAGTTTGCTACCAAACTGAATGGTCTCATTTTGAACTGGGAATTGCAAATCAATGGAACAAAGAGTTTGTTATTATGGAAAACCCAATGACTGAGGAAGTTCCCTTATTAATTTTACATGCTGGACACAACCCAGGCTGCCTCTGTGGTCCCAGCTCACTGCATGTTCTCCCAGGGAATCAGAGCCATGAACATCAACACCTCTCAGGATTGAAAGGGATGAAGAGGTTGGAGCCACATTTGTTAAAAGGCAAGTCAACAACAGGCATTTTTTTCTATTGAAAGTATAGTCAGAGAAGGCAGATTTTGGTAAGAATAATGTACCTTTACTTTGTTACTGAAGTAAAGAGGTGTTTATCTATATAACTGTACTATCTTAATGGCAGATCAGATCTCTATTATTTATACAATTCATTATTTAGACCTGCTTTTTTGCACTTGAACTCACTGGGTTTAGGTTATGCAGCAGCATATTTGTAAATGAAGCTACTTCTTGTTAAAGGACATGGGGGTACATTAGAGATCCACTCTAGACAACTTCAGATTAAATAGTTTTAAAATTTACCTCAAATATCAGTAGTATGGAACAGAAGTAGAGGTAAAAAAAAAAATCACAATGAGGTAGAAAGTGTCATCTCAATGTTCTCAACAGCCTGAGCAAAAAGGCAGAGAGACACTCTTTGTAGCCTTGGCATATTTATGAATGCTTAACAAAAGAAGTAAAAAGAACACTTTAGAGATAATTTCATTATAACATGAAAAAATAATTTTTTTTCCCCACCTAGATTTGGTTGCAGCAATTAAATAATGAAAAATAAGTTTGCCACATCTTTACTCTGAAGTGATTCGTGTCACTATCTACTATTAACAGCTATACCTGTGCATTTAATGTGTTTATAAATGGCAGATGGCAGAAATTAATTTAGCATTCTCTGTGAGGAAGTATACAGAGTAACTTGGGTCCAATCCTATACATGACTGTTCTCATGAGTAGAACTAACTTGAAATTACTTCATACAGGGCATAGCCCAAGTTTTACACACAATTTAAGACCTGTTTCTGAGGCCACAGCACACAGTTCTCCAAAGTGGTTGTACATGCATGTTGATACATATTTAAATAATGTAAGATAAGGCACTGCAGACTTGAAAATGTTTCATTTGGCACAGTGAAGTTTCATTCAGAAGTACCAGGGCGTGAGCAAGAGCTGCTAAAACATGGACATTACAAACCTACATCTGTAAGTTAATGTGAGAAATTAAATCCTTACGAAATTTCAATTCATTTGAAACTATTTTTTCCATTTTTTCTGCTTCATAAATCTCCACTCTTTTATCATAGCTATACACTATTCTTTGTGAGCAGAGGTTTTTGTCTTGTGTTATTTCTTCATCCACAGCAAAACGCCCTCATTGCTGACAAACTACCGTGAATTTTATCACTAACAACACATCTAAGTTCTTATTTTAAATCACAGTCTTATTTTCAAAAAAAGAGCAATTTTACTTTTCTTCCAGAAATTCATCTGCTTGCTAATGAGAGTTGTTTTCATCTGCAACTTTGAGAAGAAAAATGGTTATTACACTTGGGTAATTTTAAGTGACAAATAAAGAATTCCTTTCAGCCCTCTATTTAAATACAGGACATTTCTCTGGTTGAGGATCTACAGGTCAGATGTATCATTATAATTACAAACATTTATAATGAGCCTCAGTGCAATTGGAGCCCACACTGAAGGAGCATCACCTCAGATAAAAATCTTCCAACAAGCAATTTCATACCTCAGATTGCCATAATTTATAAATCCCTTCATTATCAAAAATTACCTTTTGATACCAGCAGGGCCAAGAAGGCTTTTGATGATGCTATAAACTTATATGGTTTTTTTTCCTAAATATGTTTCTAATTTTTATCAATGCCTAATCAATAGACAGTGCTGTGATACAGCAATTTCTCCACCTCCTTTTACCAAAGCTATTCCTGGCATAGAAAGCAATGACAGCCTAAAAATCAACACCCTCACAATCAGCTGTAGTTGAATTATCCTGCAAAAGGTGCATCCCTCATTTCCCCAAATCTCCTTTCCTGATGCTGACTGTTGAACAGCAGTAGCGTGACAAAACAGCAAGAGACGAAGGGAAGATAAAACAGAGAGAAAATGAAGGCGTAAGAGTTTGGGTATCAGTGAAACAAAAAGGATGAGACCTATGAGAGGGGCAAAGGAGCATGTTTAGGTTGATGGGGGCAGGGGGGAAGGAACGTAGAGGAAGAAATAGAGTTTTCATATCAGTGTGAGTAGTTTGTCAGCAGAACTAAGGGAAAAGCAAGAAAAGTGTGAAAATAATGAATAAAGCAACAGCAAGGATTAGGCAGAAGCAAAATATTGTGTGAAAACACAGTGCTGAAGTGAAAGGGCTCAACAGATGTACAGAAGCCTTGAGAGAGTTGCAAGGACAGAAGTATGAAAGGAAAGAGGACACAAGAACATAAGTAATAAAACTGTTGCTAAAGCAAATAAAAAATAAATGGATTGCAAATAGAAATGCATAAGAATAAAGACAAAAACATCATAAAGAGCTTCTAAAAAAAAGCAAACAAAAACCCATGCTGCAATCACACATCTCTCCCTCACTTGCCCAATGACCATTTCTTGCCCCCTTTTTGGGGGCAGACAGGCATTTTCTGCCCCAGTGTGTCTCAAACTCGCTCGTGTACTCTTTCTTTCATCCACTGGGCTATTGTTCAGCTCCTCCCTGGGATCTCCTGCATTGCCAGTGTAGGAGACAATCCCTCCTGTGAAATCAGAGAACACCACACCTGTAGCCGACAGACAGCCCACGCTCAGACTGTGCTGAGCACCCAAACACGTGGCTAATCTGTGGCCAAATACTGCCAAGGAGGTCAGTGCTGAAAAAGAAAAGCCATTAGGCTTGGCTTAACAGCCAGCACAACCTCACAGAAGAGAAGCTGTGCCAAGGCTTTCCTTTTCACCACATGTGCACTCAGTGTGTTGTTTTTTGGTTTTTTTTGGTTTGGTTTGGGGTTTTTTTGATGTAATTTATAGCTTAGTTATGAAAATAAAATTGCTTTCAGTTTGAAAACTTAAAAACAAAGTCTTTGTCAAAGTATGAATTACTTTTATAGGTCTTTCAAAAGATTGAGCTTTTCATTTTCTTGTCTTATGAGTATATATCCCATTAGACCTGCTTCTGTGTAGGAATTGCAATTTTAGCAAGCAATTAATCCATAAATGAGCTGTTGCAGAGTTTTAGGTATTGGGCATGATCCTTCAAAGGCTTTATGTTGGCCTTGCATGACACCTTCATGTTTCCACAGACCTTAAAAGAGGCTCATTTTGCCAGCAATCATTTAAGTGAATTCCCTGTGAATCACTTTTGGAAAGTCATACTCAGGATTATCAGGCATAGGCAAAAAAATCCCAACAAAAAGGTAGTATTTCTAATGACCATGTCACTGAGAGATACAATGACCTTTACATCCTTCAGCACTG
This sequence comes from Sakesphorus luctuosus, assembly GCA_013396695.1. NCBI lineage: Eukaryota > Metazoa > Chordata > Aves > Passeriformes > Thamnophilidae > Sakesphorus > Sakesphorus luctuosus. Next base: position 721,037 of record VWZD01004089.1, on the reverse strand, counting down.
AATTTCTTGTTGCATATTTTAATCCAAAGGAAAATATGCAGCCAGAGACTCACTGAAATTATACACATTTAATCCTGGACCTTCTGTCAGGGATGCTGAGGAGTTTCTGCGCAAAATCAATCCCATGATTCCCATGTAGTTCATACCTTTCACACAGACCAGAAAGTCTGATGTTCTGACACCATCATCACATCCTCTAAGTTCATAGATCAAAATTTTGAATATTTTTTCCCCATGTGGAAAGGCAAAATGAAATCCAATTTTATGCACGATGCTGCATTTTATGTACTCTGATGGTGACAAACTAATGCTTTGAGTACAAGGGAAACTCATGTCTAAAATATTCTCATATTATGAGCTCAAAGAATTTTTAAAAATCCCAAAAAACAAACAAAACAAAAAACAAGGGGCTGTTCTTACTTAAACATTTTGTGCATCACACAGATCTCCTGCTATACGTTTGCCAGGTGTGAATCATTCCTAACACACCAGAAATGAACTTGTTTTACCAAAACCTGTTTGCCTACAATAAAATTGAGTGTACTGTTTATATTGGTAAGCTGTAAATAACTGTTACATCTGCATATGGAACACTTAACAATGACTTCAGAATGGCAAGAAAAGTCTACTGCAAAGTCTTCAACTACTTTTTAAGGTAATTATGTTTGGTTGGAACAAGACTGGCTGCATGGACTATGTAAAGGACAACATTAAAGAACATTCAGAGTGGAAATGAATACAAAGGACAGAAAATAAAGCAGAAAGAAAAAAAAAGAAAAATAAAAAAGGTAATTGAATTTTTTTAGCCTTTAAAATATTTTAAAGAAAATTAGCAAAAGCAAGTAATTCTATTCCCTGCCAAATTCTGATGTTTACCTGACTACAGCATGGCACTTTCAAAATGATTAAGAAAAAGTAGGTTTTATTCACAAAACTGAAACTGCAGCCCTCTACTAAAAGAACCTGCTGGAGGGCAAGTCCCTGTTGCCAACCCTTTACAGCTCAGGCAGCAGTGCCTGGCAGGTCACCAGAACAAGACTCACACACTTCTGATACCAGTCAGACAGACTTACACCTTGTTCTTGCAAGATCCTTCTGCTCAGTAAATTTTAGTTCCCATAGTGTTACCTGACAGGGTATCTTATATATACAACAGGTGATCAGTGTCCCAGGGCTTTCCTCAAGAACTTTGTTAGCTACCCTTTCAAATATTCCCTCTTGGGCATTTGAACTTCCCATCCTATTCCAGTTCCCACAGTTATTGTGGACACAGAGTCACCGTTTATTATTAAAAAACCACAATATATATTAAAGAAAAGTTAAAAGCAGGCACAAGCTTAGCCATTCCACCCTTCAGCTAGCAAAAAGCAGTTCCAGCCAAAAGCCACATAACCTCCTTCTGGTGGCACTCACCAGCCTGTGTTCAGCACTGCTCCAGGACTCTGTGTCGCACCAGCACAGCTGCTTGGCTTTCACTTGCTGTGAGTTCACATCTGGACAAGGGCTTCAAGGGCTGTGCCTGTACAGCCCATACAACACTAGGGTCACAGAGAGTCCTGTGATGAGCTGGCTGTGCCCAGGTGCCCATCCAGGTGCTTGCCTGCTGCCCCCTCCAAACATGTGGGAGAACACAAGAGGGGAAAGCTCAGACAAGGAGATCAGTCACCAGTTGCTGCCAAAACTATCACACTGCCACAACCACTTGAGCTTGGGGAAACAGATTTAACCCAGAGCTGTGCTGCAGTCCCTGCCAAGGGAACCTGCCCCAGCAGGAGAGGAAGCTCCCCTCCATGGCCACAGTCTCTTCAGGAAATGTCTCTGTGCTCCACCATGGCTTCCCCAGGGGCTGTGGGGAATGGCTGCTCCGGCACCCACAGTACCTCTGCCCTTCCTCCTCCTCCAGTCTGGGTGTTCACAAGGCTGCTCTTTCCCTCACCCCTCAGCACCCAGCAGCATTTTGCTCATTCTTAAACACATTATGCCCAAGGTGTTGTTGTGGAACCGCTGGGAACTGGCCATGTCCAGCCCTGGCCTCTCCTCACAGAGCCCTCATCGCCCCATCTGCCAACACCCAGACGTGCACTCCCAGCACAAGTCAAAGAATCATGAGGAGAATAACAATAATAATAATATTTTTTATTATTATAATTTTTTTCCAAAGTATGGCAACAGCTATCTGTTTAATCCCATCCAGTATTCAAAGTCACTCCCTTTCACACAAAATGAACAAACTAGCTTTATGCAGAGGAAGAAAACGTGTGTCTCCCAGTAGTGTGACAATGTGCTTGTACCTCAGAAGTATTTGTAGGGAAATTATAAAAAGGAATTGCCTCTAAAAGTTCTCCGGGGCCTCAATACCATTGCCTGTATGACAGCTGTAACAGAATCTAAATGCAGAAGCATCAAATTTATTCTCTGGCCCAAGAGTGTTCCCCAGCACCCAGAGGTTGGGCAACCCCGAGGGAAAAGGAGCAGAATTAGTGGCGTGAAACTCAGGAAAATCCTTGAAGTACAATCCCCCTGAGAAAGATAACTGGGTGTCATCAACAGCAGCCCCAAACACCACAGTGGAACAGGCTGAGCTCCTCCACACTGATGGCAATGCAGGATTTGTCTCAGTGGGGTGCTTCTCTGTAACCTTTCCAAAAGGTTTAGAGGGTACCAGCCCCATCGACATTCATCCTTTCCACACTGTTTGCTCTAATATCCCGTTAACTACCAGAGCAATCAGCAATACCATCACACCAGCAAAATGACCTTTCCTGCAGGCCCTGAGCACTGTGTTCCCAACAATGGAATAAGGAGAGAACAGAGGTCAGAAGCTCAAGCCAAGGTCAGAGTCACCCAGATTTTCTCTATCAGGAAAGGGGGCAGACAACAGGAAAATACCTGAATGGGATCACATAGCAGCCTTGACAGGCTGTATGCCAGAAAGTAGGATGGCAAAGCACCAGCCATAACAAAAACATCCTTATATGAATTTCTTTACCAGTGGTTACCCACAACAGTAGCTGTGCCAGGGTAAAACTGCAAAGAGAACCATAGTGGGAAGTACGATTTCTTTCAGGTCTGTAAAAATAGAATCAGGAAAGTTAATTCTCCTTCAAAACATTCATCTTGTTCTGTCAGAATCACTACTTCTCACCAGCTAACATAAAAGCATGGCAATATTTTATTGCTGCATTAAGCATTTAACTTAATTTTATGTAAACTAGCAGCAGTTTCATAAAATTTGTTGACATTTTTCATTTTGTTGTGGTTCATTTTCTACAAGTTTTATTCTACTGATATGAACAATCCTGATTCAGAGAAGAAAAGTGAATATACATTCATCATCTCAAAGCAGATTAAACTAATGTCTGGCCAGTAACAAGGTCAAGTATCTTGCTGAAGAACAAGTGTAAGCAGCTATTTTATGTAGCAGATTCCTTGTTCAACACTAACTACATACAGAAAAATGATAGAGTCAAACCACATGACTACATTTTTCCCCTCGTCTCCAGCATTTTCTTTATTTACTTTAAACAGCTTCATGGCAGTTTGTCTTCAATATATGCACATTATTTATTGATCTGGGATTTTCCAAAGCTACTAAAGAGTGGTTTGGGATCCCAGCTTCTATTGAATTTCAATGAATCTACTCATAAAAGAATTAGGAGCCTTTGGAAATTGTCTTCTTTTATTGCATACCACAAGAGCAACATTGCATCCAATTGCTGTATCCTTTGCTGGTAAAAGAACTACGACAGAGATACCCAATTAACAATTTTTAAGCTTGTGAAATCAGTCTCACATAATTAGCATCCAGAGAATGAAAGATGCTATTTTAGCAACCAAAGTGAGACTCACGCTTTTAAACAACGTACTTTCGGTTGCTGCCTGCCTTTTGCTCCTCCAAGTCTCATTTAATCATGATTACAGAAAATTATATTCCCTCAAAATCCCAGAGAAAGACTATTACCAGAAATAATTTCAACATCTTTCGACAAGGCCACATCTACTCAAACTTCCAGAGACAAGGGCCATTCAAATTTGATGATTTATTAATGGCAACTGGGGTTGTTTCAGCTCAGGACCAGTCAGCCACAAATAAACTGTGTGGGTGGCAGGTATGCAAACAGTCATTTGGATAACATTTAAGAGAGATCAAATACCAGAACAGTGCCATGATCACAAAGGACAACAAGAGAGACAAGAGGTGCAGAGTGAAATGCTTTTAGGATTTTCTTGCTGCTAAAATAACTGAGTGTCAAGCACTTTCCTGTCTTGGCAGTAGGAGATCTCATATTTTTACCCCCTCTCATTAGTTATTCATGATATTCAAGCAATACTTGGGGTCAGAGATGGTTCTAATGGGTAGTTGTGCTGTTGCAAAGCTCTGCTGCCTGCAACACACCACAGAAGGGATATGAGAGGAGCTCAGAGTAACCTCGGGCAAGACCTCGAGTCTCCCTTCACAGGGCAAGTCATCAGGCAGTGCTACAGCACCTTCCTCTACCTCAGGACCAAGAGACAACAAACCAGCCTTGGCTGGAGCTGCTGCCCCCAGCATTACAAACCCCCAACACAACCAATGTGTGCAGGCCCAGGAAGAAGCTACAGAAAACGAGTAATTTCTTTTCCTGCTCCAATGCATTCTGACAGAGAGCAGGTGGAGAACTGAGATTTGAAAACAACATGCAAGCCAGATGAATTGTGAAGCTGCAAACAAACAGAAAAATGCTTAAGTACTAAATGGAAGGAGTAATTTGCCAATGCACCTTTTAGATCTCAACTCTGTTAGCAGGAGGTTGAGGAGAAAACCAGGTAGTAGTACATCACATCAAATACTTGTCTAGGTTTCAGAAGCCATTGATATCCCTTAGGCATGGCTTACCTACAGATGTTATTCATAGCTACAAAATAGCAACATTGTAAATTGGATTTTTAGATGCAATCAATTAGTGAACTTCTTATGCCACTGTAAAAGTTGCTGAGATAGGCAAATGCTTACAGTTTAAGACCAATACTAATAGCAAGAATGTTAAAATAAGCCCCAAAATAATCCAATCCTCACATAAAAAAACACAGAGAAAACCAAACAAAACAAAAACAAAAAAATCCCACACTAAAACCATCCAGAAGAAAAACAGCATCATACTGATGTTTGAAATTAGTGAATGCCTGCAACAGGCAGTAATGAAAAGGACAGTGGGTGATACAAAGAGGTTGCCATTATTTATGTTTTTTTTTTAAACTCTTTGCTTTTTAACAGTGTATTTGAGTTTTTTAATTGTTCCACCAAAATCATCTGTCTGGTGAATCTGCAGCAACAATTTTATTTTTCTGTTTTACAGTAAGGAAGTCCTCTAAACATTTGCATCAACCTCAAGACCAACAGTTATCTGTAAAAGTCAAACTGTCTGGCCAAATTCTGGGCTGTCTGATAGAGTTCTATTGATTTCAAGTGAGCTTGCTGATTTAGCCTACTGAAGGACCCAGACTCATCCGATTAGGTTAAGTAAATTGATTTTTGAATCCTGACTATTTGCAAAAACCTTATGAACAACCCAGAGACCACCCAGGAATGAGTAAAAAATTACTTGGTCAAGAGTTTTATTAATACATTTCATTTTTAAAAATCAATTTTCTCACGAACAACTCAGGAACAGAAAAGCAACAAAATTTGTTCACTAAATTATTCATTATGAGTTACCAAACCAGGTTCCTTGGCACTATAAAAAGCAGCAGCTCCATGGAGAGCAGAACGAATTGCAGCTGGTAAGAAACTGTGGAGAACACCAGTGTAGGTGCTGCAGGAGCTCACTGCTGGTTTTACAAAGCGGTTTATGAGGCCATTTCGAGGAAGGGGGGCAACAAAGGGGAACAGGCTGGTGTCGGGTTCTGTCTCAAAAGAGGACAGGGAGTGCCAGGGCACCCCCATCACACTCACAAAAACTCAAGAGGGCTGTGCCTGCTTGAAGCCCTGCCCCTGCCTTTGCCAACACAGAGGCTGAATTCAATGATAAATAAGAATGCCACCTTTTTTCTCTCCTAGATCTCTTTACTACACTGATAAAGGGACTAGATTATAGAATTTCAGGTGGATTCCTGAGGAAATTAGCTGATAGAGTCATCTCACATGCGTTTATACAGCCTAATAACTTTCAGGCTCTATTGTAAAACTTGGCTGACGTGCCACCAGGAGAGAGGCCACAAAGGTATTTAGTTCCTAGAAGGTTTCTGCAAATAGATGGTTGAGTGATGAGGCTAATAAGACTTTTCATATTCTCACTATGGGAAAAGCTACAGCTTGAGAATTTCTCTCCTTTTCTACACTTTGAAATCCCCACAGGAGGAAAGTTAAGAACTTCCAGTTGCAGGAAAAGCTTTGATCAATGCTTGCACATTATTAGAACTCAGAAAACCCTATTACTAGGCACAAATCCACTGAAAATCAATCAAACTCCATTTGTTTATGGCTATAGGAACAACTAGCAATATCTGTCAGGTTACACCACATAATTCATCATACCTAAGTCAGCAAAGAGCTGACAAATAGAGACTGAGTTCTTCTATAAAAACCAGATACATGACCTAGTGCACGAAAACTGGAAGGTTCTGTGTCGCTGGCATTAACAGAGTCCTCAAACATATCATATTTTTAATACAATTTATAAATCCCTACAGATACTGTGATGCAAAGCACCAACAGTAAAATTCAGGAACATTCTATTCATCTTTAATGAGAAACAAGTTACCTGATGCAGCCAGAGTACACATATATTTCAGTAAGCTGACTAAAAAAATACAGAACCTCCAGGACCAAAACGTAATTGTGAGCAATTATGTTCTTCCATGTTTTTCTTACGTTCCTGTATTTCCTCAGCATCCTAGTGCTGTCCCTTGGTTCTCACTCAGTCCTGGGCTGACTCCTACCTTTGACTTAGGACAGTCTAAGCAACACAACCTATAGAAAGCAATTAAATTTTCAAAGGGGAGGTGTTTCCACGAAGACCGAATGGTTGGTGTTAGAAAAAGTGCAGACTTGCTTTCCCATCCCATCTCCCCCCTTCTTCAAGCCATTAATAAACTTCAAACCTCATGTTTTTAATACGCTGTGACTTTAAATGGCACTGCTGTACAGAGACCTTATGGACCAGGGCAATAACCATGCGAAGTTCTTGAGAAGAAAATACCTGAGCATCCAGCAAGCTGCTGGATTTGGAACTACTACATATCAGGGGGCAAATTAAAAACTGGGAATGAAACCATTTTTGTGCTACTATCACAATACTCATTAATGGGCAGAAAAACTTTGCCTGCTAATACTGCACTTGAAAACATATTAGAGAAGATGATAGTCAATCACCAGAGCAGTAATAAAATCTTAGCTGTACCTTGTGCTTTCCACTGAAGGATGCTTTTGAGAATCCCAAAGTGGTGGGTAATCAGAGCACCCTCACCACAGCCCCAGTGTGTTCCAGAGAACAAGTGATGAGCAGGAAGGCTGCAATCAGCAGGGTAATGTCTGCCCAGACAGAAATGGCTTCCAGACATCTCAAGTTCCTGTTCCTCATTTTAAAGATTAGGCTCCTAAATACTGTCTGATGTTTGATATTTTCTTTCAGCAGCAAACCACATTTCTAGCCTTCCTGATTGCCAGTGTCGCTTTGATACAAAATACATGGTTCTTCTCTTACATTAAGTGATTATCCTGGGGATAAAATCAGGAAATTCCCTTGTTTTTCTCAGAATGCAGGAAACAAGGGAACATTAAGATTTAATAATACCTCATCAGTAGTCTACAAAGCTGATAAGAAGAAAGTCTGTAAGGTTGCTGCTCTGGTGTTCAGAAGGTCTTAGCCACATTAAAAAAACAAGGTCTTCGTTATAACTAAATATGTTTTATTAAAGCTTTCCTTCATTTTCCTTTCTTTGCTTCGTTCCCCTTCATAGCTCTTACATCTTCTTTCATTTTTCCCCTTTGATGTTTATATGATTTTCATACTTGTATTGAAAATATTTTGCACTATTCATTTCCACCTCACCACCTCCTACATGTATTCAGAGGAACACATTTTCCCTGTGTCTGACTTTGCCTCTGTCCTCTCAGCCCATCCACAGCTCAGTGAGAGCAGAGAACACATTCTCTAGTGACAAAGTTCATTACGAAGTGGCACAAGAACAAAACACCTTCCATCTCTTCCATTTCTTTTGTCTCTCACCTACAAAGTGAATGTAACCTGTTCACCTTGAGAGGAAGATTCACTCCGGATTTCTAAGACACAATTGAATAGCATGACTATAAACGTTACAGTTAAAAGGAAAATAACATTAAGAGTGGCTCCTTCTTTACTTACATGTGTCTAAAGACTCATCTGAATCATCAGGACAATCAGGCTCTCCATCACACAGCCAGTGCTGGGACACACAAGTCACACGATCGTGACACAGAAACTCTCCTATGTCACACAAGTGATGCTCTTCTGAAAACGAGAATGGTTTAGAATGAAATGGTTAAAGATGAAGGGGAGAAAAATGGCACATTGAAAACAAAAGGTGAAAATAAAATGATTCTGAAACCAAAAATCAAAGGAAACAACAGAAATAATATGAAGAAATAATTTAATGATGTCTAATGGCTTTACTCAGGTCGTAGAGCCCTAACATCCCTCTGCAAGGATTCAGGGGGATCTGCTCATAATCCTTCCAACCAGACATCAACAACATTAGAGTAAAATACTCTTATGAAACAAAATTATCAAAATCTGGGTTTGATTTTTTTTTGTTTTGTTTAGGTTTGCAGGGTTTTTTTTTCCTAAATATTTCCACATGAAGTAAATTTGCTCACTAGATAGAAACCAACAAGCTTTTAAGCTGTCATATTACCAGCAGTGAGGTACCACATTCACCTCTCTTGTTACAGCATATATTTTCTAATTGTTTCAACTAATCAAACTTTCAAGGATGTATTTCTGTAAGCAGTAAAAGGTCTACTCAAATAAACATACATAAATACATACACATATAAAGTGATTTTAGGTATGTATTTTATTACCAAATACTACCTCAGTTTTATATAGAAACTATTTTACATTTCATGTGACAGGTTTGCAAACAAAGGATTTCGTTATTTAAAGTCAACACTGGGGCACCTTGAAAACAATGGTACATACAAGAAGGCAATTCTGGAATTCTGGCACACCCACATTATCTGCTGCATTCAACCACCAAAGTCTGATGTCCTTGAGATCTAGAGTTAATTAACTCAAGACTATTCCATCATTATTTAATGTAAAACTATTCTAACATTAATTAGAGCTCGGAAAACCTCTGTGAGATATATTATATTCATTTTATCAATATATAAATTACAGTAGTGCCTTCCACAAGGTTACATTGCAGATTGCTGGGAAAGGGTTTCTTGATTATTCTTACACTGACTCAAGTGAGAAATAACTTCACTGGAGTCAATACTGTCACAAAGATATAAAGGTAGGTATAGAGGAGAAGACCATTAACACCAAATCCACTTCTAGATCTATCCATTGGTTTAGCTCCCTCCAAAAGCCAAGGGGTTATGGCTGCTATAGGAAACAATAATAGGGACTTTTTGTTAAAGTTATCATTTAATCACTTCATATGTGCAGACCTCATTTCTGAGGGCAGGCTCTGAACTGTTGATAGCAATTGGTTTCAAACAAGTCCAATTTGCAATTACTATGTAGATATACATCATATTTCCTAAGCTAACCACATCACAGCTTCTAGAACCCTGTAAGAAATAAGGTATTTTTGTTATATCTTAATTTATTCCCTTTACTTAAGCAGAAACCAGTGCTCAGGCATTTAAGTTGTTTATTTTCTCTAAGAAAAATGAGTGAATGAATAATTAAGAGTGTAAGTTCATATGCACATGGAAGTGGTTTTACTTAAAGCTTTCAGGGAGATGATTAAAGGCCTTGTTTGATAGCAAGCCTTAAAAATCTAACCTGGAAGTCAGAAAGAGGGACATTTTATACAAGTTTTAGCATACAAAGATACTCAGCAATACATGTATGAAGAATTCTTTAATACCTGGTTTTATGGTATTCTTGAAATCCACAGTGAGTTTACATTTCTTTATAGAAACCTTGTGCTACAGTGTATGCCATGTCTGTTTATGACAGACCTGGAAATATTAAAACTAAGATTATCAACCATGTCCACTTATTTATACCATTCTAGAATGATTAGTCCTCAGAGCAAGAAACAGTTGAAAAGTCTAACTTAATTCTTTCAAATTATTTTTCTACGTGCTATTTTTATAAATTTATGAACTGACAGCTAAGTGAAAAAAAATAATAAATATGAAAATGTAAAACTGAGAAAACACTAATACAGTGAGTTACACAGGTGTCTGTGTCTACATAAGCACTCTCAACAATACTTGTAGCATAACAAATCAAGTTTTTTTCTAAGTCCTAACTGACAATAATTGGGTAAAAGGAGAAATTATGCTGTCATTTATGCCAAATGTAACACTTCAAGTCTAACTACTTACTGAGCAAGCAGAACCTCATGGTAAGAAAATCACATTTGAAGCTGATGAAGAATTTTAGTCTAGATATTCAAGTATGGAAAACCAACAATGTGACATTCCTGGGAGATGTGCAGATCTGCCCTTCTGCAGCTTTTTGGTACAATGTCTATATTAAACCCCCTCCCTAAGTCCTCTGGCCAATCACCAAAGAATTCCCAGCAGTGAAAAGACACTAGGACACAAGGAATGGATACCCATTCTATGTAGTCCCTAACAATGATCCCTTGGGAATGTTAAATTTGAAGCAGAGGTGCAAGAAAATCAGTGAAGCCACACTATCAGTAACTTAAAGACCTTTCTCTTCTGCAACATTTCCTTATGTTTCATATTTTATTCCTAATAAAATTCCTTTTCACTACTCGGTGTCAACTGCCAGTCAAAACACATCCCAACAGCGCTGCTGTTGGACATAATGAACAGGAATCCCATGGAAACCTCTAGAGGAACACCAGAAACACCTGACTAAAAGACACTCAACAAAGAGCTTCCTGGAACAGGAACATTTTCTATCCTGTTTTAAACTGACACAGGGCAGGATTGGATTAGATATTAGGAAGAAATTCTTCCCAGTGAGGGTGAGGAGGCCCTGGCATAGGTTGCCCAGAGATGCTGTGGCTGCCCCATCCCTGGAAGTGTCCGAGGCCAGGCTGGATGGGGCTGGTGGAAGATGTCCCAGCCAGTGGTACGGAGTTGGAACTCGTCTGTAAGGTCCCTTGCAACTCAAACCATTCTGTGATTCCATCACCATGTTCAATAGTAATGAGAGTCTGAAACAAAAACTGGCAGGGTGACTATCCCTTGCCTGTTAGTGCACCAAATTCTTTCAAACCTGCAGATGGTCACATCTGTCTACACAAATAAATCTTGCACTTGTTCCTCTTTTGGGCGAAGACTGTGAAAATAGCTTAAGTAACTGGATATAAGGAAGTGCTAAAAAGCAATGTCATACAGAGCTCCAAGTGTATGTTTGGAAAAAAAGTCTTGTTTTCTACTTTTTTTTAAAAAAAAAATAATTTAGTCTTTCCAATGCTATTAAATTCTTCATTTGCATTTTTGCAACAATTCAGAAATTATGGAGATCTGAGGTTTTTATATTCTCTATCTCAAGAAAAACCTAGCAGAGTAAAAATGCCACTAACGTAAAACACTTTGAAAAACGGATCAAGTTTTGAAAAAAGCAGCTTAATATTAGCTCAGAATTTTATTGGCTCTCAAAGCGCTTTTTTGAAATGTTTTCTTTTGTGTACCAATAGAATTATCTTCATTTTCAGCTGTTACCTTTACAGAATGAATTGGACCAATTAATCACAAACATGCAGTATTTAGTGAGGATTTAAAAACAAACAAACAAAAAACCCCAACCCCCCCACTTCTCCTAAAAAAGTCATCTCAGATGGCCTCAGAAGTGAGGAAAACAATTCTTTTAAGTGACACCTCTACTCACACTTTTTCCTTCTATATAATGTGAGCTGCACAGGCAGGCTCCCAGTGGATGAGAAAATCACGTTTTTAACATCCCAATTCTTTGAAATACAGAGCAGATGGTTAGAAATCATCACTCTATTGGTAAATGAAAGCTTTCCCTCCCTAAGGACAGCACTCCTACACTCCTATCCTATGCTGCAAACACCTGGCTGTGTCTCTTAGAAGGGAAGGAAAAAAAAGAAAGAAAAAGAAAAGCTGGGGCATTTGTTCTGAAGTCAACATTTCTAGAGTCAAAAACATGTTTGTAGGTATTTTTTGGTTTTTGGTTTCCTTAAATCATATTTTTAAGACTACAAACCTCAAAATCTCCATTAGAAAGGCAATTATAAGTATAATTTATGCAATTACACAAAAGTTGGAAAACCTAAATTCCATTGTCCTGACAATACAAGAGCAGGGGAAAAAGGCAAATAAACACCTGCCAGCACAGGAGGCAGTGACTGACACTGCCCACTCCAGGAATGCTCCTTTTTTTATCAAGGCAATTGCCTCTGGAAACACGCATCGAACTCCTGAATAACGAGGGGTAAAGATCACTGTCCATGACCACATGAAGTGGTCAAAGAGATCTGGAACCTTCTTATTTGAGGGAATGCAATAATGAAGAGCAGGTCAACAGGGCTCTTGAAAGGAGCCAGACAGGAGATACCACTTAATTGAGTGCTCCTTCAGCTCTATCGTGAGACTTTAAATGATTTGCTGAGAATCTAATTAAAAGCTGCCTTTGTCAAGGAAGCAGGCACGAGGGGAAACTGTGCCCTCCTGGAATGGTGCTTTCCTACAGGCATCAGCACTGGCCCTGCCCACCCTCAGCTCAGGATCTGCCAGGTTTCTGCTATGGTTGGGGTCACCCCACCACCCCCTGCGATGGCACTTCTTGGTGTGCTGCATTCAGAGCACTTCCATCTCCATCTGCTGAGAGCACCTGAGAGCCCAAAATAAGCAAAGCTCCCATATGGCAACACTCTTCAAAGTGAGCAAAACTCAGCCTAATAAAGTCTTGATCCGTTATAGCAGGGAGTCTGCTCATTAGGCTTTCACTAAACATCGGGGAAAGCCACATGTGCACACTAAGCACAAACGGGATCTTCAGAATGATATGATAGAGCACAATGTGAATGAATGTTTAGGGATAAAAGACCATCGCAACATAATTTTTTAAATCTTCCATAACAATAGGTTAACATGAAGTAAGAATGTTTCATTAATTCAATTTCATTACATTTTGCAATGAAAGATATTTTCATTGTATTTCAAGTAAAACAGAAAATTTTGAAATTTTCAATTTCCTTTTGTTTTTCAAGAAAGTAAAAGGGCAAGAAAAGTGCACATAGACTCAGGGGATGTGTGTGTAAACATTTTTTTTTTTTCCCCAATTCAGAATGGCAAGATCAAAGGAAAAAAAACATGAAATCCAAAAGAATATAATAAAACATAATAATATAAAGTCATATAAAAGGTATAAAAAAATATATAAACACATACAAGATTTCAGCTAGTTTGTCCCCAGCTGCAGATGCAGACAAAACTCACAGGACAGAAGAGAAATTACCTGCCAAAATAGCAATTTTTTTTCAGAAGCAAAAGAGCAGGAAGACTAAGAAAGAGCAGAGAGGCCAACAAGAGTGGTCAGAGAACTGCAGTCCAGCTGTACATTTTCATTGAGATCCGCTGGTGACTGCATCACCTGTCTGCATGACCAGCAGCTTCTGCCAATGACAGTGAACCCATTCTGCCATATTTTCAGATATTGTGCAACCTAAAAGTTACACTTTAAAGTTCTTAATTAGTTTCGCTTTGATTTTAATTAAGTTGTCTTCATTACAAGAGCTTAAGAACTCAGAACTCCCCCCCCAAAAGCATGTTTTCCATTTGGGATTTTCTTTGATCTCTCACTGAAACATGGGAGGGTTTGCAGATTAATTCCAGCAAAATTTACTCCAAAGCTGAAAAGTACATTCCAGTAGCAATTTATGACAGAATTCATCATATGCTAAAACCTAAATTACTGTAACTGAAAGGGAGATGGGTAGAAAGAGCATGCACAGCACTTCCTACTTATGACTTTCAGACTTTATATAATACTTTTCAAGCCTTTCATACATTTTGAGTTAAATCTATGTTTTTAGAGTCCAGCCTACAGTAAAACATTTATATTTTGGTTGCACTAAGCTATAGACAAAATCCTTGGAATGCATCTTGCAAAACAGTAAATAGAGTTTTATAGTCAGGGTCTAAAAATATGAGATCATTTATATCTGTCCTACCCAGTTCAGTACAATCCTGCGTTCAAAGTCATAAAGTTTTATTCACAGAACCCAAAAATCTCTCTTGGGATCTGTCAGACCCTGATTTGTGCAAAGGGGCTTAAAGAGCTGTGGGTATGTTCAGATGTACTTGGCATTGCTGAACAGATATATGGGTGTTTTAGGTGTATTTATTCAGTTCCTGGCACATTAGTGTTATCACTTACTCAGCATTTACTAATCAACTAATTGCTTTATCCATAGGCAAAGCACATGCACAGGTACCAGTCAGTAAAAGCACCATATGTTCAGTTTAACTCACATATGTAAGTTCTCTTTAGTCTGCACATCTGCCTCCCAAAAATGTTCCAGGCATCTTGTCTGGAGTCTGGTCAGTCTTTTGACTGACATGACACATCCCAGTTCTCAGCCCATGCCCCAGCCCATGATATTCAGGCTCCAATTCCTTACTTACATCACACAGCTACAAGAACTCTTCATGTTTTCCAGACTTGTTCCGTACTACTGTAACTTACTGATCAGGCTAAGGAAATAGTGATGGATATCAGTATTAACAAAAAAACTAGAAACATCCACCATTTCATGTCAATCCTGGAGTATTTTTGGAAGCGGGCAGGAGATAAGTCTAGGGACTGCCTTGCTCATTTTTGCTCTTCCTTTGCCAAAAACATATTTCCATTAAGGAGGCTGACCCTGAGTCCCCTCCTGTGGATTTGAACCAGAGCAGGTTATTATTCAGACTTAATTTGGCACCCTTCATGGACAGAGAAATCTATGAAATACTCAGGTAATGAGAAACAACCAAATATTCCTGAGCCAATTTTTACCTAATCAACAAAGGGTCATACAATAATACATATCTCAGCAAACTACAAAATTACATGATAGTGATGTTCGCTAATGGCAAAAAAAAAAACAAAACTGCAGAATATCCAGGTGCATTCTTTAATACCATAGAGAGACTAATAGAAAAAAAAAATACCTGTAATCTTGTCATTTGCCAATTCCTGCCCCAAGCAGTCCTATACAGAAAGGAGGTAAAAAGTCAAACAAGCTCCCTGTGAACTACTTCTTCACAATTATCATTTCCCTCCTTACAAACCAGAACAAACACACAAACACATTGCCCAGGGTGGAGTTGCCCTTCTTTCCAAACAGCCTGACTTAGACTGAATGTTAATGTCAGGACAGAGGGTCAAAGTTACCATCACTTATCCCTCCTTGAATAAAGAATGACAAGCCCCATAACGGACTCAACAACATGTCCTTTCAGCTGCTGACAGGCAGTACCAGGGAGAACAGGAGGGAAAAGGCTCTCACTTGTGGAAAGCCCTCAAAGGCTTCCACTGAAACAAGTCTTCCCTTTTTACTGTGGCACAGAACAAAATATCTTTAAAAAACCCATTCATATGGAATGTGAAAACCTCTGAGCCTCTCCACCTTGGTCTGTATTATCATAATGTGTTCATAATATTATCATTTCACTTCCTCCTCAACAGGTGGAAATGGTTCTAACAGAAGACTTTGAAAATAAATAAATTTGCAGGGGAAATAAAAGGAACTGTGAGAACCTTGTCAAGAAGCTTCACAGGACAACCAAGAGCTCATACAGAAGTATGCTATGCACCTCCTAGTCCAAGTGAGTAAACAACAAACTTTCACATGCAAAAGAATTTCTAGGAGAGATGAGTTGAATAATACATTTCTTGTTCACAGACATGCTTGCTGCTTCATCAGGAAGCTCAATGGAGAACACACTCAGCTTTCAGTTACTCCCAGGATCACAACACCAAAAAGGTCTGACAGACAAACTCCTGAAGAGCAGAAAAAAGGAGCAGACGGATGGGGACCAAGAACAAGCCACCTGGAGCCGATTTCAAACCGGCGCCGCCGCAGCACGCCACTCGCTGTGCCTCCAAGCAGCACTTCAAATGAGCCTTTTTCATCTCCTAGCCCTGCTAGCTGTTGGAACTTGGAGATTTCCAAGTTATGCTCGTAGCTTCGACAGCTGTAAAGCTTCCAAATTTAATTGTAATGTTTTCACGGCAAAATTGTTTCTTTTTCTCCAAGCGGGGTGGAAATCCTGACTTGAGACAAATTATTTAAATAAATGCCACACAAAATATTTTCTCTTTTGAAAGCCAAAACATTCATTACATAACTTATTAAAATACCTTTGATAAGCCCTCTGCTGAGCAGATGTTCCATCATTGTGAATTTTCATATATGAGAGTTTTTAGCAAATACCAAAAGATAATTAATTTAGATAAATTTCATCTATCAAAGGGTAATAAATGATGTCATTATTTTAATTTCGTTGTTTTACTACCATGTAAAACATAAAACCATTCCATTTTAATATTTCAAGCTCTAATAAAATGACATCTGTCCACACAAGGAAGGAAACACACAGACTAAACTGTTGCCATATTTTAAGATACTGGGAACACTGTGGGAATAATAATAAAAAATATGCTGTTTATCATCACTTTGAATAAAAGTAAAATTTGAAGTTTTCATTTAGAGAGAAGGTAACTTCATCAAGGAAAGATACAGTTAGGTAAGATGTAGGTAACTCAGGCAAATGTATAATGGGAATAATTCACAACAGCCTGTTCTTCTGGCCAGAGACAATAACTTCAAGAACCAAAACGCAATGCACATGGACACAGAAGGAACTATTCTTCACATAAATTGTTTCAAAGCCAAGCCTGTTTCTTAGGCTGCAGACAGTGGCTTGCCCATAAAGAACAAATTTAAAGATCAGGGTTCTTGACATGGTAGATTAGGCTCTTCCACGCATTTTGCTTCCTGTGTAATTTGATCATTAACAATCTCTGTGGCAGTTGCAGATAAAAACATCCTTAGTGTCTTTTAAAGGCAGCATTTTTTTTCTCCTGCAATAAAAACCTTCTCAGATTACACTTAAAAAAATTATAACCAAAAAGTTGTCACAAAAGATGAAAAAATCCAAAGCAGTATGGAAGAAACTATAAAGTATCTGGACTGAACTGAACCATCTTCTTAGCTTTCTCTTTCAATTCCCTGGAGGTGGATGTTGAGGCTCTTTTATCATTGGTGCTTGGTTTGCTTCTTTGCTTCGTTTTAGGACACGTGAACAAATTTTATTCCTTTTGCCAAAAATGGCTTCTTTGATATGATACCAAACAGTTTAATCTTGAAATCATGAAGCCTTCCAGCAACAAAATGCTTTCTTTAAGACAAAACCCAAGAGCTCATATACTCTATTGCTTCTTTTGGATTCAGTGGGAGTTTCTCCCTTCCCTCCCACCGATTGGCTCCAGGAACAACGGGGAGCCACCAGTAACTTCAAAGAACCTCAAAAGAGGTGGGAACACCAGCAACCTCATGAGGTTACCCAATCCAGCTCCTTCAAAGGTTGTCAGTGCAGTTCTTAAATGCAGCAATGAAATTCCTGCTCTCCTTAGCTCATCTGTGCCAACAGAGCCCACATTTGGCACAGTGCTGTCTCTTCAGCCATCGACTCCCTCACCTGCGAGCAGCCGCTCACAGCTCACCTTCCCACAGCACCACGGGCCATCCATCTTCTCTGCCCACTCTGCTGTGGCTCCACTGCCAATCATAGAACACGAACTGCTCTGCTAACCATGATTAGTGTTACTTAGATAGTGGCCAGGCTTGATGGATGGCAAGGCTGAGTTTGTCCCACAGCAATTAACAGACGGGCTGGGGCAGACACAGGCAGGAACTCACAGCTCCCACATGATTTAAGTACAAGGATAAAGTAAAACAAGTTCGCAGAAGATGGCAAGGCAGCACAAGTGAGAATCAAACTCTTGGAGGAGAGCTTACCAGAAGACAACAAACATATTTTTGCAGCTAGAAAATCTGCCCTGTCCTACCAAACCCTCATGGCTGGGAGAACCAAACCTGCTGTCACTAAGCATATCTCAGAATGATCCCACTTAAAATGACACAAAGTAATGATGAACAGGTTTCAATAGCAGATGGAGGCCTGTTTCATAATTCAGTTTTAATGGCCAGAGAAATCTTAAATGTGACATTTTTGTTTTGTGCAACAAGAGATTTATATTAAATGAAACAGCCAAATCTGCTTCTGTAAGGAACTACATATGTTTAATACACATTTGTTTCATATTGGCATAATTAATCTACAGGGAAATGGGGTTAAATACTGATATACCCTTAAACTAAATTCAGTTATTAGAAGGGTGAGAGATTTAGAAGAAAAGCAAGCCAAAACTCCTTTATAAATACTGTCTACATAAACAGCTAAAAGGAGAATCTTATAATCAGATTTGACTATTTGATTCAAATCAGATAGCACATAACTTTAATAAAAAATGCTCAGAACAAATACTAAAAATGTGGTAGTAATATCAGAAACTTAAAAAAAAGGCAATTAAAATCGACTTTAATGCTTCAAATGGCTCCATATTTATCCTGGGCCCTACTGAAGTCATATACATTATTTTAAATAACTCCAGACAACAGTTCTAAGTTAAACTGTAAGAATTAAGTCAATCACACACCAAAGGGTTGCCTAATACAGGCTTAATTGCAATTTAACAGTTGGGAAAGTAGTTAAAACTGTGATCTTCTAGCAGTTCAGGTCTGACTTTTCTGATAGCATGTTCCAAGACTGATAATTTAAGGTGTAATTTAGAAATGTATTCATTGAATAATAATTTTAACACCACTGGAGAGCAACATATTGTTATTTTAGCTGCTGCTATCAGTATTTCATCAGTGTGATTTTCTGAGTAGGCAAACATATTATTCACAGGTAGCAAGATTTAATATCTAGCCAAAAGTTGCTGCCAGAGAACTTTAAATGGTATTTAGGAGGGCTGCTTGCATTCTGCCTAAAAAGGCCATGTTGGAAAGTTGGATCCCAACAAAGTAATGGATGGATTTGATATCACCATGGTGTTTATTATCCCCCCAGGACAGCAGGAATGGCACCAGGTGAGCCTTGAGTAACAACACATGGGATTAACAAGCCCATTTGCTCCTTGGAAACAGAAAGGAAATGGTCAAAGCTGTGACACTAAGGAGAAGAGCTGGATTGATAAAGGATGAGGCCACCATCACAAGCTTCAAGTTCAGACTGACAATAAAGCCCTTCTCTGGTAAGGGCTTTCTTGCAGAAATGATCTCTTGCCTTAGGTTGCGTTCTTGGATCAACATTGTTCATCATGCAAAAAAAAATCAAGCACTATCACTCAATTATTTAATGCTACTTAAAAGAAAAAACAACAGAAATGTTCTTATTGATGTTTTGAAACATTAACATTGTTTTTAAAAACAATAATATATATGCATTTAGTACTGAATTATTCAGAGGCAAACTAAACTCAAGGAGCTGTGAGTTTAGATAATTATTCCTTTAGCTTATTAAAGTGAAAATGTAATATCATTCATAAATATTAACCTGTATTTTTTAAAAAATACTTTAGAAAAACCAATTATCAGAACAGATATAAGGGAAAAGAAAGACAATTCTGGATACAATGTTATCAAGCAACTTTATAGAAATACTTTAAAAGTTTACTGTGAAGACATTTGGACACTTGACAAACCAAAAGAGCCCCACATCCTTATGGAGGAAACATTTAATTCAAAGGCAGTATTCCTGTGGGAAGGCTTGCCTCAGCTATTCCTTTTTCAAATCCCTGCAGTACCTGAGGCTATTTGTGTCACACAGGATGGTCAAGAAAAACAGGCAATTAGGAAACTAAAGACAGCATCAGGAACAGAATCGATAGGATGGCATGCAGGATTCCATATACACACTAAAGATTTTAGTTGGACAAAAAGAAGGAAACAATAATTTAATTTTTAACATGACTGCTTTCTCCAAACTGTCCTAGTGTCTTGAAAACTGAAGGGTGGCCAATACAATCTTAACTTTTAAGTAGTTCCACTGCAGTCATGAAAATCAGGCTTATAAGCCTGATGTGCTGAACAAGGAGTGGACACCTGAATAAATATGACACAACTCAGGTTTCACAGGGGAAGGTCTCACCACAGAACAAACTGGAGGAAATCCATCACAAATACAAACTCAGACTCCTCTTTGTCCCCTCTCTCTTCTGTCCAAAAATCTTTTAGCAGTTTTGAGACTTTCCACATGTAGGGAAAAGATAATTACAATGCAAATGATGGCTGAGGAGGCAGAAGAGGAAATGAAGAGCTTAATATCCAAGAAAAATTGGCAATCTTTAAATAAAACCTAAAAGACACTGTCAGGTAGTAAGCTCAGGATCAAACTTGCAGATATCATCATTTTAGCAGGCCAAAAGGATGATGGATATTTAACCTTTGTTAGCAATAGCAGATCTCACTTCATCAGGAGGGGTGCTGAGGATTTTACTACCAGCTTTGCTGGCTGCTGAGATTGTGCAAATAAAATTATGCCTTTGTTTTACCACACATAAAGGGAACACAGACTCTCTTTACATTGAGGGACTTTGCCTCTAAATGCTTATTACTGCTCACCTTTAAGAGATTTCATGCGTATCGAAGGTGAGCCACGTTTTATACTGTAAAATACAGAAAATCTTGTCAACTGTCATTTCCCTGACAGTGTTGCCAGTTATTCCCAGCTACAACCAGGTGATCCAAAAACATATGCTCAAACTATCTCTGTTGGGATTATTAAACAAGCAGTATGTTCTGTAGATTAAACAATAATTAGATACCGTGTCAGTATTGTAAAAACACAGTAATTATGGCCCTGTTTGTTCTACTAATTTCCTTAACACTTAAAATGTAAAATCTCACAGGCCAGCACAAAACTGGTAGTTGACAGTTCAGAAGTCTCCTCTCCTGATGGGTAAAAATACTTCTGTGAAACTAAGAAAACCAGCAGGCTCCTCTGAATAGATATATATATATCAAATTTTAAGCCTTCATGGGACTTTGGATCAGGCCATAAATAACGAGCTCTTGTATCCCTTTGCAGTATGGACCACTTAATAGAGTTAAGTGACATTCATGCTTATACCACCTCCTCCCCTGAGAACAGAGTAACTGCAGATGCCTACACAGAAAAAAACAATATTAGAAAGCATGTATTTTTAGCAACTTTAATTATATTCTAGCAGCAGGATGGAAAGACATGCAGAACCCTACGAGCAGGCAATTCTCCCCAGATGACAGACACGGTTTTGGAGTTCTGCAGCAGAACGATTCCATTTGTGAGGGGTTTCGAGGCAGAGAATTACCAGCAAGGCTGTTTGGTTGGTGCTGCACTAGTTACTCCTTGCAGCTGCTCAACACAGTCTCAGAAATGGAGCTAAATCACTGAAGCAGGAGCAATCCTTAAAGATTCCCAGGAAACTTTGTACACATACCCCAGCAAGAGGTGGTTTGGCCTGATCTATGACCACAGTAATAACAACAATGCTTCTTAGGTGTTTGAGGGTTTTTTAATGGCACCACAGTTTTAAGATTCCCCCAGCTGGGGATGAGTTAAGAACAGAGTACTGTCCTTTCTACCCAGGCAAAAGCAGCTTTACCTCTCCAATCCACTGTTGTTGAAAAGATGCAGACCTGAATGCCAGCCTAGACTATGCAATAGTTTTAACACACAGCCTAAGTAACTGATATGCCAGGCATATAATGGTCAAAATAACAAACAGATCCGGAGAAATGTGTCTCTGAACTATCTCAGTTGATTAACACAAGCAACTTCTTTCAATACATTAAAGAGACAGTTTTTCTGGGCAGTAGGTTAAGGAAAGACACAGGTCAAAACATTCAAATCATTGCTACTGCTAATTACATACAATCAGTCTTCCATTATACCTATTGCTTTTGCTGTGTGCAGGGCATGATGGAACATTTAGATTTCTTTTAAGTTGCAAGTGAAAAAAAGATCTTCATCCCATTCATAAATGACACATTTTGCTGCTGCAAAGTCCACGTCTCTCATTGAGCAGCACAAATAACTGCAGGATTTGACAGAAGCTCAGCCTAGGAAATATTTACATCACAAAGGTAAATGTTTAGTTTGGTGGCTTAGTGCCATATTAGTTTAGGGGAAATAAATCCTCATCTCTTGGCTATGGAGGAGGTTTGTGGAGCTGCTGGAGGGCACATGCTCTGCCCAAGCTGAGGCAGCTCCTCTGCTTTTAGGATATCACTGATTTAAAACATGTAATGAAAAATTACTGCTGTAACAAGCAATAGAGCATCCCATGCATGTTACATTTTCAAGGTGGATGTTATTGGCATAGACAATAATGCATCTCTTTTATATTGTAGAAGTAAATGGTGAGAGAAACCCTTGCTCAGAAAGCCACTGCTTTACAGAACCACATTTAAATGCATGAGTTTTACAGCCACTGTTAAATTAAGTGTTAATAAACCCCCCACACTTAAAGCATATGAATATACATTCTTTGGGGAGGATCTATTACAGCTTCAAGAGCCAGGACCAGAAGTAAATACTCCCCAGGTGCTCAGCCCTTTGAAAGGGGAAGTCCCCATGACGATTCCTTCCAACTCTGAACAATGTTTTAAGGAAAAATGTAAAGAATTTAAAGCCTGGCAATCAATAGCCCAGGCAAAGCCTCTTGCATGATGGGCCTTAACATCTTACAGTGCAATTAATACACCCTTGAGCACTTCAGCACTGCAAGACCAAACCTAGACATATTCTTTAATAATCCAGGAGGATTATAATGCTGACTCTAAGTTCTAGCAAATGAAGTTGTGCTTACTTGAGAATACTTGTTGTCTAAGACTCTGCCAATAACTCCTGCTCTGCTGCATTCAGGATGACACCATTTGCCCATTACTGCTGGGGCCAGGTCAAGCACCCGCTCTTACAAACCAATTTAAAAAAAAAAAACAGCAAAAATTATTACTTATTTTATGTTAAGAAAATAATACACAGAATTAATTGTTTAAGCCATCACTGGAAGGCTTGTGTAATAAATGTTTTAAATACTTTATTTCTTAAAAATAATCAAAATAGCTCAAATTATGGTGTGACAGTCAGAAAATATTAACTTTAGTTTTACTTGCTGTATTTGCAGAACAAATACAAGCCTGAGTTAGGGCTCAGGGAATGGAATATTTAGTTTGTACAATCTAAATATATCTCTCAGGGAAAAACAATTAATTATCTTTGTTACTGCCACTACTGCTGAGAACAGCTGCAATTTCTGGCTTGCCAAGTTCATGTCATTGAGGGTTATTCCTATTAATATCAATTAAGATCTAAACTGTTTGAGTCTCTTCAATAATGACACTCAAGTAGATTTAAAGTGCCATTTCACAGAAAGCACACCTGTTGCAGAACAGTGACACCTTTTTTATCTTAAAAAGAAACCTAAAAAAATACAGATATGACTCACTGAAATGTGTTTGAGCAGCAGTAACTGAGGTACATGAATTTCTAAGGCAGCCCCAAAGAAGTTCAAATACCAGAAGGGTAACACTGACTGAACCAAGACTAACTAAACTCAGGGGCAGGAAATAATAAATTCACAATTTTTGATCATTTACCTCCTCCTTGATGGACAACAATATAGGACATTATTTCCCCCATCCAATCCTCCTTGACACTTCAAGGGCACATTTTGAAACAGCTTTTTTCTTGATTTATTTTCTGCCATGGCATCAAAGGTAGAAAAAGAGATCTAAAAATACCCCAACAAGAAACACAGCAACATTTTCAAAGATATTTCCAAGGTCCCATTGTGATACTACAATTAAGATAAGTTAGGAGGAAATTTTAGGTAACATCCAGCAATGCACCAAAGATGTTTGAAAGCTGCTTTGTGTATCTGCACAAGTAAAATACTTTTTTTCCTGTTATTTGCTACCTAGTAATGATCATTATCATAAATATTTAGAAAGTTTAAGCAAGAGCAAGTCTTCAAATCCTGGCAGATACAAATACCAGAAAAAAATCATGAGATTTTTCAGGGCAGTTTTACCAGAAGAATAAACCATATGCTTAATCTTAAAGAAAACCACATTATCACTGAGGATAACGTGGTTTTCCACCAGTATTCCAGGTAGAAGACATGAATATTGAAGATGACCTAAGGTGATGAATGCAGCTGCATACACAAGGGAAGACTCTTTTTAACTCACACCACCTGTTTAAAGATATTTCAGTGATCTCTTGAGACATGCTGGATATTTGAAAGTGTTTTGGAAATGTGTCTTTTGAGGGAATAGAAAGATGATATTGTAATATTGTAAACAGGCTTCAAAAATGTGAAAGTTTCAATCAATGAAAATCAGAATATAAATAGGTTAAGATGCTTAGTCAAAAATGTTATTAATTGCTTTGCTAAATGGACTGAGGAATGTTTTTTATCATAATTATTACAATGTGACAGAGGAGATGGAAAGTCAAATAAAGGTGACCATGACTTTATCAGACTCTCCAGCTAGGAACACTGATGTGTTTTAAGCTGCCACTGGAGGGGCAGAGTGAAGCCTCCTGAGGACATTCCAGGTGAGCTCAGCAGGATTCAGGGCTCTGTTGGCATCTCTGCACTCCATTCCTGTCATCCCCATGGACTGAGGCACAAACAGGCAAACTATACATGCTCTGCTCCACAAAAGAGATAGTTTTTAAACTGTCCTGGCCACTGGTTTGTGTCTGGCAGTCAAATCACTTTGACTCTCTTCATCCCCTGCTGTGTTGATGGCGATCCGCATTGGAAAGCGTTTTACCCCAACCCAGACCTGGGACAACACTTTTTGCTTTCATTCAATCAGAAATATCACACTGGGAGCGATTTTAGCTTAAAAGGGGCATGACACAAAGCAGTTGGAAGATTGAGGAGGTAGAGCTGGGTCTGTAATTTCTCCCTTTTGGTGGACATGGGACCAGTTTAACTTCCCACAGAGATTAATCTGCTGCACCAAATCAACTTCACCTTCTGCAGCAGAAGATTGGTGGATTTGTGAGCACTAAGGAGGAACAGTACAAGCTCTTACACTTCACAAATATGAACAAGTTACAAATCCATGTTTCCAGAGCTCTTACAAACTCCACTGATTTTACTTCTGAAAAATGGAGTCCTTTAAGGCTTTCACTGGACATCTGTATGAAAACCACTTTCCATGGTTTCACTCCCTTACAGTGCCTGACCTTAGCAAGGATGTTGTTTGGTCCTTATGGATTTCTGCATTGACCCAAATGTCACTGGACACCATCTCCCTTCTCATTTCTATCAAATGACATTATTTGTGATCCATATGTGGACCAAAGGAGGCCACAAATGATGAATGTGATGAATAACTGGAGCACCTCTCCTAGGTAGAAAGGCTTGAAAGAGCTTGGGTTGTTCAGCCTGGAGAAGAGAAGGTTCTGTAAAGACCTAAAGAGGCTACAAGAGAGCTGGAAAAGGACTTTTGACAAAGTCATGGAGTGACGGAACAACATGGAATGGCTTCACAGTGACAGAATGCAAGAGTTAGAACAGATATTAAAAAGAAACTCTTAACTGTGAGGGTAGTGAAGCACTGCCACAATTTGTCCAGAGAAGCTGAGGATGTGCCATCCTTGGAAGCTTTGAGGGCCAGGTTGGAAAGGGCTCTGAGCAACCTGATGTAGTTGAAGATGTCCCTGCCCATGGCAGAAGGGTTGGACTACCTTACCTTCGAAGGTCCCTTCCACAAAGTACTCTGTGATTCTGTGATTTAATGACACTTTAGAAAAGCCATTGGGAGGAAAGATGTCTCTCTCATTTGAAGAGGGAAAAGACTAACAGTACCAGGGGGCTGCTGTGAGGAAAGAAAAAGTACATCAAATTATGCTGAGATAAGACAGTCAAGAGAGAGGTGAAGATGGAGACAACTACAAATACTTAAAATTATCAGGATGAAGGCAAAACAAAAAGCAGCTCAAGGAATTACCAGGTTGTGTGAAACATCTTCCATGCACTTAGAAACTGGACCTCTGCACATTCAAATCCGCAGAAGAACCAGGTGAGTCAGAAGGAGCCTTTTATCAGTGCTACACTGAGTTTGCATCAAGTACACAGAGAAAATAACCTTTGAAACTCAGGCCCTATTCATCATTCAAAACCAAATGCAGCCTCACTCCTGTTTAACTCAATGCTGCTCCTAATCAAGTGGGGGAGACTCACTTTATTGGCTTAAAAGTTCATTTTTATTCTGATCAGATTCCCTGACAGACACTGTTGTGCTTCCTCATCTTGTCAAAGAACACAGGACCAAGACTATATCAAGGCTGACATTTCAGTACATGATAGTACATTTATCATTCAAAAGCAAACATTTTATTTTAAAAATATCCCAAGTAGCTTCCTGTGGCAGGTAAGAATCCTTTTAAGTTTCTGTAGTCATGGTAAGGTTGAACACCACCAACATAAAAGAGACCCCTTCATGAAAGATTCCGATTTTTCCCCCAACCCTGAAGGTAACAGCTTTAAGCGCTGTATTAATTAAAATTCAGCAACACCAACCTTAACCTAGATAGTTACTTTACATAACTTAAAATTGATGAATAAAAGAAATCTACAAAACTACACAAATTATAGAGAAATCATTTCACGAGCTACCTAGAAGTAACAACCTCTTTGAAAAGCTGTTTTGTTTTTTGTTTGGTTGTTTGTTTTTTTTTCCTTACCAAATCCAAATTAACATTTCCCATTTTCTCCACTTTCTCTCATTTTTCCAATATCTCATGAGAATCTCTGTTGTCACTTTTCATAATTTCTGGTCAGGCTTTTGCTCCTCTAGGCATGCCAATGTATCATTAAACCAGGCAGGACAGTTTCCCTGAGTTTTCTGGAGTGCTTCCCACAGCAAAGCACAAGAGCACAGCCCTCAGTTTTTATTTACAGCAACGCTGCATTGAAGAACACCAAGAGAGGAGATCAAGTGAAATATATTTATTTAGCAAAATGAAACAAAGGCTGACAGGAATGTCCTCATAATTTCTGAAGTTAGAAGAGACACAGAAAAAAGGAATGTTTATATAGGTGTCCTCATGCATCAATATCTAGACTGGCCATGACTTGATGTAAAGGAGGTCAGAAAACCTAAAGTTTCAGAGATTTTCCCTAGTGACCAGACATAAAATTATAATTTATAAATACAGCGGAACCTAAAGAAAATGATGATTGGGATATAAAGCTGTCGTGTATAACACATTCCCAACACTCTTGAACCATAAAGCAGAGACAGTATGACCAAAACTTTCCTAATGAGCACATTTATACTCTATTTTCATGTGTTTACTCAGAATTATTATCAAAAGCATTTTTTTCACTGCAATGCCAAGACCAGAAGTTGGCATCTGCCAATTTGCATTTAAAACCAACAGCCAAAAGCAAAGTGTAACGGTACCATACTGCACTCCTTGAAAAATCTCTGTCCTCCTAATTGCAATGACCCCAAAGTAATGAGCATTTCCTGGAACATACAAAGTACTCTTTTTTGACGAGGACAGAATATATTTGTTTCCCAAATTAGGCGGAACCCTACAGATGTTGGCATTAAGTGTACTGATGGGAATCATGATCATCTGTCAGAAAAATGTATAAATCCTCTGGGCTCCATAACAAGTTGATGGCATTCCTGTGAAATATTAACTAGGCACAATGCAGACATTGACATTTAACTCTGTCTTTCCACTGGATTTTTTTCTGACTCATCATCACTCTCTCCAGTTTTCTCAGGCTCTGCATTTTATAGAAATGACCATATGTTTAGATTTGTAGTTGATGACATAATTGCAGGGAGTGAGCAGCTCGAGCCCTGCATGGGAGCTGTGTTGTGGCCGCAGAGCTCAAGAAACCTTCTGCAATGCGGTGAAAGACACATTAACAATTTCCAAACTTCAGCAATGAGATAGATATTTAAATTGTCAGTCATAGCAGAAGCAGGAAACCAGGCAGCCCTTATTATAAACCAGGTTACTTTTACAATAGTAATAGAGGAAAGGGTGAATTCAAATCTAAGCTTTTGGTTTCTGTGCAGAAGAGGAGTTGGCCTTTCTGTAGAACCATCATCGTTTACAAGACCACAATATGGTAAGACAGAAACCTAAGGAATGGTTAATAAAGTTGTAGGTGGTAGAAAACAGCTTCTTGCTCAAAAGAGCAAAATTAGAGATACTTTTCCTCAAGATATCCTTCATGAACCCAAGGTCCCTCTCCTTCATTAAAAGCCTCATTAGAAGGCATTTGCTTTCCACAACATGATTCGCTTCTTGACAGGCTTTTTTCTGATTAATCTGCTTAACTGAAAACATTTCCAACCAGCAACTTCTGAAACACCCAAAAGAGAACACCCTCCAGGGACAGGAGCATGAGATGGGCAGGGGATAATTAACAATAACTTCAAGGATCTCTCATTCTTTACTGTGAGGGTGGTGAGGCCCTGGCACAGGTTGCCCAGGGAAGCTGTGGCTGCCCCATCCCTGGAAGCGCCCAAGGCCAGGTTGGACAGGGCTTTGAACAACCCGGTATATTGGAAGGTGTCCCTGCCCATGACAGGGGGTTGGAACTGGATGATATTGAAGGCACCTTCCAACCCACACCACTCTGTGATTCTATTACTGTGTACCAGCTATTGGGTCATCCCTTCAGAAGGGCTCCAGAAGATAACACGTCATCAGATGCAGGACAATGTTTCTCTCATAAATCACACACAGCTTTTTAAGGCTTTCCAGTTTTGAGAATCTCAGCTGAGGAGGTAAATGAAGTATTTTAAAGTCACTGAAGAAGCCCTGAGCACTTTTGCCCTCTCCAGTTGTTCTCCAAACTAAAAAATCTGACGAAAGCCATTAGAATTGAGGCATTAAGTGAAACATTCTGGTGCAGCGGCACATTGCCATCCTGCCAGCCCCTCAGGGCTGGGGACCCTGGAGCATCTCTGAGCGGTGCAGGCCACAGGGTCATGCACATTGAGCTCCCCCATACAGGAGATCCTTCCATGCAGTACTTCAAGTACTTGCAAACTTGTACTTGAATTGCTTCCATTTTTTCTACATTTTTAATTTCTAAGATTGTTAATAGACTTTGAGACTACAGCTAAACCAAAGTAAGCATTTATATGGTTATAAAATATCTTTATGCTAAGAAATGCCTGATTTTCTTGCAATGCTACAGAAAACCAAACTCCAAAATGTGACCTGCAATGAAACTTTTGTCCTCTGCATTCTTCTAATCAGAATATTAAAATAAATAAAAATTCATCCAATGGAACTAATTCTCATTTCAACAGAAGTAGAGCCAAGATTCAAGAAGGCAAGTGTTATTAAAAAAAAAAACCCTAAACATACAATCAACAAAATCTTGTACTCTCTAGAAAAATGTAATTGGTCTAACTTGATATAGATGTACTTTAGTTCTTGGATTGAAAAAGCAAAGCTTGATTACAGCAGTACAGAGCTACCATGATTATCCTAATTAAAAATGTGCCAAGTTATTTATAGTATAATACAAGGAAATGACATTCATTATCCTATAAACTATTCAACAAGCCATTAAGCACTGCAATAAAATCAATTGGCAAAAAGAGGTGCAATTATATTTATACTCATGTAAACTCCTTAGTGAACTAAAACCAAATCATCCCTCAGTCTCAGCATTCCTTATACAAGCAGTGCAAAGGTGTTTGAGAGATTCAGAAGTACAAAAGTTGCTCTTGATTACCAAGTGAACAGCTGTTTAACTTCTAATTCAGCAG
The DNA here is from genome assembly GCA_013396695.1 of Sakesphorus luctuosus. NCBI lineage: Eukaryota > Metazoa > Chordata > Aves > Passeriformes > Thamnophilidae > Sakesphorus > Sakesphorus luctuosus. The sequence goes on along the minus strand of VWZD01004089.1, from coordinate 691,022 downwards.
CCAACTGCAATTACACAACAGGTTTGCTGAGCACAGAGTTCAAAAGAAGAAAAAGAAACTTCAAAAATCAGGTGCAACTCAAGAAAACATAAATAAAAATCTAAAAGTATTTTACCACCCTTTAAAATGTGTTAATTTACTCTTAATTAACTGACGAAGCCACATTCTGAATTCTTTCTATCACCATACACACAATTAACTCAGAAGTAATCAAGGAAATTAGAGGAAAATTAGAAACAGGATTGTCATAAAGCGTTGATCACCTACACCTGCAATACACAGCTGCTGGAATTCAACTTGCATCATGAAACAACTGGACCTCTCTATCATCTATTTTAATTTTTTATATATATTTTAAGAACAGCATTGTCCACAACCTAGACTGTTTAAGATAAAGAAAATAATTTCCCTATAGTTCAGCCTTTCTGATTCATGGTAACAGGAAGAACCAGTCACAATGAACATTTCACAAAGGTAGAAGTGAACACGCCATAGGTTGCCAACGCCTTTTCAGTGCCAATCCTATTTAAGCCCATTTAGAAAGGCATTACACCACATTTCTATCAGTTCTGCTGCCCTATCAGTTTCTCAAGCTAGAAAACAAAAGTTCATCACCCTTATCTCTATCAGCATGTCCTACATGAGCCTCAACAGCCAGCCCAGGAGTGACCTTTGGCAACACTCAGAGGGAGCTGTTACCTGCCAGGGTTTGCTTTCACATCAGCTGAGCTGCAGAGTAATCCCTCATCCATTCATTTGGCATCAAGTGCAATAGAATAAATCATGTGTTTTTTCAGGCTCAAAGGTTGGTTAAGCACCTGCAACAACAAAATGAAGTCCTGTGGCTTTGCCAACATATATATATTTCGGAGAAGCAATTAATGTCTCTGAGGTAGCATGTTAGTGGAAGGGGAACTCTTGCTTTGATCTCATTAGTGAGAATCAATCACGACTGGAATTCACTAGTGTGAATAAAACCAGGAGACTCAGCTCACACCCACCTCTGCAGAAAACCAGGAGACTGTAACTAGGACTTCCTCACAATAACAGATTATATTTAGAGTCATTCTTTCACCTTTTAAAATGCCAAATAAAATACAAACTCAGCTATATTTATTTCTAAGTAGCCTATTGGGTTTTTTCCTTTTATCTAAGGGATCTTTTACAACTTCCATGTATAGGAAATGTTTGTACCATATCTCACACATGCTTAGTGCTCTGAATAAGAGAAGCACATTACTTGTATACCTTATTGAGGCCCCATAACCTTGTTACATATATTTACTAGAAACTTTGAAATGACCATTATCTCCAGTGTAATTTCAATTTTAAAAAGCTACTAATTACACAAATTAATCCAATATCTTGCAATGAGCCTTTAAGGTACCCTCAAAAACCAGGTCTCCCCACCCACTGCAGGAACCACTGGCTCTTGCTAGCAGCAAAACATTTCAATGCAGTGCTAGGAAGAAACATTACTGGAAATCTGGAGCCGGAGCTCACAGAAACAGCTGTTTTCTCTCTGGTAGTGTAGAAACTAAGTTTCACATCACTCACTCTCTCATGAGAAATATGAGCAATGAAAAAGCCATTTCTGTCCCTCTGCTATTGGACTCCAGTGGAGAACAGGAACATCTGTTTGGGCTGAGCACCCCCCGCCAGCTGACAACCTGAACTGAAAAACACCCCAAGGACCTAACACCAAATAGCAAATTTTAATGTTTTCTTTCTCTGTCATTATTATTTCTTCTCTTAAAATAAAGCTTTTGCTTGGGTTGGGTTTTTTGTTTTTAATAGTCAGGATAAGATGAAGAGTCTACATGAAGAATAATGAAGGGCAAAAAACACCCCTAAAATCTAAGAGCAACACTTCTTCCCACTGAGTTGTGATGTCCTTCAGGCTTATAACATAAGCAGTGATGCACACTCATGCCAGCAAAACGATGACTAGAGAGGGGAACCATTCAGCATGTGAAGTTGAAGCACCAGATTTAGAAGCAGCATTACACATAAATCCCAGAGAGCTTCAGACCCCCTGACACCCCCTCAGCAAAGTACCTGCTTTTCAGCTCCACCAGCAGCGCCCCTCCTTCCTCTGTGCCCTGGCAGATGACTCAGGCAGAGACCCAGTTATAAATGTGTTCCTTCCACAAAACTTACGGATTTTCCACTAGGAATTACTGAGCAAGTTCTTATATTTATGTACATACACACATTTATATTGCGGGTGACACAGAAGAGTTCAGTTGGAAGGGACCTTCAGTGCCTCATCCAGTCCATCTGCAGCAAACACAGCCATGACCAGCTACCCTTAAATCCCCACAGTGCACAGCCAGGGATGGACTCAGAGGAGCAGGATTTGGCCCTTCAGAGCAATCAATGAGTTTTGTATTTCTTGTCGTGCTTTTTCCTGTGTGTATTTCAGCTCTGTGCCATCTCCTGCTCTGACAGCACTATTAATCTCAGCTGGAGAAATACAAGCCAATTAAAATATTACCTTCTTCCTTAAGCCTTCTGGAAATTCTGAGCAGTGCCATTTCAGAAAGGAGAGGAGATCAACCTTGCTTTTCCTCTCACCAGCTTCAAACTTACATGTTTAATATCCACAGTGACTATAAGTGAATTTAATGCTTTACTGGGCTACGCTTTACAGGGCAGATACTGTGCAAAGCAATGTGGGAAAATAACAAGGACACAAACAGATTTAATTATGTTTGAGTTTCATTTATGATCCCTCTTTTCTGAATTTACACAGCTTGGGACCTGCAGAACCATTTGACCAGTGCCCTGGCTGGAGGGCAGCCAGGGTTCAGCAGGGATGGATGCCACGAACACAGGGCTGGGACCAGCTGAGAGAACAGGATGAATTTGGGGAACAGAGCTAGGAGAAGCCATACTGCCTTTTTAAAAGGTCTATTCAATTTTTATTAGGTTTTTGGTAATAGAGGAAAAGTTGAGGAGCCACATGCAAGGAAACAAGTCCTCCATCTAAGCAAACTAAAATATTTTCTTGTTTAAGTAAAATGTTGGAGTCACAGCAAATATTTTTGTTTGCTAAAATGTTGATGCTGTTTATTTAGTATCACAAAGAGAAAAGATGAAGGGGAGGATGCAGAGGAGGAATGTGATATGTGATAAATTCAGTGCAAGAACACATGTGGAGTGAAAAACCTCACTTTCCTTCAAATTCGGCTTTCACTGACACCCGCTATTTTTGCCCCACACAAACTTCATGTCCTGGTTTTAAACAGCTGATAACCTGTTTCTGATTGCAGCTGTTTGTCATGACCAAAGATCATGTAATATTTTCTCAAACTAGCCTCAGGAAAGGACTTTCATGAACTCTAAAACCAGGATTAAGCACACCCCACCCAGCGCTGCCAGCACACATCCCTCCCATTTCCAAACCTGAGCCTGCCACCTCTCTTTTTAATTGCTCATGCAGACAAGCACAAAGCCAGGCAAAACCATGTTTTCCTCTCTTTTATAATCCTACTAGAGGAGCTACTTCCCTTTTCATTTTTATTCTGTGTTTGCTAAGTATTGTTTCCTTTTTACTTTTCCTCTTTTTAGTTATTTCAATTGTTATTTAAATAGAAACTAAAGATGAACAGCCTTTTTTCCCCCTCCTCAAAAGAAGTCAGCTCTTGTCAGACATCCTTATGAAGTGACCACATTTTTCTGAAGGTTTGGTTTGGTAATGGAACAGCTAGAGGCTGAAGTTCTTCAAAAATTTAGGCCCCAAGTTACCTGCTGCTGTCTCTAAGCCTTCTAAAGAGATAAAGAAAATGAAGACAGGGGAAATATTTGATCTTTCATGCTATCTCCTCACAGAAATTCCTTCCTATCTTTTAAATACATTTAAGGCAAGTCCTGGAAGAAAAAGCATATAGGCAGGTGAAAGTAATTGTATGATACTGCAGAAGATCAGGCTTTGAAAAAAACAGAATTATTCAATGTATAAATAGGACATGTGCTGCATTTTGCCTGGTTTTAGTGTTCTGCAAAACCTGTGTGTGTGTACTGGGGTTTTGTCGAACTCACAGAAAAAGTTTATTTGCTTGCACTGTCTGGTTGATATACAGAAGATTTAAAGGCTGAAACAGTCAATGGCATTTTGCCACCAACTTCAAAAGGGTTGGGATCTTCCCTGTAGCAAAATTACATACAGAAGAACCACTGAGTTGTTACTTCTATAAAACTTCCACAAGATTAGCATAAAATAAGCAAAAAGCTTTGCTCAAAATGACATTAAAATTTGCCAGCTTTCAGTGCAAGAGAAACAGTGTCCTGTTTCCAGGGGAAATAGGGAGAACTGGCCACTAAGACTATTTGCTACCAGCTTTATCAAACAAAGGAAGTGAGTAGGGCACAAACAGTTATGTTCAGTCAAGTGTAGTAGCTTCTGATTCACTCTGCCAGTGCTGCTCATGCTCTTGTAGAGAAACAAAACCATGCCGACCTGGTAACAGCTCTGTGCCCAGAGCCAGAAGCTGCTTCATCATGCTCAATCACTGCTCATGACATCAGAAGTGTCACCAGACTGAAATCCCCAGCTAAGGGGGCAGGTCTTGGTTCAGGGACACCTGGGCAACCCCAACACCGGTGCTCTAAAGGGGACACACTGCAGGAAGACTGGGCTAGGATTAGAGTTTAGGAAAAATGCTGCCCACATGGCTTTGAATCTTGCTCTTCCTGGAGCAGGTACCTCACATTTAACACATTGGCTCCAGCCTCTGCTTCTAGGAGGGCTCAGACAGCTTTGCATTGAACAATTACTGAACAACAATAAAACTAACTCAACAGTCACCTTGAAAAGTCTAACTTGTTTTCCAATTACACCTCTTTATCATCTCTCCAGGAGGATGCTCAAACCTCCCTGAAAAAAAGTTAATGGAAAAGTTTAATAAACCTGTGAAATCTATCTTGAGAAATCAACCAGAATTAATTGCCAACAAAAATCATCTTCTGTTCAAGATGGAAGGGAACAAACCACTTGGGCATGGCATTTACAGACTGTCTGCAAAAAAAATACTTGATTAATCCTTTCAGAAATTAAAATGAGTGATACACCAGCAATGGTTGATGGCAATGAAGTAAAATTCAAGAAATAGAGCACACGTGCTTGAAGCTTTTTGTGGCATTGTTTGTTTTGTCATTAAATCTTTTGCTCCTATCATAAACTTAGGTGTTCTTTATAAGGATAAGTTTTCTTCTTAAATTAATAATAGTAAGAAGTTACCTAGGCTTAAAAACAGCTAGTGATAAGACCACCAAGTCCATGATTCTATGAAGTAACTCTGTGCCTTAATAAAATTCCCTTTCCTTTGTGATCAAGCCCTCAGAAAACAAGGTTTGTAAGTAAATGATAACTCACACATTACAGCAGCACCTCAGCTGACCTGAGCCAGGTACAACACATGGCACTTCAGAACAATGTCCAAATGATGCAGGGACATCAGGACTGCTGCAATCAGCAAAGAGAAACATGGTCCCTCACACTACACGTGTTCCCAGAGGACTAGATGATGAGAAATGCTGGCAGGTGCTGAAAGGAGAAAAGCTCAATGAATTATAAGGGCTGCATTAAAGCAGCTCTCACATTAGCTCCACATCCAAGGGACAAAGGTCTGAGGTGGGGAACAGAATCTTAAAACACAGGAGATCTGGATTGTTCTCCAGGGCCTGTCTCTTCTTACAGCAACCCTCAGCTGAACACTCAGCATTTAAAACCTTGATTTTTTTTTTCACTTGCCAATAGGCTCTTCCCCAACTCAGATGTAAGATACTGCAAGGAAGACAGAGCTCCAGCAGAAGCAGAGACAGAGGAAAACCTGTGACACAGTGACAGTGACCTGAGACCAGTTCACCAATTCATTTTGGTTTTTTTAAAACACATCATGCCTGCCCTTTTCATACCTGTCTTGTAGAATAGTAAAAGAAAAAAAATAAATTATTTTAGCAGTTTAGCTGTGTGGCAGCCAGGACATCTAGTTAAAGTGTTCCAGAATAACTGAACTACACTACGGGACCATGTTATCCTCTTATTTGGAATTGCTACTGGATACAGGCCAGGTATCAGGATTTTAATTAAGAGCTAATTAGAGACAAGGTCCTTATCTTGGAGACTCCCAATAATCTCTAGATCTCTCAGTGGTGGTTGTCACATCCTTTTACAACTGTTTTGCACAAATTGGAGGGATCTTTCTTCACACTTAATGTTACACCTTCACTTTTGTGAGCACACTACTGGCATTAATTCCAACAGGTAAGTAAGGTCAGAAAAGGCTTAGAAAAATAAAACAAACAAACAACAACAACAACAAAATAAAAACAAAACCCCCAAAGAAACAAAAAAAAAGAAAAACAAACAAACCAAAAAAACCCACAACTTACTTCAAATTAATATATATTGAAAAGGCTGCTTTTCCCCTAAAACTTAAATAACATTTATGCTTTCCTTTACTGAAAAATGGGGTTTGAAAGTTTGTTAAACTTCTATTTTTCAAAGAGTGAAGATACAACTATATTTGAAGGCTGTTTCTTTGTCAACAGCGCACAAAGCAGGACCTTCATACAAATTTCAGATATTTTTGGTGAAAGAATTCCCCCATTACTATATATATAATGTAGACAGAATTAATCAGTTGAGCTTCTTTAAAAGGAAGGAAGCATTTGATACAAAACTCAACTTCTCCCTCGGGCAAACACATTTTCCATTAGCCCCAGCCTACAAATCTCAGCCCTGAATAGCACAGGTAGAAAGAAAGAAGAGCAATTTAGATTGTTCTGGGACTTGAGGGAACACTACAACACCCAGAGATGTAACCCTGGCATTTTAAATTGCACAGCAGCACTGTGGCTGCCAGTCAGCCTCAAGCACCAGCAAGTGCTTCTCAATTCATATTAAGAAGGGATCCACTGTGTGATGCTGATTAGACAAATATATTTTGCTGACTTTGCCAGAAACATTTATTTTAATACAATGGAGTAAGGAGCTGAGGTAAATTTAAGTTTGACCTTGAAAATAAAGTATTACACAACTTATAGAATATAGAGTCTGTGATATGTGGAGAAGTACAAAAAAAAATTATCTAAAGCAATTCAGTGGTAAACCAAAATATTCAGCTAAGGGAGTGCAACTGATTTACCTTATCTACCCAAATTCAGAATCAAGCCCCATCTATGTTTCAGATTTAAATGATGCCACCTCAGCATACTTTTTGCCTCTTCTCCAAAATAAAAGGAAACATGAGCGAGATCTTTGCTGAACATTGCATAGAGTCACAGAACATCCTGAGCTGGAACATTTATACAGTTATTATCTGGCCTGTGGATACAGCACACGGTGCCTGAAGTGGAGCAATACGCTCTCTTTGCTTTCCAAAGTGGCTGCATCAGGCTTCAGGAAACAGAGAATTGATACAACCCAGACACACAAATCACTTTTACATAGACAGTCAAATCCATTTCTCTACCCATTTATATCCAAGAACCTAAATGATTCTACTCTGCTTTCACTAGGGATACAGTCTGGCCTGACAAAAGCACTCTGACACAGCAGAACAACACAGGAGGATATTTTTCAGCCCAAGCTGCTCTAGGAGCTCTGCATGTTTGATGTGGTTTATTCCAAATGATATACAGACAGTATTGTTTTTCACAAGGAAACTTCTCAACCAGCTCATGCCACACAAAACCCACCATAGTTTCACAGCTGACTTCAGAGAAACCATGCAAAAGCCTTTCTGAGATTGCAAACCTCATCTGTGCCAGGGTCAGCTCCAGCCCAGGTTCCCCCAGTGGCAGCTGGATAGGTATTTCCTTTCTGCTTTTTCACACTAGTTTGTCTCAGCTGTTGCAGTGCTATTGTACCCCCAAGTCTGTGCAGCAATGAGCAGTCCCAGCTCAACTATGGCTAATAACACACCATCTGGATATTTCTCTCTCATATTAAAACTTCCTTGCATCAAAATAAACCACCTCTTGGTACCCCCACATGCATTTACTCTCCCACAGACTCTGAGTGAGCAAACAGCAAATATCTCCCACCAATAGACCTGAACAAGTTACTGATCCCAAACACTGAAAACAATCTTTGCTCTTGCCCCAAGTGCAACCTGAGACCTGGTTTTAAAAGTAATTTATAACACAGGCAGTATCAGCGCATTACAGTGTCAGCAGAACAGCCCACACACTTGAGATTTCTGGAGCACCCATGGTCTTTGGTCTTAGGTCAGGAATGCTGGAGACCCACCTGAGAGATAACACGCCTTACCTTTCTGATCCTCACACAATTTGCTGTTCTTTCACTGTAATCACTGCCTCAAGGTTTCTGTAAAGAAGTGCCCTTTCCCATTTCACTTCACAAGCCCTCACCAACCTCGCAAACACTGAGCATAAAAACCACTTTCGCCAGACCCAAACCCCACCACAGTTAAGATGATTCTCTCACTCCCAAACTGTGTATTTTATATAAATATCATCACTCACCTTGTACATTCTGTACAGCCCCATAGTCTTAATTATTCATCCTTCCCACATGAAATCCCCAAAGCTGTTTTTTCTCCCACCACTCTAAAACTGCTGCTTTTCTTTGCCCCTCTCTGCCCTCTGAATCCTTATTAGGTCCAGGTGTTTCCTATCAAGTGTAACGAGGAGGTGCATGATCAATCACAGCTGACCTGAATTATCCTCTTTAATCACACCTGACCCGAACTTTTACCATCTTAAAAAACCTGAAATCCTGCAGGGTGCTCTTTAGCTTTATTTAAGATCTTGTAGAAACTGTATGATAGAACATAAATACACATGAAATAAAAAATACATAACTGGCTTCCTCTATTGCAAAGGGGGTTTGCTGTTAGAGGAAATCACTACTTTTTGTACTGTTTTGCTCAGAATATGTAGTGTCTCCTCAGTCCTCAATCACAGTCAGGTTTTGGGGGTTTAAGGCAGGAGAAGGGGCAAATAAACCAGTTGCTGGTATGAGTCCAGTACCCACGTGTTTTGTAAGGGTGTGGTGCCATGGTCCATAATGCTGGGTGATGCTCACATCCCCTTCAAGCCAGGTACCTCCTTCAAGAATAACAGAGGGCTTAGAATTAGAAGTCTGGGTAACCTTTAGCCAAAAACTCGGCAGCTGAAGAGTGGTTGTTGGATCTCAGTTCTAGAGCAATGACTCAAGTACTTCATAAATCTCACATTAGTGTCTGGGTCTCATAGGGAGGATCCAGTGGTGGAGTTTATAAAGTCATAATCACTGACATCAGACAAAGCTTAGAAGGAAATGATAGATATGTTCAGGCTCACCTGCCAGTGGGGCTATTAAAAAACAAAACAAACAGGACTGGAAATTATATTAATATATGGTGATAAAATCAAATGCATTGTAAGCTCATTCGACTTTCCAGGAGTATTACCTAATGCACTGCCTTTCTTGTTGGTTTTTTTCTTACCCCAAGAAAAGCCCTTTTGAATAACATGTCACACATCATCAGATGGGTTGTCATGGGTCTGAACATTTAAAAAGCAGCAGGTTGCCAGAACCCTTGCTTAATGGCTGGTTTTCCACTATAATTTTTGACATCACCTTTTATAACTGCCTACTGATATTTCCAACAAATTACTTTTACACCATAGCCTGTGGATTCATAGAAACCAGGGACAGATAACTCAAATTAACAGTTGGAAACACTGTTTTCTTCATTTTAGATTTTTTCCTGGTTTTTTATACATGTTAATTCTGTGCCATCTGCACTCATTCTGTGCATACCCTGTCCAGTTGGCTTGAAATTTCTTTTCACTGATTAAAGACTGCTCTAAATGAGCATTTATCTGAATACTTTAAAGGTTTCATGCATATCAAAAAGGCAAAGGTTACAAATAAACACAAATATCACAATACCCTGTTTATATATTACTGCTCCAGCCAACAAGAAGTATTATTAAAAAAAAAAGCACTATTTTATTTAAATATATTGCTAAATAGTGCAACAAAACAAATCAGACAAAATCACAAATCTGAGGGGTCAACATGATCTTCTGATTTAAGTAATGGAAAACCAATGTATAATAAATTATTGCTATTCAGGGACATTATTGATACATTTTGATTGTCAAAAGAGGACATCTGCCAGGGGCTGACCAGAAGACTAATTCTTTTTTCCAACATTCATTTTTCCTTTTCTCCTTGTTTTTTTTTTTTGTCATTCTTTTGGTGAACAACAAATAGGGTCATTATTATTTTTTTGTCATGTATTTTGCATTTTTCTGGAATAATAACAAATATCATACACAAAGTAGAATATACTGACTAGGTCTATAATTTGACATCATGATTTTATATGGTATTTGCATATTAATGGTGCTAATGGGAAGAACAAATTGAAAGCAGTTATTAGAACATGTAAGCTGAATTTTCTTGCATAAGCCATTTTCATATCATGTCGCCATAAAGAAAAAAATTGTGATGAATGTTCCCCCTGAAGCTGACAAGTTACAAGGGCTTGTACTAAGGGAATAATAACTCCAAGATTCATAAAAACGGTAATTACTTTATCAACCTTCTAGTCACATTGCAGACACACATACTGAATCACTCCAAAGTAACACTGACAGAAAAATTAGACTTTGTGTTAATACTACACTTCTTACCTGAGGCTTCCTTTTAAAAACATATAGGTCCAATATATTACTAATTACCCTGAAACCAACAAATTCAGGTTTATGTCATATATCTTTAAATACTGAGGTAAGGCTGGGTGGGACAGGGAGAAAAAGAAGTAGATAGCAGGGGGAAAAAAAGTATTCAAGTTCAAGGATGACATTGCCAAGGTGTAAGTTACTATATATTTTGTCTAGGAATAGCAGAGCCTAAGCTGACAGCTCCTTATAAGACACCATCTCCTTGGACAGTGTCCCAGAAAAGACAGCAGAGATAAAAGTACTCCATAAACCCAATCAGCTTAAAATGGAGTTTGATTAATTCATAAAGGAGATTATGTGGTCATGTCACTACCAAGGAAGATCCACATCCCTCTTGGCTTCACCTCCTGCCACACCAGCTTTGAACCAGATCCACAAATGGGTCTGAACAAATCCTAAAAACACATTTTAGTTCTCATATGAAACTGCCTAAAATACCTACAACTGTGCAGGTACAGCAATGATCAGAAATAGCTCCATGCATTAAAAAGCAGCTATTCCTGTGTCCAGAGGCACAGCTGACAAGCGTCCTCATAGCACAGCTGGGTCCTGCAGAGCAGGCAGCTGAGAGAAGTGGTGCTATGTGCAATAAAGGAGACAAAATGCTAGTTGTGATCACGGAGCTCGTTACAGAGCAAGGTGGGCATCCCTGTGCAGTGTTTGTGTGGATGTAACCCCTGCAAAGTGGCAGGGTCCTGCTGACACCTTTGTCCTCTTGTACCAACTTACTCCCAGCATGGCTCCTCCCCTCCCCAGGGCAGGAGTGCTGCCACTCCATTGCCAGCACTTCACTCCCATCAGGCAATCCATCCATCAGGACAGAGAGCATTGCCCTGGGCTGTGGGTACTAAAGGATAGTGGGGTGCTTTACTCCCACTGTGCTGAGCAGTGTAGCACTCAGGTCCTTTCCAAAGACCTAATAGTTAATCCTCTGCAGTATTCAATGTCTTTATCAGCATCCCTCTGAGATAAATAATATCACCATTGAGGTTTGGAGGTAGAAGCATTTCATTTGCTTGCCAGAGTTGAGTGGATAAGCAGCGCTTGTTCTGTGTTCCAGTAACAAGGTGCAACTGGAAAAATAAATGCTCATTGCTTCTTGCTTACTCTTTACTCACTATGTGCTCTTGGAGCAAACTGGAGGGCTGATAACATCATTAGGCTGGAAATCAAAGGAATGATGTTTCACTCCAATTTAATTTTTTTAAAATTTATTTTTCTTTTTATTTTAACATGCACTTTGTCTCATCCAGCAAACTAGAGTTTAACTTTTCCTACATTATTCCTCCATTAGAACACAGGTTTAGAGACTGGTTGATTCATGGTGATTCTCACTTTAAAAACTACTAAAAAGTGTTAAGTTAAAAAGTGTCAGTCAGTTCTCCATCAGGGAATCATTCGGTCCTGAAGGAGAGATGCTGTTTGAGGAGGAGAGAATGGGATTAAATGTATTTCAGTGCATAATGTCCATGGAAATGTACAGGATTAGAAATGGATAGGATTAAAAATGTATAAAATTAGAAATGTAAATACAATTTTTAAAGGTTACGTACAAAGCTGAGGCAGAAAACCATCCTCAAAAGAGTGTTACAATTTTTCTGTCTTAGGTATAAAGTTACATTGCTTGTTGCCTTTGTAATAGCCTGAACTACTAATTTTTAAATTCTTAATCAGATTTTTTTTAATTTCTAAGGAGTCCTTATGTATAGTAGAACATTTGAGCCCTTTAAGAAAAGTCTCTTGCAGATGGACTGTATCCTCCCTGTGAGCTCCCATGCTCAGCCCAGCCTGAAAGGAGGCAATAGCTCAGCCTTTGTTCCAGCTGGGTCCTTGACCTCCGTGTTTACAGAGCTAATGGGGACAGCAGTTACTCAGAGTCAAGATGGCATTGCTGAGAAGTGAATAATCACCCAAGAAAACAGAGTGAAACAGTCACCACATTCACATCCCAGGCCTAACCCAGCTCTTGGCTCCTTGTGATGTTCTGCCACCACCACTGATCTGTGCAGCAACACAGACAGTGACCCACAGCAAATATAATCTGTATCCCATTACCAACTCCCTGAGACATTTTGCCTCCCAAAAGCCCAAGATTCTCAAAGCCATCCTTCTCAAAAGACCCTCTTTCATGTCGCTTTTATCATCATGACCTTCTTCTAGTGGGAATTTCCATTTTGTCCTCCGAAACATGCAAATGATGCAAAATTTCACTCTCCTCTTGTTGCACAAAGATCCAAAGAGAAAAACCCCAGCTCGAGATGGGGGCTGTCACCCCCAGCCTGTGTGGCCAGCACACAAACATGTGCTCCCGGTCATGAAGCACAAGCTGCCCATTCCCATCACAGAGTCATGGCTGGCCTGGCCCTGAAGCACCAGCTGTGCTGCCAAGGAAATGCAGTATGGGGAGATTTGACATAATAATTAGTTATTATATGCAAACTTCATTTACAAAACTAGTTTTTGCAGAAGAGAGAATTATTCTGTTTGACAATACAGTCTTTACAAGTGGAAAAATGTGACATTCAAGGCATCAAATAACTGTCTCAGTGTTTTGCTTGGCAATCAAAGTCCCAGACTGCAATCCTTGAGAATGTAATATACCTCTTCAACAGTCCCCTGTAATGCTACTTGAGTGAGCATAAAACACTCTGTGTTGAACCACTGTGGCCTGGATTTCCTTAATTATGTTGGAATAAGATGAAGATTTCCCCAAAGCACAGCTGTGACTCAGATGCACTCAGGTCTGCCCAGCTAATGGGGTCAAACCCTGTGCAGACATCAGGTTCACAGGTACCATGGCTCAGGGGCTGTGGCCTTCAGCTCAGTGCACTCAGCAGAGTTGTAATTATAACACTTAAAACCATTCTGAAGACTAGACCCACACGCCAAGTATAAAAATTGCAAGTATAAAATACTTTATGGAGAGCATAGTTTGCCAGAGCTTATGGTTTTAGGCTTCCCGATTCATAACATCCAGCATTTATCACTCTGCATCTGCATCACAAAAAAACTGGGTTTTTGTGTCTTGATGCCAGTAACACACAGAAAATGAGAGAAGAGTGTTGAGGAGATGATCAAGACTGTGTTAATCTGAATTTTTGATGTCACACTCCTTATTACTTGTTATTATGCCTCTGAGGAGGAAAGCATCCAGGGAGACTTTAAAGCCCCTTCCAGTACCTGAAAGGGCTACAAGAGAGAGGGACTTTGGAATGGCAGCACAAGAGGCAATGGCTTCCTACTGCCAAAGGGCAGGGATAGATGGGATATTGGTAAGAAATTCTTCCCTGTGAGGGTGGGGAGGGCCTGGCACAGGTTTTCCAGAGAAGCTGTGGCTGCCCATCCCTGGAAGTGTCCAAGGCCAGGTTGGATAGGGCTTGGACCAACTTTGTCCACTGGAAGGTGTTCTTGCCCATGGCAGGGAGTGGAATGAGATGAGCCTTAAGGTCCCTTCCAAACCCAAACCATTGTGTGATTCTGGGATATTGATGAGTGAAGGATCTTCACCACTAGTGTTGGCGTTCTACATAATGACAAGCAGAAAAAATTTAGAATAAATAGTCACAACCCTTACCATAAATATAAAATATTTTACTTTGGTTTTGGAGCTTTGATCAGTAAGTACCCATCTATGGAAGAAACCTGAGAAACCACTTTACTGTATGTTGGTGGAATCACAGCACCTTCTAACTTGATTCATAACCTTAATAACTTGTGTCATCTGTGTCTCACTCCAGTGTGAAAAAGAGACTTATTTTGATTTATCAGTGTAGGAAATGCCAGAGTGGCAACTTGTACAGCACATACAACAATTGTTTCCTTACAGCAACACCAAGATTACACAAATAAGCACTATCATTTCCTGAATTTCACGGGTGAGGAGAGGAACTCTACTCCGTCTTTTAACTTGTGAGGTGTATACAAAAATCTTCAATAATTTCTGTAAGAAAAAAGTGTGCTTTCTTCACCATTAATTTTCCTCTAATTTCGATGCATTCAGCTTTCAGATTAGGTTGATATAAAGAGAAGGACCATCAGTGAAGTGCTATTATCCGTTTACCTTTCTAAGCAGAGCTACAGCCATGGAAGTTTACTGGAAATGATGTAGTTAAAGTACTGCAGTGCGTGTAGAAAATGTAGCAAGTGAGGTCAAACTTGCAAGCAAATTCACATGATAAGAAAGAATTGCTTTGATGATTTTTAAAACATCATAGTCATACTACATTGGGTCATCCACACTAGCTTGAATCTTTTTAAAAGTTATAATAAATTGAAAAATCCAATTTCTTGGATGAAATATTTTTATTTTTCAGTCAAATTCAAGCTTGATTGAAATGTACTTGCAGGATTTGCAAAGAAAGCCAAGTCTATAAAGCAATCAAGAAATTTTGATGTAGGTAGCTGGAATAGTGTCCTCTGTGATCTCCAAGTTCCCAATACAAAGTTTCCCTGCCATATACAAGGGAAGGGAAGCTCAAGGGTTCAGCATATCTGGTAGGTATATTCTGTTCTGGTGGAACTAATGTATTTAGTTGCTATAACTTAAAGAGAAAGAATTAAAGTTGTGTTTGAAAATGCATTAACAAGTCCCCTAAAAGCTCTGCTTCTTATCAGATGATGTCGAAATAAAATAATATTACAAATTTTCAGGTAATTGTCGATGTTTCACCTATTTTTCCTATTAATTAATAATATTGTGTTAGGTGCTATGGCAACCCTTATTTAAGTAGTGATCACACCAGTAATTTGGATGGGTCTGATCAAAAAAATTCTTGCATCTATTTTGCTGAGCCAGCTCCAGGAGTGGATCTCCATCCATGATCTCACAACCTGTTCTCTCTACAATAAAGAGATAATGCACACAAAGTATTTGCTGCAGAATACACTTTGGGAAGCCTGTCAGTACATTGCACTCTGCATATAATTTCATATCACTATCTGTTTTAAATCCAGCTATCTGTAAACTAAGTGGGGGATCCAACATTTTTGCCCTCTAGTGTCTGTTGGCTGCTCCTTGAGAATTTCTGGATGTCAGCATATAACCAGCACAGTCAGACTTTTTATTTTCCTGAGAAATAAAAGTATTTTTCCTCTGTTGCCTTCTGGTTGGAATGTGATTATCAGGCCAGGGATTCAATGTTATTTTATTGTCTGACAGCTTTAAAATAGAATTGAGATATTACATATGTGTTTCCTTGAAAGCCTTTGCAGGACTTTGAGAGTGCAGAAGCTGCATTTCTCTTGGATCTCTTGCCACAGAGTGCTCTGACCTCTCTCTGCAGCAGCCTCTGTGCCCTGTGCCCTGACAGGAGGCCGTGGCACAGCATCCCACAGCTCAGCCCACAGGGTGCTCCAGGCCATCCCTGCAGGAAAAAAATACCTGCCAGATTTAGGATCCTTCCCATAGAATTGGGGTGGGACTTGAAAATAAAGAGCAGAGAGCTGGGATAGGAGGGAATTTAGACAGCAGGCTATTTCTGGGTGAAGTGAAGTGGAAAGAGCTTTTGTTTCCATGACAGTTGGCAGGGTCGCAGCTCGCTGGCAGAGAAACCCCAGAGCAGGAGATGAGATTTTGGACAGAGGCAAAGCTCATGCAGAATTCCTGTTTTCCACAACCTTCTTGTAGAGAGTCAGGGAAAGGGAATCATCCTCCAAAGAGAGCACACTCTTGAAGGTTTTCTGTGTGCTGCTACTCTTAAATTATATTGCTCTGGTTACCGTATCATTTTAGGAAGGTGTAAAAAATAGTCAAGAACTTGGAGTACTTACTCCTGGACTACACCTTGGTTGTGACCATCTCTTCTGCTTTACATGTGGCTGAGGCCCAGCACATACATCACATGACAGCACTACGGCTTCACTTGCACACTCTGCAAAGGCACTTTGGGAGGCACAAAATCCCAATTTCAAATGCAATATACTAATTCCAATATTGTTTTCTTTCGACGGGCTACCAAAGGATAAAGTAGTATTAAATAAATCTTTCCTGGCATCAAAGAAATCCTCATATCATTAGTCATTTGCTGGGGCAAAAATATCTACATATTGCTTGAGGGGAGCTTTTCTGCTCTTTCACTGTGTCTGTAATAACAATTACTTCCAAAAGTTCAGAGAAGTGAAAACTTAATGGAGCTGATGGCAGGTGTGACATACACTCATTTTACAACAGGATCAACACAGGCTCTTCACTGCTTTTTACTCATAGAATTATTTTAAATTGCCTTGTTGGGACGGAAATGATTTTCCCCAAACCGTGTTTCCAGTTCTGCTTTGGAAAGAGATAGTTGGCAAACACTAGAAAATACCTGCTGTGTGCAAGGCTTTCTGGAAGGCTGGGAGCTGAATCCAGTGGCAGAAATCCAGCTCACAGAGGCTTCCCTAGGGATTAATGCAGAATCCTCCTGCATTGTGTCCCAGGGGGACAGAAGGGTCATTACATCTCCCTACACCTCCCTGTGCCTAATTACTGCTGAAAGGGAGAGTCCATAGGGAAGAGGCTGGGGTATTTCTCACATCTCCATCACTCCCCAAGGTCCCCAGAGCAGGGAAGCTCACATGCAAGTGCCATCATTGTGTGGGCTTAGCCTTCAAATGCCTGTCACTCCATGCAGTAACGGTACAATTACTGGCACCTCTGACACTAAGCTGTGCTCTATGCTGATGCACAACGTTGCCAAAGCAATTCCTCAAGTTTTGCTTAAGGCACAACATTACACTTTCTCTCTAAATACCCTGATTCTAGATGCAACTCATGGAAGCATTAATGTTTTGGTTCTTGTTTTTTAAATCCATCTGCAGTTTTTCTTTTCAGTCCCACAACCACTCCCAACCCTTGTTATCTTTTGCACTCAGACATCAATGATAAGTGCAGAATGAGCTCTGTACCGCTCCAAAAATTCTATAAATCCACAAAGGCAGACTTTCCTTCTGAACAGCAGCTTACTTGATGATCTGGAGGGTACAGCAGTATGCACCTAATTTCCTACCATCCACACCTTCTAGTACACAGGGAGAAGGTGATGGTTCTCCTCCCAGCAAATTAACTGAGAGTCAGGAAGGTACAAGGAAGTGTGTCAGAAGGAAATTAAACGATCTCTGCAATGTCAACAACAACTTTAAAAAAGAGCAAACTTGAACCAATTAAAACCAAAAGAAATAATAAGGGAATAATAACGCTATGCCTGAGCAAAACTGCTCACTAAGAGCATCATATAAATGTTGGCAGAAAATGCATAGGTCGAGATTGTATATTGGGAAGAAATTCTTCCTTGTGAGGGTGGAGTGGCCCTGGGACAGGTTGCCCAGAGAAGCTGTTGCTGCTCCATCCCTGGAAGTGTCCAAGGCCAGGTTGGATGGAGCTTGGAGCAACCTGGGCTAGTGGAAGGTGTCCCTGCCCATGGCAGGGGGTGGATCAAGAGTATCTTTAGAGGTTCCTTCCAACCCAAACCATTCTATAATATCCAAGGAGCTACAGAATCAAGGAGCACAAGACTGCTTATTGTGGAAAAAGTAAATAACATAACTTTTTTGTTGCTGTAAAACAACAAAATAGAGCTAAGTATTAAACAGCCTAGTAAAAACATCAAAGCAAATAACTAAATGTGACATTTTAATGAACATTTATGCTGCCCTTAGATATTGCACTTAAGAAAGAAAAGGCTACTGAAAGAGGAGACTGATATCTGGAACCCAGGAAAAGCCAACTTAGTAACAAGGAGAAGTAATACTTGAAAAAAGAAATCTTAAGGTGCAAAACCTAACTCTCATATATATAATTAAACAGAACAGTGAAACCTTTTTTAAATGCAAGGTTTTAAAAATATGACTTCAACAAACTTTTATTATACTTCCAGTAACTAATTACAGAGTAAAAGACTCCATAAACATAAATCCCCATCACTAATACAGGAGAGCCTTAAGGAGAATTTCTGATTTACATTTTCTGTCTGGTTTTATTTCCAAGTAAGACCATGGGAACACATGAGAAATGGACCCTTGCTGGAAGCACAAGACACCTGAAAAAATCTTCCCTATTTAGGGGTGGCTCCTGAAAAAAGTAATTATTTTAATATTTTTTCCGTTATTGCAATCTTCCACCGCAATCCCACCTGGCATTGGTTTATATTGTAATGAAGAAATACAAAGATTCTACACTAAATAAGAAGTAACACATTTAGATACTTTTTGTAAAAAATTGGCAAAATGAAAGCTCCATTATCACCTGTAGTGAAAAACTTTATCCTATGATGACATTTTTTCTGTCTAGATAAAGAATAAGTGAGTTATAATAAACTAGGGCAGTAAAAAGACACTTCAGCTGTTGATTCCTCAAGCAAACTTTAAAAATGCTGTTGAGACATTTCAAGTAGAGGGACTTCATCTGAGAAAGTTGCTCTTGAATTTTGCTGGAACCAGACGTGTCTGACTTTGGTAGGCAGGGCAGGTACATTTGTTCTGGCAGCCTTTTAATTGAATCTCTTCTCTGGCAGAGAGGCAGTTCTTGTGTGTGACATTAATGTAGATTTATGGAAAATAATAAGGTGATCAGCTGCCCTGCAGAGTTATTATTTTGTTTCATTCGAAAAAATAAGACACTATGACTAAACTGATGGGTTGATGAATGCAGTGACATGCAGGGCCTGTTTCATAGTTCAGTGGAGTTAATGGAAAAACTCCCATTGCCTTCACTTAGGAATCAACCAGCAAGTGTATAAACAAGGCAAAACAAAAAATGAGAAAGAAAAAAAAAGCCTAATGGCAGGTAAGTCCCAGCACAGGAACCGTTTTATAAATGCCCAGATCATTAAAAAAATTTCTTTTGACTTCATTCTTGTCTCTCTGTGTTCCCTGGGTTTCATATTCTGGCAGATTTGTTTAAGGCAAGATTAATCACCAAAGCAATGAACTTAAAATTAATATCCCAGAATATGAACAGAATATCATTAGGACATGAATTTTAATTTATAACCATGTTTATGCATAAATAATTATTAATCTACTCATCTACCTCCTGATAATAATCTCATCGTAATAACAAACTCTGTCAGATCAATGGAAGTTCTTTCTTTGACTTCACTGCACATGGAAGTAGACACCTAACCAGAGATAAAACATCCTACATTATCCAATGCACCTGAGTTAAAAAAAAAAAAAAGAAAGAAAAAATCCCTGGGAAAAGACTATAGAGCAATGAATACTAATGAGGAAATGCACAAGGAAAGAAATTAGAGATGCAGTTGTATATATATATTCTCATCTTTTCTGTTAAAATCTCAACTAGGCACAGCATTTTTTGTCCTTCCTCTTTTTTGGGTTATCAGGCCAAAGACATTTTCAGGAAACCAAACATTTTCAATTTTTTCATTTAGATTTCCAAAACTTCCTTTCATGAACACAACATTATGCCGAAGCAGCTGGAAGTACCAGAAGAATCCATCTGGCTCCACAAATATAAAACTGTGGGGTTTGCCACACAGAGTATCAGCTGAAAATCACACTTTGTTTAACCACAAGCAAAATATCACAGTCACAGACAGGTCAAATTGCAAAGAATATACTTTCCCACCAGGATAGAGACTAGCCAGAAAAAAAAAAGATGTATCCTGGTGTATAACTACCAGCATCAAGCAGCCCCCTCAGCTGAGCCCTTCTCCAACCAAAGAAAGCACTTCCATTATTCCTTTTCAAATGCATTAGCTGAATCCTGAACCTCTGCAACAACTGGGAAAAAAAAAAAAGTATGGTCTGGTAAAGTAAATGCTACAGTAGCTGCTTTTTCTGCTGAGTGTTGATGTCAAGTCCTTTTAAACCAAAAAGTCTAAACTGGGTAAGAAAGGTTCTAACTCAAGAAAGAGCAATATTGGTGGGTTTCCATCTGTTTTTTAAGCTTATTTGCAGAGATTTGGGGGTTTCCCCTTTAGAAAACACATACAGCACACTTACTGTGAGTTCCAATGCTGGTTTTACCATGACATTATTTAATCTTCGTATATTTATTTGGGGTAAATAAGACAAAGTAAAGATAGCAAAGTAAATGAGACAGGAGGATACTGGGATGGTTAATGGTTCTTATGATCCCACTGGTAGAGTTGTACCAATTTATCTCTTGAGATTCTGTCCCAGGTGTCATCCAAGAGCCCTCTTTGATGAGCAGGGAGGGGAACCCCAGGCCAGGGCTCAGCCGCAGCACTGTGAGACAGCACAAGGATTGAAGAGCTGCCTTTTCACTCACTCTTCCCCTCAACATCAGTGCCACCTTCTTCATGGAAAAAGCCACTTGAGAACACGTAAAATTTATCCCTCCTCATTTTAACTGATTGTGCAGCTGCAATTTCTTACGAGGCTGCAAGCACTGGTGATGGAGAAAGTCAGGGATGAGCTCTAAGAGCACTGTGATGTGAGATATTTTCCCCCTCTTCTTTGCCTGTGTAAATGGCAGTAAATATTTGGCATTGTCATATGCCAACTTAACTTTTTCTCTGTGTCTTTCACACAGTCTTCAGCACCAGCAAATCTTGGAGGATGACACTTAAATACTTTCCTCTGTGCAGGAAGTCATACAACACAAGCATAAAGTTTCTCATATTCCTCGTGGCAATGTTACTTGTAGCAGAGGAATAATTTTTCTCCTTCTTCATTAGGCTTTTGAGTCCAACCCTGCCATTGATCAGCTCACCAAACTCCAAGTGACTTCAACAAGAGTTCATATATAGCTCACCGGAAAAGTGGGATTTATTAACACTCAGCTGGAGCTCCCAGACTGCTGCTGCCGCCTTATTGATCAGCTCCTGTGAAATGGCACGTCTACCCAGGGAGATTATAGATATAATCAAGGAAGGGGCATCAGCCTGACTGATATTTTTACAAATTTCATATTGCTTGTTATTTTCCTGGTGCAGCATGTGGGGAAACAGAGGTACTAACAATGCAGGAGGGAAATAATCTCTGAAAAGGGAATATCAAATGAACTTAGAAAACAAAGTGGCATTTACTCTAGGCAAGAAAAGATTTTATCTGGGTCTTATCAACTTCTCAGTGTATGAAGTCCCCACAAAAGATCTTCTGGGGTTTTGGAGGATTTTTTCCTCCCTCTATTAGCTTTAACCTTTCCAGCCAATGCAGCCCTAAATTTATTTTTCTTTCCTAAAAAAATAATCCCAGCTGACACATGCCCAGGGTCTACCTAACCATTCTGGGCTTTAGAAAACAAGTTTGCTTTGCCATTCAACACTCCTGGGCTCAAGAATTCAGGTGGACTTTAATCAAATGCACATTGCCCTTTGCTTGATCCAAACAATCGGCTCAGAAAATTTCTCATTATGGCTTTTGTAAGAAGAAATAATAGCCTGTCTTCTCGCGAGCAAACACAATTTGAATGAACAAAATTAATGGCTGTTTCTCTTAATTTTTTCCTCCTGCCGATGTGATAGCTTCTATATGAGGTGTAATTACAGTAATGTCAAAGTCACTGTTGAAAGAGTTA
Organism: Sakesphorus luctuosus; assembly: GCA_013396695.1. Lineage (NCBI taxonomy): Eukaryota > Metazoa > Chordata > Aves > Passeriformes > Thamnophilidae > Sakesphorus > Sakesphorus luctuosus. The sequence goes on along the minus strand of VWZD01004089.1, from coordinate 668,833 downwards.
ATCTGCAAGGAAAAATTCCCACTAGGAAAAATAAAATAATCTCTGGCATGCAGACGAACTGTTTACTTGGTAGCTCTTCTGTGATCAAAATCAAACTAAGCTGAACTGCTGAAACAATAAAAGTAAATTGTTACTTGGGGTTTGCAAACCTCAATTAAATAAATATTGTGCAGTAAACAACATTCTGGATTTTAATTAGGATAAAACAACTGAAAAAAGAGTTACCGACCAGTCGTGTTTATCTCACAGTAACCTTCAAACACTTCTTACAGCAGAGTGTACAATAAAGAGGTTCAGCTTAAAAAATAACCCCACACAAATCCACTCCTGTTTTACTTTTATCAATGTCAAAAAGTCATCTTAATATGTATCTTCCCTCACAAAATAGTTTCTATAAAACTTTAAATTAAATGAATATGGGTATTGATGGTGGTTTTCTGGACCCAGCTTTTCAATTACTTTTAAGAAAGCAAAGCATTTTGAAAATAATGTGATCAATTTGTTGTACTTACTCTAACAAGACGAAATCACCATCTAATTATCCAGTCAAACAAAAAACGAGTGCTAACTGGGGGGTAACTAATTTTAAATGGCAGGTACCAGAATGGAAAATCATGCCTCATTTTGCATTTTTCTGGTAGGCAGAATGCAATGCAATGCAGTGTTTTTATTATTCATTTGAGGGTTTTTTTGTAATGCCATGCACTCTGGAATAGCTGAATTCCTTGCTGAGTTACCAGATCCCAGGATGTGTTTGGCAATGGAGTTAAAGTGCATTTCTACAGGAACTGGAAATACAATCCACACTCTCACCAGTCTGTCCCAGCTCTGAAACTGGGTTGCTACAGCAAACCAGGAGTTTTTCATCCCAGAACACAGAGAAGCGCAAACCATAACACTCATCACTGTGGCTTAAAGGGGAATAAAAGAAGTTGCTACTTCTCCAAGTGGTGCAGTCAGCACACCCACGGGCATGCCCTTTGGGTGATCTAATTGCTCCCACGGAGCAGCAGAACAGTGGCACATCCATCACCCACATCCACGGGCCCCGGGGGCACCACTGGATGGGCAGTGCAGGGCACTGGCAGTGCCAAGCACCACGTCATTCCTGGATGGCACAGCATCTGAGCTCCTGCAGCCCCACTGCTATTGCTAAAAGGGCTGTCAGAGAAGAGCTAAAAGGAAACTCATATTGCCAGTGTGTAAGGAATGGGTGGCCCCTCATCACCTTGGGGAGCACACCGTGTTTGGGAGCCCTGAATAAAGGCTGCTGCTCTTGGGGCAGGCCCACACGTGGCTCTGATGGCCACAAGGTCTCTCCACGGGGTGCCAGATCCCAAGGAGGGCTGAAGCACCCAAGCTTCCAGGATCTTCTGCTTCATCTGGAGCTGTGGCAGTAGAGGACAGGACTCTAACCTCTCCCCTGCCTCCAGCTGAAGAATATCACCTTTGCACACAAACCATATTTCTGCAAGCAGACTGTGTCAATTAATGTCAAAACACTGGAATTTCAGCCTTCTTATTAATATTGTTCCATTATTCAGCCTTTTCTCAGTGGAGATAAAAGTATAGGTCCAAAAATGAAAAGTTAAGCTTGTAAAGAAATAGCAATGACATTTGTAGGGGCTGACATTTCTGCACAACATGATGAGCTATTAATTTGCTAATTACTCATGTAGCACTATTTCAGTGCATACTTTAAGCAACAATCTAAATTGAACCTGAAGATTAAAAAACTTGCCCTAAAGGCTTGGATTCTTCATTTTACACCACAACATCTGAAATAAATTAGCAGGCTCCATTTTTGTGTGGCTTCCTCAGGAGGGAAAGTGAGATCCTCAAGGGTCAGACCCTGCACCAGTCACTGTTGCCATGTAGTCTCCCCTCTAACAGCAGATTTTGCATATTTGATTAACCTTCGTGTTCCCGAGAATACCAGCAGTGCCCAGAAAATCAGCTGGGTTTTGCCATTTCCCTCTCTCTCTCCTTTCTACCACACTGCTGGAACACCTGCATTAACACCTGGAGCAAGGTAACTGCTCAGGTACTCTCAGAGCTCCTCTGGAGCAGGAGCTTGGGAAGGGATCAGACGTGTAGGTGTCAATACCTTCTGCTGCTGCTTCTTCAGGTGGCAATTCCCTTAATCAGCTTTTAATTCCACTTTATTAAAGAGCCAATGCCTTACAAAATGTCATTACCCCAGACCTTTGCTGCCAGCTAGTTTTCATCAACCCAACATCCTGATAGGGAGGGTTTGCATAAAAAAAAAAAATCTTTTTTTTTCCTTCCCTACTAGGAATCTGGAATTGGAGGAATGTTTCTTTCCCAAGAAAATGACAAAATGACCTGTACACAGTAGGCCAAAGCATCAGGTCAGATTTCCAGTGCCATCTCTAGCTATTCCTCAACCAAAAATCAGAGGCCGCCTAGCAAGTTGAGTCAACTCTTATCTGACAACAATCCTCTTGGCTCTCCTTTCATTCCCTACCCCTTAACTGCTCCCCTCAACCTCCCATTTTTCTTGCTGATTTTTACCCCTGCTTAGAGAAAGACAGGTCCCTAAAATAGGGTTCTGGTTCCTATTTGAGAGATCCCAGTAGAGACCCTGGTCACCCCCAAGACCTCAACGGTTTTTTGCTCAAAAGACAATTGCTGAAGGTAAAGAACAAAAATTTCCACCACCCTTGTAGGTATGGCCTTCACTTCCATGTGCCCAACAGCTTCCAGGTTCACAAAAGGAAGACTGACGGGTCTGGCATGTGGAACATCACACCAAATCCAACCTAATTCGCTGAAAAGAAAATCAATCTTGTAACACTTCAGCTGGTTGATTTTTTATCAGCATAACACAAAGCCCAGATCATAGCCAAATTCACAAGTGACACTGGGCCTGTTTCTTTCTCTCCTCACTCCCAGTTTCCAAGGACAATATATGTAAAAAATAACTGAAAAAAACATAAAGGGGAAATACAGCAACCCCAAGTTACCTGGCAGTGTGCAACATTCCCTGATGATACTCAGCATTAGAAGAAGAAAATCCACATTCAGATGATTTAGAGTGCTTCAATTATTACTTTCTTTATTTCTATCTGTCTCTTGAGGAATACTGTTTCCTGTGTAAATTACTTTCTCCACCAGCAGCCACCTCCCCTCTCAGGAAGCCCCAGCCCAGCATTCAGGCAGCCACGGGCTCCTCCAAGCCTCCTATGAAAGTGCGGACATGTCCCTGTGCTGACACACAGGCTAAAAGGGATCACTCATCTTCAAATGGAGGGTTTAAAGGGCCATATTTCACCAATCTCCCCAGCTACATTCCTTGATGGAAAGCTTATCCAAGTGTATATAGATGCATATCTGTGTGAGTGTATACTCTGTGTACACAATGTCCACATGCAGAAGATTTAGAAGCTTTCTTGTACTCATGCCCAGCCTTGTCACCTGTGTTTTCTCTCTCTAGATACATGTTCAGGTTCTCTTAAAGAATGGGATGAGTATGATTAAAACCTTCCCTATCCAAGCTATATTCAGCTGGTCTAGGACACCTCCACTGCTGAAATTCTAGTCCAAAGAGAATTCTTACACAAGGTAGCAGAAACCCAGGATGTAGCAAGCTGAGAGGAGATTGCCAATGTCATATCCTCAGACTTCTTTGTTGTGGCCAAGCAAAAGCTCACAAAAAGAGGTGCCAGCCTAAAACTCCTTGTTGAGAGACCTGGAAGGCTGAGAGAAACAGCCTTTGCAGAGCAGGATGCACAAACCTCGTTCATGGAGATGAAGAAGAAAGTAGCTGGGTTTCACTTCCAACATGTATAAACCACTCAGTAATAAAAACAAGGTATGTACAAACACTAACCTATGAAAAATTAATGTTTAAGACAAATACTGTGACTTTGCATGTGAAGTAGGAAGGTTGGGTGCCTGTGGGTCTGGAGAACCAGGAAACATGAGAGTGTAAATCTGGAAGAGGTCCAGTACAAATTTATAGGAAATCACTGGACGCTCACAAAGCTGCCCTTAAAAAATGACTTTTCTCCTCAGTGTGTCAGAAGATCTTGCAGTGACATGTTGCTGCTGCTAAGTGAACAAAGAAGCTCAAATATATGGTTAAATCACACACAACAGCAAACAATTAATTGATATTTGAATGGCATATGGAGGGCATAACAGTCATACGAGTGGGATATGGGGAGCATTCACTCAAATTTGACACCTCTGGTATTCTCAGTTCTCTTTGCAGCTCCCTGGTGTGATGGGAACTGTGATTTTAGTGAAGCACAATGCCTGTTGTACTTGTTCCTGTGGCTGGGAGGTTACAGCAGGGATCAGGGTGGGTTTGCTTTCCCTGTCAATGCTAAAGGTACTTGTGCTCTCCCTACACAATGAGAGGATGCAGGTGATCTTTTAGTTCTGAAAGTCTCAAGGCATGTATATTTTTATTCCATTTTTCTGAAAGGTCAGTATCCTACAGATCACTTATCAATGATCCTTCCTTGCCTAGGTATCATTTGTACACCGTGGCATCAGTTTTCCTGGTTCAACAGTCAGCTCCTAATAAAAGAGGATGACATGTATTAGAAGTAAAGAAAAATAGCTGTAATAATAGCACTCCAGTCCTACTTACTTGTCTCTTAACCTCTTTCTTTCAAAGGCTCCCACGCTGCAGTGCTCAGAAGAAAGTTGCCATTGAATTATCCACCGGAAATCTATTGGCATCTATTGCTGCTCTGGTGCAGCAGCATACAGGGCAACAATAACTGGTAACTCTTCTCACATCCCTGCCCCTCCTCTGTCTCAAAGTATGGCTATAGAAATAAAACCTGATGCAGACACCGAATAGTTCTTAAATTAAGCTCAGAGTAGCAGACAGATCTCAGCTCCGGCTGACAGCTCAGCCCCCAGGACCGTGGCGCTCGCCCACTGCCCCTCTGCTCCTCCCAGGCATTGTTCTGGGGAAGCAGCTCTACAAAATTCTCACTGATCATGAAAGGCAAATAAACTAAATCCCAGAAGCAAAGGCAAAAAGCTTCAATACAGTTTTCTCTAGCAGCCTCCTGCTATTTATACAGGTGACTGTGAACATTCGCACATCAAAAAGAGCGGAATTTTGGCATATCTTCCAGGAGCAATCGGCTCCCTAATGGATAGCATAGTAAATATGCTGTCCCTGGTGAGGAAAACTTGCTTGAATCATTATAGCAGCAGTCTGTAATGAAAAGGATGCAGATTCAGTTCCCTGTCAGATTTCCCGATATGAGATTTTTTAGAAATCTCACAGGTACCTTTGGATTTCAGTCCAAGGCTCTAGGTGGCTTTTAATGCCACAATTAAAATTTCTGTGCTTTTCCTAACTTCACAGAGGAATTATCAAGATTGATACATTAAAGAACAAGGGATTCATTAGGGAGCTGGCAGCACACAGCTTTGGTATCTAAAGTGGAGGGAAATTGGGACTGGGTGAACAAAGTCTCCAATCTAAACCTGTGCTAGTTTCACAAATGATTGGTTCAAGGGGGCAGCGGAACAGCTGTGGTCTGCTCCCTTTGCAGGGCACAGTAGCCATATATAATTGCTGATCTATACCTCTGTTCCCCAAATCCTCTTTGGGAGGGGCCCAGAAAACTTCCCAGAAGAGAATGGTTGGCTCTCTCTGCATGGCACAATCACAGAATGGTTTGGATTGGAAGGGACCTCAAAGATTAACTCATTCCAAACCCCTTGCCATGGGCAGGGACACCTTCCACTAGACCAGGTTGCTCCAAGTCCGCTCCAACCTGACCTTGAACACTTCCAAGGGAGGGGGATCCTCATGCCTTCACAGCAGAAGTGGAACAAATACATTCATCCAGTGTTTTTTCATGGACAGGCAAGACAATTTCACATACATATTTTTTTTAAAAGCATCTTTTGTGCTGATCTTGCAGCCCAGGCATTCACACTGCAATGCATGCTATCTCATTTCTAAGATTAAGCAGTTAAATAGTCTTGGCCTGGATCTTCTTAATCACACTAACACCATTTTTACAATGATCTGGGTTGAGAGGTTTAGTATGACGGACAATCACCCTCTTTCTTTATTGCTAGCCAATGCTGAGCCAGTGCATTTAATAGAAAAGTCATTGTGGGCTTCAGAAAGAACAGGGTTAGACTCCTGTTGACATGGAAATACTCTGAAAAGTCTGCTAAGAAGTGCCCCAAGCACTGAAGTTCTCTGTATTCCTCATTCATGTCTTAATGAAGTTGCTGCCACAAGTCTGAATTTGGAGCTTTTCTTCCTGTTGAATGTTAGTGCAAAGAATAAATAAGATCGATTAGAGTCATTCTGGCACTAAAAAAAGCCAGTGTACTCCATGTCCTTGCCAGTGGTCCCCTGTGTATCTGACAGGAATAGCTGCAAGGAGTGCAGAAGCAGTAACTTTTGGAAAGGACTATATCTGCTACAGAAGCATCACATTAAGTAGACCATTTCCAATGAATCCCAAATGCTCATGTTCATTAGCTTTTTGTGAAAGCAGAATATCATGTAAAATGTCCATTGCACAGCATGACTTGTACTAGTGCCCTAAACGGTGAAAGGAGTCAAATCACATCATCTGATTAAACATTCACAGGGAAAAAATTATCTGAGCAGAAGAAACGTTGCTCTGTAGAACAGAGCAATCAAATAGAACTGGGAAGACTACAATTTCCTTACACCAGAGCATGAAGTACATGTATTCTAGGATCAGTTAATGTCTGCTTTCGAGACCTTTAAACACTAAAAAATTGTATTTTGCTATTTAGATAAACAGCACAATATGAGTTTGGGGGTTTTGTTCAGCATGAAATGAGATATTAAACAGCAATTGAGTCAGTCATATTATTAAATCAAAATCACAACACTTAAATATTAGCTTTTTTTTTTTTCAGCCTGAGACAGTGCCTTATATAAACAATAAATAAGAGAATATGGGAGCTGATGCAGAAGGAAGCAGGTATAACCTCTAAGGCTTTGTTAGATGAGAGTATTTGGTAGCAGTTCTCAGTTCCTGAGATGTATGTGGCAGGCTGAGGCCTCCCCTATCCCACTCCACGCATCCTCTGGGTTGCAACTAAAGAACTATCACCACATGACCCAGAAGGACCTGTGGCTTGGACACCTGCTGGGAAACTTTGTTCTGTGGCAAGTGTTAGGTATTTCTGCTTTTTACACAGACAAATCAATGTGTCAGACATCAAGGATTTCACACACAACACTGTGAACGAGTAAAGAGATTGAGTTCACTAAATGGGATATGACAAATGTCATCACTGACTGGGACAATTACTGGTTTTCCTCATATCTTTATAAAAGGTGACATCTATCTCACAGCTATAAGAAATATTGTTTGCCATGTAGGTGAGCCGGATCAAAGTAAAGAGTGGATTTAAACTGGAATATTCCCTTGTTTTATTACTGCAATGACTGTATAAATTCTGCACGTGATGAGCATCAGGATGCTCTTGCCTGCTGGGTGTTTATTGCCAGTTCTTTTTGTTCATTTATATAAAAGTAAAAAATGATCAAAAATATTATCTAACTCAGTGGGGAGTTATGAACTGTCACCATTATTGATAACAACAGGAAATGAGATTTGAGACCATTCCCCTTGCTCAGCATTGACGTGGTAAAATCATAAAGCAACTGGGAAGTGCAGTACCAGTGTTCCCAAGCACAAGGTGGGCGAGGGACCAGTTTCAGCACCATGTCACCCCAGAGTGACATCTCTGTGGCCCCAGTCATTTCATCTGATTCATAGTGGAACAGTGAATCAGACTGCTGCATCAACTCCTGCTTCTTCATTTTCCAGCTCACCAAAGAACTTTGTCTACAGCAGTTCAGCAATACATTTTACATGTCTGTGACTCTAATAAAACACTTCAGCGTCTGCTGAGCTGGTGTCCAGATGTATCACTATATAGTAAGGACAATGCAAGTAATTCACTTAATGAAATCCAAGGCTGCAGCCAGGGTGCTGCACTGGATGGACCATGGCCAAGGACAAGTGCTTCGTTAGAAGGCAGGTTTTGCAAAAGCACATTTAGATGTGATTTTAGATAAGAAGTTCTGCTATAGTATAGAAATCTGTGGCAAATTTACTCACAAAAGTATTTTTTATTAGTGCTTTTGAAGGAGGTATGGATCTTTCCAAGATGAACTCCAGCAGTGGGATTCTCTGGGGAAGGGAAACAGTGCAGACACCAGCATGGTCCATTGGCTTCTCCTATCTGGACACCCCAAGGTGACAGGATATCCCCTGTCTTTCCAACAGCCACCAGCACGACAGACGTGGAGCACATCTCGCACATTCCTCTTATGATCATCCAGACATCTCTTGGCAACACGCCCTTGACACCTGCAGAGTCCTGCAGACCCATCCTGAACTCCAGAGGGCACGCACCAGGGACAGAGTGAGGAGAAAAACAGGGAAAGGACAGTAGGAAAGAAAGGTATGATTATGAGAACAGAAGGAAGCCAGCACAGATGAAGAGAGAAAATCCCTCTTGAGTCATCAGGCAACGCAATTTGCCAACATGAAGAGCAAAAATCAGTGGCTGCTGCTCAGAACTAAACACTCCACCCACACAGGGTGCTGGCCAAAGTCTTCAAAACAGTCTTTAAAAGCAGCAATTCCAGGGCCTTGATGCACTCGTTCTCCAGAAGTTACATAAAGCAAAGAGATGAAGTAACTCTAGTAACTTACCTTTGACTACTGAAAATACCTGACAACAAGAGATACATGAGAGAGAATTTAATGTTTGGTCCCTTTAAGTCTCATACGATCTGGCAGCAAATCCTCTTGCCCCTAAAAACATCACAGAAAAGCACCTTCCCTTGGTTCTTTGGGGCTGATAAACTAAACAAGATTTATATGAGGCCATGAAGTCACAGTGACAGAATTGTCCTGTTATGGAAATGTTACAGGACAATGTGTGGCAATTCAGGGCAAGCATCTGAAGATAAGAGGTACACAAAATTGTCCCTAAAATGCTAGTCCTTTCCCTGATTTCCTTGATTCAATTGCCTTATGACCCTCCATCAAACAGAAATCCCACCACAGGAAGAGAACACTCTGCTTCCAGGCAGAGCTACAGCTGTTCCTATCAAACTTACAACTTTATCATGGCAAAACCCCCCACATTTATATCCTGCCAGAGGATCCCAGCCTTTAGTTTCCATTTGACAAGGTTCCTCATGGATCTCTCAAACTGTTCTGACACCCACTGCTTGGATATCCATGATGGCGCAGCAATGGCACGAGCCCAGGTGTGTGTGGATGCTGCCATTCTGCTTCAGAGGCACCAGTTCTACATGGCAGAAAACTATGCACTTTGCTTCAAGTAACATTAAAATAAAACAAGCTTGGAAAGCTGTGCTGCCAGACAGCTCTATGAACAGAGCTTTTACCCTTGTGTTAGTACAACTGAAGAAATGAATCAAGAAACATGGATAAAACAGAACAATCACAAGAGCCTGAAGATGTTCTCAAGTGCTTCCTGGTTCTTAAGCACAGCCACTCCAGTGGGCACACAGGTACTGAGCTGGGCTGGTTTCAGTTAGCAGGGTCCTCACACCACAACCACCAGTGTCCTCTTGAACTAACTGCTAAAAGTGGTGTAATGTAGTCTAAGTGCAGTGGTGCCACGCTCCTGGAAAACATCTGGGGCCCACAGATTGCTTTGGATTCATGCAAGTGCAGGGAAAGCTGCAGGGGCAGCACATGCTGGTGCTGTCCTGATGCCAGAGGTGCTGCCCATCCACTGCCACATCCCTGACAGCCTCGGCCTCACATGAGAGAGTTTCAGGCTGCACTGCTGTGTCCTCTGACAACTCCGGCAGCAGGAGGTTCTTGGAGGAGGATGTGCTGTTGCTTAACAGCTTGTTGCTCAAACTGTTCAGTTTTGTTACTGGCATGGAAGAAAAGCATTGGTGTCGCTTCTATCTGTACTTCAGCTTTTGAAATCAAATATTGCCTTTTTCTCTTACAAATCCAAGCCCCCTCAGCAAGTCCTCAGCTTTCCATTTCCTATCAAAACCACAAAGTGCCCAACAATTCATGCATAAAAGATTGGTAGCAAACTCATGCAGTGTTTGTGTAGGTCCACTTGATGAATGAGGCCAGAAATTTTCAACTTGTAAAGTTATTATTCCACAAGCACAGTTTGCCAGGTAGCAACTGTAAAATTCAGAAATATTTATTCAGATAAGATCTGATACTGATCTTCATCACATTTCCATTCTGACAGAGCTTTTTAAGGACCCTACCAGTTGCCTTCTCCCAATGACAGTGCCAGAGCTCCTCCTATAATGAAGCAAATCCCCACCATCTTTGCAAAAGCACGTGAGAATCTGACTTCCACAATAATCCTTGAAAATGGATACAGTCTATGCAGTGTTAATAAGGCAATTATCACGCAAGAGGCACATTTTTTTTCTGTGATTTCCTAATTAACATGACTGTCAACTGCTCATTAATAAGGTAGTTTCCTCTGCTTTGACTCGCAGCATATTGTAAACAAATTTAAGATGCCATTTCCTGCTCTGTAGTTTACATCAAACTGTTAATTCACACTTGTATTTGTTTTTCCTATTTGTTAGTTCATTTCAGAGAAAACTGTACATCGTTATGGGAAAGAAAAGCAGTATTAGAAACAAAGCCACAAAAACCAGATTGGTGCATTATTTTCTAATAAATTATGCACCCAGGGAATTCTTCCACAGTACGTGAAACTACTTATCAGTAATCTGGACAAACTACCTCCTTCTGCATCAGTGTTTTATTTGCCTTTCTCCAACAGATGCTACTGACAGTTTACTAAATGATGCACTGCTTAATATATTTAGTGGAGGAAATAGAACATTTATTTTTGTACAAATTAAATCCTTCATGAACCTAAGTTAACTGCACCATTTGGGGAAAAAAGCCTTCTGTCCAGTAAATGAATGGGAAAAGAGAATTCCTACTCTTTGTGATGTTAACACCAAACAATTTCCAACAAAACACATTCTTCTGGTTTGCTGTTTCCTGTAAATGCCATCCATGGGTAAATTTTCCAGAAGCAGCAATTTGAATATCCAGCTCTTTGCACTGACATCTCTGTGGTGGTGCAGCTGTCTGCACTCGAGCACACTGTGACTTTGATATACACACTGTTCTACTAAGTGGTGTCTTTTAAGGAAAAGCAACACACCTTTGCACATTCCTTTCTGACTGACTGTTTAATGTGAGAAAACATTTCTGACTGAACTTGTGTTGAAGGTTGTGCAAGCATTTAAAGGCCGGGAAATCGTTTCCTGCTGTATATAACCTGCACCACCACAGGCTGACTAATGAGTCAGAGAGTGTTGAAACCCTCAGGTCCCATAAACAACCACTAATGAGATGAAACAAGATCTAAAGTGCTCAAATGTTGATAAGTACAGAATGTAGCTCACGATGTACTCTTCACAAATTAGTGAGGGGTTGCTATGACTCCTTAATGAAATGTTATTATGTTTTAAAACTGAAACCAGACATCTGGGGAGGGGGGAGGAAATGGGAGCGAGTGTTTGAACACCGTTGTCTAGGCTTCCTTTCATCAGCCAGCTGAATTTGCTTACTTGTCCTGAATGAGTGGATCCATTCCTTCAGCTGGTGCTGTGCCTTGCAATAAAGCCGAGCAGTGTGTGCCGTCTTCCGCTCCCTGGGAAGCAGAAATCACTGCAATGGGAGAGGAGGCTTCTGTAGGAAAGGCTGTATGAGCTGCTCTTTCCCGGCTGTAAAAGTCTCTTGTCATCCTGCAGCATCCAAAGGATTTGAGGAATGCAAACATGCCAATATATTCAGCACGTTCTTAAAATTTTTCAGGCACTAAAGTGAGAATTGCTTGTTTCATGGAAAACTCAGATGGGAAAACACTTTAAAGTTCTTTATATGAGACCATATCAATTTCTCTCCTTACTAAGCTTGATATACATGTAGAGGTAGATAGACAAGACAGAGATAGATAGATAGATAGATAGATAGATAGATAGATAGATAGATAGATATGCTGAAATACACACACATATATATATACACATACATGAACACAAACATACATACATACATACAAAATCTGAGTGACAGACAAGGATGGATCTGGCTCCAGCTACAGCAATTCCTATAGCATTTCCTGCCTCCTGGGAAACACTTCTTAAACAGTGCCCAGCACAGACACAGCTAATTCCCTCCTGAGTTACAGAGCAATCACTGTATTATCATCTCCAATAAGAACTAAATGCTCCCGCTTTGGTGCTGGAGGTGACTCCGAAATCACTTGCCTGGAGAGTCACAGGTTAAACTAAAGCTGGGAGATACCCAGGAGCACAGTTCCTCCAGTGAATCTTGAAAACATTTCTCTAAATGCATCCTTTAAACTTCATTTTCAGGGGATGAAGTGAGGGAGGACCATGCTGACAAAGATTAAATGAGCTGACATTCACTCTCAGCACTCCGGGCTGCAGGAGCCCTGCTGCTGGCACTGCATACCAACATTGCACGTGGGCAGCTGGTGCAGCCCCCATGGGTGGCTTTGGGAATGAGTCCATCTTTCCTAACAAACAAGCACACAAATACACATCCATTTTAAACTGGATTCAGCTTAAATTGAGTCCATTCGATCAGTTTAACTCTCCTGCTCGTCTTGTCTGCCTTACCTGTGGCAACACCTCCAGTCTGAGCCCCCCAGCCCCAACCCTCCAAAGTGATGTGACTTGAGATTCTGCATCACTATTGCCTCTCCAGGGTCCCTATTTGCCAAACTAAGGAGACCTTTAACATTTCACACTATCTTCTGCTGGCAATTCTGGTAATAGCTCTCGAGGGGAAAATGTTAAAAATGAAGAATAGAGCCATGCAGTTCAGACACCTGACAGCTACCCACAGCCTTGGCAGGCATAGGAATGGCACTGGGGCATGTGCCACAGCCAACAGTGCCAGCCCAGCCTGCAGGGGTGGATTCAAACACCTCTGTATCCACCATTCCAGCTGTTTGATCAACTGAACTGACACATCAGAGCAGAGGCCAGACCTGCTTCTTACTAGAGTCAGTGAGATACATTCATTACATACATTACATTCATTACTGAACACAGAATCACAGAATCATTTAGGTTGGAAAAGCAACCTAATACTGTCAAGTCCAACCATTCCCCCAGCACTGCCAAGCCCACCACTGAACCATGTTCCCATTGACACATCTTTCAAATACGCCCAGAGATGGTGATTTTACCTGGAATGCCCATTCCAGTGCTTGAAAGCATTTCACTGAAGAAATTTTCCTTAATATCCAACCTGAACCTCTCCTGGCACTACTTGAGGCCATTTTTTCTCATTCTATCGCTTGTTACCTGGGAGAAGAGGTCGACCATACCTGGCTACAACCTGCTTTCAGGGAGTTGTGCAGAGTGAGAAGGTCCTCCCTAAGCCTCCTTTTCTCTAGGCTGAGCCACCCCAGCTCATTCAACTACCCTCATCAGACTTGTGCTCCAGATCCTTCACCAGCTCCATTCCCTTCTTTGGACATGCTCCAGTACCTCAATGTCTTTCATGTGGTGAGAGGCCCAGAACTGAAGAAAGGATTCAAGATGTGACCTCACCAGTGCCCAGTGGGACAGTCACTGCCCTGGTCCTGCTGGCCACACTACTGCTGGTGTGGATGCCAGCATGCCATTGGCCAGGATGCCACTGGCCCTCTCAGCCACCTGGGCATACACTGGCTCATGTCCAGTTGTGGTCAATTACAACTTCCCATACAAACACTTGAGCTGGACCTAAAACAAGCAGATGACTTTCAGTGGAGCTTAAAAACTTGAATATGACTTTGTCATTTAAATACAAATTTAAAACCGTAAAACACCATTCAACCTATTCAACAGGCCCCAGCTCTGAACTGCTGGGCAGAAGCCCATCACCCGCAGCATCTGTGACAACACATTTGCAGGATGAATAACACATCAACATCGCAACGACAGTGCATCCCATGAGACTTGAACATGGAGCTTCCTGGGGGAAAAGCTCTACAGGAAGATAAGCACTTCAGTATGCAGAGGGAGGAATAAATCTTGCCACTTAAAACTCATGGTAAAAATAATAGATTGGATTAAAATCTGTTTACCGTTTATTAATTACACTATGTTCTTCCTCTAATTTCAGTGTTCACATCGTATAGTGCCATGCATGCATTTTCAGCATTTTAAAAGAAAGATAATAAACACTGAAGGAAAATTTATGGGTGTGCACACACATATATGTATTTATGCAGAATCTAATTATCTTTGCGTCATTCAAACACTGATCTTAACAATCTACTACTGGAAAACCTGGGGTGATACTACAGTTCTGTAATCAATAGTCCCAGAGTAAGTACTTTACATTTCTACAAGGAAAAAAAAATAAAAATTTAAAGACTCAAAGTGATTTAAAGGAAGTGATTCAGATGATATATGATTTCTGTTTATTACTACCTACTCTTTCTGATTTTTAATACCAACATAGAGGTCTCTCGTCAACATTTCTAACCAATTTGGTCTTCTTCTATTTGGCAAACACCGTGTCTAATGGAGCTTGAAATTAAACCAGCTTTGTCTGGTACTTTCTGCTTTGCAAAATCCCAGCAGTGATGAGTGACTGTCCTGTTCATGGGCTGCTGCAGAGGATGCCCAAAAGAAAGAGCATATTATGGTCAGTCTCACGCAAACAGCTGAGCTATTTTGTAAGGCTGAAGTCCATGAGTGAGGTTGATAGGAGCTACCACCTTAAAAATGGGTAAAATGTAACAGTACACAGTATTGTGATTTTTGCTGTAAGTAGAAATGATTGTGAGTTATGTATGTGACCACCTATGTTGCAAAAAATGTGAGTGATAAATGGCTACTATAAATGACAAAGCAGTGCATGTTGTTACCACCTCACTTGGAAGCTGACAATATAATCTTGGAAATCCCTGTCTCACTAGATTAGGACTGCATGTAACTTAATTAAAGAGACTTCTTCAACTCTTATTGAACATTTCAGTGAGTCAAATAAATGCACTCACAAGTCTGTTAAAGTTTGTCTTTTTCTTCTTAAAAGTACTTGATCTTTTCCTGCATCTCAGAATCTGTTTGGACAATCTAATCTGCTCAAAGAAATGAACAGTTATCAGAGAATTGGAATAAGAGATTCAACTACATTGGAAAAAACCTCTGAGATCATTGAGTCCAACCTATGACCCAACACCACCATGTCAACTAGACCATGGCACCAAGTGCCACATCCGTCTCTTCCTAAAACACCTCCAGGGATGGTGAATCCACCACCTCCTTGAGCAGCCCATTCCAATGTCTGAGCACTCTCTCTGTAAAGAATTCCTTCCTAATGTCTAACCTAAACCTCCTCTGGCACAGCTTAAGACTGTCCCTTCACCAGCTCATTGCAATTCTTTAGACATGCTGCAGCAACTCAGTATCCCTCCTAAACTGAGAGGTCCGGAGCTGGACTGAAAGCCAAGTTTTGAAATGTCTAAGAAACACTTGACAGCCATAACCTGGACTTTTCCAGGTACATTTGGGAAATTAAATATGTATTTAAGTCGGGAGTTTCTCATGCTGAGTTTCTAATAGATTAGTCTTCACCCAGACTCTTACTTTCCACCTCCAAAGTAGCAGTAATATCTCCATATCTGTACCAGCTACAGCTACACAGGATATTTCAATTTGATTTACAGTCTGGCACTAGGAAAAGTATTTTGCTAATTTTTCCATTTGTTTACTCTGTGCCATCTGTTAATTCTGCATGAATACTTCATTCCACTGCTTTCTACATTGCAAATGTCTCCTCTTTTTTCCAGCATACCAGTGTTTCAACGTTTGAAAAGGGCTGGGTTTTGCTGGAGCCATCCCTCATGGAAAATGATCAGTGTCACTGAACTGACCAGCTGTACTCTCTCAAACTATACAAATCTGCTATAGGGCAATGACAGACTGACATTGTCTAAGATTCATGCTCTATTTTCCAAATATTTCCTGGGAAAGCATGACCTTGTTGAGGTTTTCTTGGAGGAAAAACTTAGGATTATTACCTTCACAAGATATGTAAATAAATGGATCAGTGCTCCTCTCAGCAGATGATTGCCAGACTATTCAATGGCTGCTTTTTTGGTACAAAAGACATCATCAACTCTCTCCTTCCCTGAAAATCTCCTCCTAAATGTCTTTGATGGCAGATCGTTAAATGCTGAGCTGTGGCATTTCCCTGAAGATATAATTATAAAGCTGTGGGAGGAAAAAGAGACAACTCTTCAGACCACACTCTTCCTTCTTTATGGCTGTGTAGTTCAGTGGCTAATGTGTATATTGAATTTAATTTAATCACTTCTGTTATTTCTACTAGTTAGATAGCAGCCATTTCATTTAGACATATTATTAAATTATTTATATGGGACTTTCTACCAGTTCAACTTCATTAAGATGGAGTTAAAAGTTTATAAGCTCCAAAATAGCACAGCTGGCTGAGGTCATGGAGATAAAGCTGCAGTACAAGAACATTCCATTTCCATGTCAAGATGCATATACCTGTCTGTGAGCCAGAGGTCTACAATCCATTGCCACTGGAGATCCAGAGTGTGGAGCTGAGGAATTTGCAGAGTAACACATGGGGAGCCAGAGCTCAGCCATTCCCCAGGGCTCATTGGCTTCATCCATCAAATCTCCACCGGCACGGCAGACGAGACCCATGGGCTGTGTGTAGGTACTGACACTCAAGTTAGTCTCATGTTGAATCCCACTAAAGCAGCCTGGACTTGAAGCACTCCTTAAGAAGTTTAAAGAATTTTGTTGTTTGTTTGTTTTTCCTGGAAAAAGAGTCACATTTTTCTCTGATTTTTTTTCTGAAATTCTTTTTTTTCTCAGTATTTGTTTGAATAGTGTCTGAATTCAGGAGGAGAGTCTGGGTACTGCTATTGTAACCATTTTTGCTAAGGGAAACACAGCCTGGTTTTAAAAGCTTGAAAAGAATACAGGGCTGCTAATCCAGGGATGCTAATCACTGATATCACACAATCAATGTAAAACAGGATTCCCAATCTTACCTATTCAGCCTTCCATGCCAAGTTTTTCCCACTTTCCTTACATAATCCATGCTATTGCCTACTTTCACTCCCCCATACCCACTGTTGTAGTTTGGAATTCTTATGTAAATTCTCTCCCCTGCCACTAACTGCCCATGCCAGGAGTTAACAAAAAGAGTCGTTAACTGCTGATTTCTTGGGTGGGGGCAAGTTGTCTCTTTTGTTTTTGGGGACTACACATGGCTGGGGGGAAGGGG
>VWZD01004089.1:609444-651308 GCA_013396695.1 Sakesphorus luctuosus | reverse complement strand
CAGTTAAGAACAGTTATCCTTCTTGTATTAAAGTTCCTTCTTCTAAATTTGATTAAGAGTGGCGTGATTATTGTGGAGGAGGCCCCCTCCCCCGCTTGTGGGTAAACATTTTTGGTTTTTCTCCTCAAACCAAGACACCCACCTACTGTACAGGACCTACCATCTCAAGCCCATGAAGCACCTCTCAGGTATCTCCTGTAATGAGAACCCAGCTGGTGGGTTTCATGAAGCTGGTGGGATGGAAGTGGGTGCAATCAGCTCTCTTCAGCACTAATACCACTATATGAAACTATTTCTTCCAAAATGACCTCTTTTTAATATGTTCAACTAGAAAACTGCTAGGTTCAATTGACAATGATTTCATATCCCTCTGTTTATTTGCACTATAGGAGGAACTCAATAATTATCTGACACACAGCCACATTCTTCCCATCACACGTGCACCAGCTACATAAACTATACGTGCAAATATCCCCAGAAGTGGGAACTTTGTATATCAAGTTTCCATCCACAGATCATGGGAGTTATGTAGCAATATTATTATGGAGCCAACCTATTTTCCTTCCCTAATATTGCATTACTGAATCAGTCAGGTTTCAGCCAGTTACCAAAACATGAACAAAAATTAAATCTCTGTGTTTTGGATTTCAAAGGCTGAGACATTTCCTAGCCATTTAGCTGACGGAGCATGTGGTTAGTTTCCATGAGCTTTAGGTACTGTAATAAGCACTATTTTTACAACAGTGAGCTGTAATAACTATCTTGTTTCAAAAACCTGGCCATCTCCTGCAGCTGCAGGGGAAAGAGCTCAAAAGTTCTTGTTAAATTATACCAAAATATGTCATGCAATATACATAGTCATAAGAGATTATAAGAACAAGGGACATGTGAAAGAGAAAGATAGGGAAAGAATAAGGTCTTATCTACACCAAGTTGTTATTTGACTTAGCATGATGTTAAATTAATCTAGCTAAACTAGTGGAAAGACTTCGTAAACTCATAAATCATTTTTACCATGGTTTAAATCCATGAAAAAAAAACCCAACAAAACAACATTAAAGTCATGGACACAGGAACTTGTTACCAGGAGTAACAAATTTGTGCACCCCAGGCAATCTGTGTAAAGTAGAATATGTCATATAAACTGAAATAACTCTGTCTGTGGAGATGTTTGCTTTAATTTATCTGAATCACCTAAGCCTGTATGAAATGCAGATCACCTGGGGGAAAAACAAAATAAAATAAAAAAAGCAACAACAACCAAAAAAACAAACCATGAGAGGCAAAGCAAAGAATGTGCAAGAAAAGAGCATGGATATTGTTTCAAATTACACACTAGACATATAGAGGTCTGGAGATAAACATTTATGTAACACAAATTTAGAGCTATGCTGAGGACTCTTCATAACATCAGAACACCAACAAACAAAGCTAGAGTGTTTTCTTGCCAAAATGGGATTTTCTAGCACTTTGCTGAGTGCTTGTTTTTATAGAACAATTGGTTTATTTGACTTGTTTCAATCTTTCTGCATTGCACCTTCTGAACCCAACCTGCAGCAACAGCAGTGTGTGAAGACTTCATTAACTCTTACCAAGCACATCAAAGATCACTGTGGTCAGCTGAAAAATCACTACTACTCTCCATGATCTTTGGTGTATGTGCTTACCATGCTCCAGGGTCTGACATGGAAAGATGCTGTTGTATAAAACCCTTTGGAAGCCTGGAAAAAAAGGGGCATGAAAATTGTGCTGCTTTCCGTCCCAAAGAGAGCGTTGCCACATTAAAGGTAATCATATTTACTATTAGAAATGTACAAAAGTAATCAAAAGGACTTGCTTATTTAAGGATCAAAAGTCTTCTGGAATTCTGTGTCACTAAGACTATATTTAAATCACACTACTGATAGTCTTAAGAACTGAGCAATTCAGTTCAGAAGAAACTTAACATGGACAAATAGCTTAGGCTGCTGGATGTTTGCCATTCATTTCCTCCACAATTTATACTCTTAATTTATAAATATTATTGACTTACAAAATATTTTAGCTCAGTTGGCTGGTTTTCTTCCTGCCTTCCAATTGCATGAAGAGTTGGAAGAATTAGAAAGAACTTCTATGACAGTGCAGGGCAGTGCCAACATGTGCCACTACAGGTTTTTCCAAACAACTCCTTTCTCCCTTTTGCCATAAAACTGCATTGAAAAAAATAATCAGTAGGAATCCCATCAGAGCAGGTTATGTCCTTAAAAAAAAAAAATTGCATACAGTTTTTATTTGTAACATCCCCCAAGCCACACCTCAGCCTGAGCCCAACTCTCCAGGGAGATCAGTCAGACTCCTCTGAGAAAAGCATTGAACATATTTTTTCCTAAGAGTGAGTGAAATGTTAAGGTCTGGCTCCCTGCCACAAAAGCAGGGCCACTGAAAATTAAAAATGACATTCCTGGCTTTTATTCACACTACCAGTTTCGTTCTGAATCTTATGCAGCAGACTTGTTTTGTCAGTGACCTTTGTGGTGCTGCAAGAAGAAAGAAAAGGTTTGACACAATAAATCATAATGTCACTTTTGCTGTAATTGTATAATACCTGACTTTTTTTTTTTCTTTAATCAAGGTGAAATATAGGGCTACCCTCTCCACAGTGGGTTCAAATCAACTCTAAATCCCAGTAACAATTAATTTTCTTGTCCTAATCAAATCCCCAGCTGATCTAGGCTTGTTCATGGCCAAATTTAGTTTGGCATGGCAATACATGGAAAACTGGGTGCTGGGTACCTTAGAAAACAAACTAAAACCTTGCACTGCTCAAGCAAAGCCTGTCATGTTCACCTGCAGTCATTTTTATGAAAACCTCTTATTTAGGAGTTTAGCCCTTAGGGCTAAACTATGAGCAACAATTTTGAAACTCATTACCTTATTTGTGACTCCCAACCCTATGGCAAGTCCCAGCAGAATTGCACCTTTATGGGGTTAAATGAAGTTGGAAAGGTTGGGACCAGGACTAAATGCTCTACGGCCTTTAACATCTTTGTAAGTGTTTTATTCTATGAATATTTCATATTGAAGAAAAGCCCTGTTTGAGCAAGCCAGAAAAGAAAGGTTTCAAGGATCTGCCATCTAGCCAAGAAAATAAGAATATCCATCAGAAATCCTTGCTAGGGAGAAAAGGGGAAAATGCAGCTCCAGGAACATGAGTCAAACACTTGAAAATGCTTCATCCTCCCAAACTTACATCCTACCCAGCAGAATAATGTGCTGCTGCTGCTGCACCATCACTGAAGCCTGAGATCAATAGTAACTGGGTAATTAAAAACCTAGTTGTGTTTAAGGGACTTTCATTGTTTGTTTGATAAGTTCAAAACTGTGTCTCTGTGTTTAAATCTCCCATGTTTATTTGATTATGAAAAGATGAGCAGTAAGAGGCAAACTTCCACTATCAGCTGCCCAGAGAATTCCTATAGATACTGGGGATCAAAGTCTTGGAAGTAAAGGGCAAGAAGATGCTTCTAAAACAACACCAAAGAAACCAGGAGCAGCTAGAGAATACGAGCAGGACTGACAGCTGAGTTGCACCATAGGCACTGAGGGGAGGTTTCAAAAATCACTCCAAGGGGCCAAATTAAAACCCATTGTGCACAGATCATTTTTGTCTTTACTTTCTTAACTTTACTGCAGTGGGTTGGTTTATTTTCCAATCTGTGAACAGACCCAAGATTGTGTGAAATCCACACTGGTCTGTGTGGTGAAGCAATTAATAGTGAAAAGACAGAGATGCCAGATTGCCTTGATCCTAAGTTCGAAATTCTATTTTAATGCAAACTTCTTACACACAGGACTGAAATCAACTGTGTGCATGGGAAAGGCTGTTTAGTACTGAGCAGTGATTCCAAGTCGCATTAATTTGATCCTGCTGCAATACTTCAATATTACTGCAGTATTCTCACATCCCCTTCCTAATAAACATAAAATAAACATATTTGTACTTATTAGAAAGGGGAGGTGAACATTTATGACACATTTTTGGAAAGCTATTTATATATTTGCAAAACCAACAACCCCCATCTTTTTTTTTTTTTAATTAATAATGTGTGTCACGGCCTTGATATTTATAGGTACAGGTTTTTTGCAAGAAAATGTTAATTATATTCAGCAACCATGAGTAGAATACATAAGAAGCAATTTATAAATTAAACACAGCAGTTTGTGGTTTGAGGAAATCAGACCTAAACTGAAATTATGTTTAGATTCAAGGATAAGAAATAGGTACTAATTCATTACAGAACAGCAAAACATAACAGATGGCAGAACAGAATTGGGTTTGGGTTGTTTTATGTGGTTCTCTCTTTTTTTTTTTCCTTAGCACACATTTATCTACATTAGGTTTGTAAGATAACAGTGTCAGTCCTTAATAAGGATTTAAGAATAAATGCATGTTTTTGAAATGTGACAATTAGAACACCTAAGAAAGAAGTTTATCCCACGCAACTGGTAACTGCAAAAAGAAAGTTCAAACTTAGATATTGGGGTAAATCAGTCTTAGAAGGCAGGGAGATTCAGAACAGGTTAAGTTGCAACATGAGATTGACTTTTAAATTAAAACCACTGGCACATGGGCAGAGAAAAAAGCATGGGCAGAGACAGCTTTCACTAGACCAGGTGGCTCAAAGCTCCATCGAACTCTTCCTTAACTGTCAGGGATGGACCATCCACCACCACCTGTGCTTTCAACTGTCCATTTGAAACACACCACCATGGAAACGCCTTCTGGCATAAAGCAAAGCAAGTTCTTGGGTTTGGTGGCCCAGCTGTTCCATATTTAGGAATAAATACCTGTGAAATTCCTGGCAAATATGTGGTGCTGTAAAACAGCCACACTTAACAAGGTGGAAGCTGAAGTCAGGTGCTGTTTGCTCCAGCAGCTGTTTGTTCCAGGTCACTCCAACTTTCTATCCACCTCCTGGTGTTGGTGACAGTACCAGGGTGTACTCCAAAGTATTCTGGAGGACAGGACCCAGAGGCTGAAGGTTTACCCCATCCTGAAGAGTTGCTTTAGGTCCTGGGGCTTGCAAAGTAGATGTCCTGATGTTTAGCAAGATGGCAATTGCCATACTCCGGTCTCCGACTCCCAAGGTCGTGAGTTCGAGTCTCAGTACAGGCGGCCCCGACAGTTCAAGCCTCCCTGCCATCCGATCCCATCAGATCTCGGATGCCAAGCAGGGTCAGCCCCGGTTAGTACCGGGTGCTGTAGATAGTCCCAAGGACTTCACTGTCACTGTCCAAGCTTGCTCGGCCGTGGCAAATGAACCTTAGGACTTAAACGGTGGGGCCAGTTCTGCTCACGCTGAGCCTCACCTAAAAAATCCCCTGCGCAGGCTCGGAGGGCACACGCGTGGGGAGAGTCCTTTCCAAATCTTCGTTCGCGAAGATTGGCCATTATTATTATTATTATTATTATTAATTGCCATACTTGAAGTTCAGAACGTGGTTATAAAGGTTACAGGGTTATAAAGAAATGAAGCACTGGACTCAAAAAGCTGTTCCACAGCATCATGAACGCAGAGAAAACAAACCATGGTGCCTGAGAAAGAATCAGCAGAGCTAAATTGATCATCTGACAGTGTTCATTGGAAAAAAAACAACCAATCAACCAACCACATATAACAGCAAAAAAATAAATACACCCACCTGCTTCCATCAGAGAAGCAACTGCAGCTAAACTGACCTCCTCATTAGGAACAAACCAGGTTAATAAAAAAAAAAAACACACCACTTTTTGTCTCCATCTATTGGTCAAAAGTCACCGTAGCTGTGTTTGGGTATGTGTTTTGCAACCCTATTCCAGCAAGGACATCTGTGTAGCGAATACCCCAACACCCCCATCTTTTCTGTCTCATGATGAGCGTTTTTGATGCCCTGGAGTACATTCTCCATCTGCCTGATAAAAGCCTTTTTGTACAGAATGCAGGTGTCCAACTTCATTATTTGCTTGTAAGGCTGCAGTAATGCAGCAGCCTCCATCAAACTGCTTTCCTCCCAGAGAAATAAACTATGTGCCTCTACAAAAGGAGAGTATTATGGACAGGATCATAAACTGAAGAAGTAATTTGGGTTTCTAACTAAGCGCAGGAGTTAGAATAGCATATTGACAGTATCATCTTGATTTCTGCTGACCTGGAAACCAGAATGGGGTTTTTTGTTATAATAAACATCAATGTAAAAGTCTGAACCAAAAAGAATTAATGTTTTAAGAATTCTTCAGTCAGAAAAGTGCATTAGCACTTCAGGAGAGAAGGTGCAAAGGGAATAAGTAGCTATTAAAATGTGAGCAGCATCCCTTTCTTTTTTTTTTTCCCTTATTTTTTAACATTAGCATCCACAACAAAACAACCTGTATGTAAGTTAATATTGGCATACTGTCCCTGCTCAGAGAGCATTCCTGCTGCATTACAGAAGGCAGCTGGGTGGCACAGTAAATGTGTCATTTGCTATTTAACATCTCTGTGACCTGGATTTAAATTCAGAGTCACACAAAATGAGACTTCAGTTCCCTCAGAAGGCTATTAAGGCACACACAGAAAGACTTGTGAGGCATCCAAAGGCAGCAGGAACGCGCTCCCCGCACTCGCCCCTGCGGACACACACCCTCAGAGCCCACGGGGAAAGGAGGAACTGGATAATTTTTATTAAAAGGATGCCTTCAGTTTGGAAGAAAGGCACCCAACTACTGTGAATAAATCTTCTGTTTATTTAAAAGTTTACCCACAAGGCTTTAACCTCCCTGTGAGAAAAGGCATTTGATACGTCGCTTTATCCCAGAGCCTCATCGCAGAGCTTTGCAGGTCTCATTGTTTTCCTGTCCACAAAGAACAAAAAGGAGAGCTGAAAAATTCAAACATGTTATATTTGCTCCCTTAAAGCATCATTACGCACCATCTACTGCATGATGCTCCCAGCCTTGCTGGTGCATCTGCCTATGAGAATCAATCACCTGCCTTTCCTTTATGAAGCAGGACAAGTGCTTATGGTCAGGCTTGTCTTTAGATAAAGCTCAAGACTCCTATTTATTAGTTTTACATCCACCACCTCAAAAAGATTAAAACTTCAGCTTCAACATGAGCCAATTTTTATTCTTTCCTTTTCTAGGCCCAGTTACTATGTTTTTGAGACCTGGCCCAGCAAGACCCCGGTGCCAATGCACAGGTGAGAAAGAATCTCTATAACATCACATAACACAGGTGATGTGAACTCAGAGCATCTCACCCCACTCCTGTGAGCTCCATCCCATTCCCAGCCAAGGACACAGCTTAGATCTGCCCCCACAGCAATCCAGATCCCTGCAGCAATCCTGCTCTATCCCTGCCTCCACCTCCAGGCTCCCATCCTCTGCAACCAGCTACATCCAGCAGCTCTCCCAGCTGAAATATTCACTTTTTTTTTCAATCTCGTTTTGTCTTTCCTTTTTTCTAACCCCTCCTCCTCCCCGCCCCCTCCCACCCCAATAGATCTAAACAGATCAATTCCTTGGTTCCCTGACTACCACACAGGAGCCCATGGTGATGTTGGCACAGCGATACAGAGGTATCATATACATACAGACTTCTATTAAACCTGACCAAACATAGACATGAATCCCCAAAACTCATGAAAGAAGAGCCACTTGTAAAGTTTGCAAGCAAAGAAACCTTCCATAGAGCTTGATTTTTGCCATTGTTTCCTTAAAAAATAGAAACAAATAATTTTGTTTCAGACAGCTGAAGTTTAACTGAAGCATCTCAAATTGTCAGTCTAAATCAAATCATTCAAAACTAATGTACACCTGTCTGAACCACAATGGGGTCTTTTCACTTTCCTTGGAAAACAAATTTTGTGAGGCATTTCTGAGTATAATGAAGAGGATGAACTGAGTCGTAAGTAATGCTGAGAGGTTCTTGAGAAGAGGGCAATGAAAACCATAGCTATATCCTTCAGCACACTTTTATTGGTCCTTTTACTCTGTTCAGTGGAAGATAAGATTAAAAAGAGAAGTTTGAGCAGGATTTGGATACCTGTCTGAGCCAAAATTAAGTCTTTAAAATCCCCTTGGCCCCTGATGTCTGTCTCACAAAGTACCAAAGGCCCTCCCAGCCTTCACTCTCTACCTCATCACTGTCCTGTCCTGCTGCAGGGCCAGGACATTGTCCACTTTCAGCATGAACCCCTTTCCCCAAAACATCTTATTATTTTTTCTTATTATGTGGAGTGTCTCTTTCAGCTCAGACAAGTCCCAGAACAATGTGACACCTGAGAGCACTAAACCAGGCTGAGCCCCAGCTGTCCTTGTTCCCCACTTCCAGGTATGAAGGTCCTAGCTGCACCACCCATCTCACTCATGCTCTCCCACATTCCTTTCCTCTTTTATTTTACTATTTCAGCAGAAGACCCTGTCTTCAGCCTTTGGCCATGCCAGGCATTTTCTGCTGGCAGGAGAGATCCCATGGACTTCATGTGGACCCAAGAGAGGCTCCTGAACCACTCCATAGACATATGGAGTTAAATCCGCATATTCTATTTACATTCTCAGTTTTATCTGTATTTTGTCACTGTCACAAAGAATTACATGTGCTGCAACAACTATGAGCCCCAGGTTTCATTAAGGTTCTCTTTTTGGCAGCATTTCCTTTATTTATTCTAGTTCCCCCCAGAAAACTCTAATTGGGATGTTATGCACTGCTTTATTCAATTCCAGCAGGACTCTTTGAGGTTAGGGAGAACTGCAAATCGAATGCTTCAGAATAAATCAAAGCATAAAATTACATTGTCTCTGGCAAGAAAAAGATTTGATTATCTGCATTTCCCTACAAAGAAATTACAGGAGAAGTTGCAACGGAGTTTAAAGGCCTGCCTTGTTCTCAATGGAAATGTAGCAAGCAAACAGGTTTGTCCCTCTAATCTTATCCTGACAGGAATCAGTTTGAGCTGATTTGTCCCCTCCCTGGTGACAGGGAGGGAAATGCAGAGCATTTGGTAGTGCAGATGTAGGCTATTTCGGTCCACCCGACAAATCGGTGGGGATTTTATGTACGGTAGGAATTGAATTGTGCATCTCTCCCAAATGATGGGAAAATCACTCCCCATGAAGGTGAGGCTGTGGAAGGAATCAAAGAACAGTACAAAGCACACTAATAAATAAAGGTCAGCCTCTCGCTATATTTCCTGCAGAGAAAGACTAAACTTGGAGACACGTTGAAAAAAGATAATTGCATTGTCTGATGCATATTTGTGGTCTGTAAAATCTTGTATTTCAAAAATATCTTTAAAGCTAAAAATGGGCTATATAAGGATTAGCTATAAAAGTCAGCAGTTAATGATTCACCATAATACATGATTTAGCTGTAAGCTAGAAAAAAACATAAAAATAGCTCAAGAAACTAATTTCTTATGCTGTTTCAGGCATAGGGATGATTTAAACTCAGGCATTTCCATATTTTTCAGATCCCTGTGCAATGGCATTTGATGAGAAACCGATCTGTTTAGACATTCTCTTTCTAGGGTAAATAACGACACTTTATGGCATCCTAGAAAAGATTGTGTAGTTCCATAATTGGTAATTTTGTACAGCTTGCATGAGGTCTGTGTCATCTCACAAATTTCCCAAAGCAACTGCTCTGACTGGGGTGCTATAATTGATTACATGGAATTGCCGGGAGAGAAGAACAAGCACACAATCAATTACATTGATAGAAAATTGGTGGGACCGCAGAGCGATTTATAGCAACCAAACCCATCCTTAATGGCAGGGACAGTGCAAGGCTCACATCTTGGGCTCACTGTCGGATTGCAGAGCACCCAAGGAGCGATGCTGGATGGGCTGTGCCAGTGGGGCAGCCTGGGGGAATTTCCAGCAGGAGGGCACAGCTTCCCAGCTATGATCACAGGGAAAAGCCAGAGCTCAGCATTTCAATGCCTGTGTTTTGTTCCAGGAAGCTGAATCCCAAGTTGTTTCCCTGGCTCTCTCCAGGTGATGCCAGCCTGGTTCCAGCTTTGCTACAGATGTCTTCTCTCTCCTGTTCTCTTCATCCAGGGTTGCAGCGCTCAGTCACCTGAAAAACTTCTGCAAACACAAGATATGCTTTCACATTCCCTACCATTTCTCTTTGTGAGTGAAGAGATTTTTAGCCTTTGAGTTCTGCTCATGTCAGATTTATCTCTAAGTGAGTAGAGTGCTTGTGATTTCATGGGCTCAGGTGATGAGGCTCAAACGAGCTTGAATCATTTCCCATATGCTACAAAAAGAGGACCTATCCTGCCCTTGTTTCTTCACAGAAGCTCAGATCCTGAAAGGAGTTATTCTGCTTCTCAGTCACAGAAAAGAGAAGACTGGACAGATGATACAACAACAAACTTTCAGTCCTCATGTATTTTGGATGAAGCCTACATCTAGGTCCAGTATTTTCCTGCTTGTGGAAAGTTCACCACCTATTACCATTAGTGGTACAAGAAGGAAAGATTTCCTACACAAATAGTAATGTACAGCTGAATTCATATCTGACCCTTCAGGCAGAAACACAACTACCTGTGCCAGTGTATGGCCCCAGATTCCTTCCCTTGCCATTGCTGGGAGTCCCACGTATGAATTGAAGCCCTGCTATTGCAGAAGCCGTAATTAATGAGCAGAACTAATGAAGAAAAATTCTTACTTTTTTAACATAGAAAGTGCATATAAAATTAGATATACACACACACTTCAGACATGTTTATCTGTGTACTTTATACTGGTCCCCCTCACACTGATGTCAGCAGTACACTTACCAGTTCTTGAACTCAGACCCCAGTGTTTTTGTAAACACCACAAAAAAAAATCTGAAAGTGCTTGTAATATCAAATTCCTTACACCAAAACCTTTTATGTCACTTCAGAGCTTCCCATAAAGACATTAAGCACAGTTATAAAAAACAACAGCCTTCCAGGAACTACACTTACAATGACTCTTTTCTGACAGTCACCAGAAAATCTCTTGAAGATGTTCGATGTGGTAAAATATGTAAATGACATACAGTTGCTAGGAGATAAAAACCTATGTGATCCTGTGAAAACATTGCAATCTGCTGCCTTTGAATCTGCAAGGTCAGCTGTATTTTTCATGATGATAACTTATTTATGCTGTCTGCTTACTAAAAATGAGTCTCTATGCAGGTTACCTCTTTACTTAATACCAGCTGGCCTGCTATATCTATAAACTGGTATTTATTACAAGGCTGGTTAACTTCCTCATAGAGTTTACAGGCTTTTAATTACATTTTGCCAGACTAATTAATAAATACACTGTACACTTCTCCTTTCCACTGAAATAAGCAAAGGGTCTATATTCAACACTTCTATATCCATTTATTTATTTAAGCATTTCATTAAAAGTTAGATATGTCTCTTTTTAATGAAAAATGCTGGGACAGGAAAATGAAAGTATGGTTTATTGTCCAATTAACAAATTTAGTAGCTTACTCTGTCACTCAATGAATGATAATGCCTGGATCATAAATCAGAAAGAGAACTACTTAGGCATAGACCTCGTAATCAATGCTACAAGTATTGGCTGCTCTCCACATAATCCAGCCCTAAATGTGTAGCATGATTTTATTCCAGTAACACATTAACAGAATGTACAACCATTTTGACTTTTGAAAATGGGCTAATGGTGTTGAAGCAAAAAGCATTTGTCCATTTTTTAAAATAAATGTGTCCTGATGATGAATGTGTTTTGTAATTGTAGTGATGGACCAGCAGCATGAACTGTGGCCTTATAGTGCCTTTTCTTCCCTAATTTTCAGATGGGATCTCCATCAAGCGAGGTGCACTGGCAGGGATTCAATTTTCATATGGACCTTAATGGTTCTGTGTTTCCATGTATGTTCTTGGGATTCCTTTACTTCTGTATCTGCAGAGGAAGACACATATTCGGCTTCCCTGGGCAGCATCAGTTGTTGTGTTTGAACATACGAGTGCCAAAACACTGTAAGTTATTGGAGCAGTGGCCAGAGGCTTTATAAAATCATTGTGCCAGAAAACTTGGAATAAAACCAGCAGTTTTCCCACTTCCATACCCACTAATGGCTCCCAGGCATTGCCTTGATCCAAGGATTTGCCACTCCACTGAGGAAAGATGGCAAGATTTCACTACTTGTACTTAGTTATAAACCTTTTGTGATGTAAAGCTCCTGTCTTTTGAATGCTCAGAGGGTATTAAACTGCGTAAGTGCTAAAAGCATCTTGCGGGAGAGAAAACAGAAACACATTGAAAGACTTTACAAACACATGGGTGGAAAGCAAAGGGCAGGAGCCATGGCTTATGTCACTTCTTGGTTGACAACCCATTTTTGCTGATGCAGTTGTTGCAAGGAAGTGAAGGAGCTGGAGACCCCAGCAAGTGACATGTGGTACTGATGTGTCAAACATAAAAGCCTGGTGAATCCAGCAATGCCTTTTTTCTAAAGTGAGCTCACTTATTTGCTAAGCAGCTTTGCCTGAGCTTTCACAGCTAGAGCTGCGGAGGAACAGTAACTGAATTATGAAAGATCCCCCTGGGATATTTGAAAGGGTGAGAAGGTTCCAGAGTAGTTGGAGAATAAATCCTAATTCTCATCCAAAAGAGAGAGAATGGGATAATCATGAAAATATTAGCAGAATAAGCGTGTTGAATAACAGCCAGAGGATCTTTTACCAAAGTCCTCCTAAGAAGGATTGAGGAAACACTTAAATTAATAATATGTGGATTAGCACAGTTTCAGGATGAAAGGGTGTTTATGCACCAAATCTTTCTGATCACACAAAATGGAGAAATAGAGGGATTTTGGGTGACATTTTCTGCAGAAGTTTCTTCACTTAAAGAAATGATCAAGATGCACAATAATAGAAAATCTCTGAAAGAAAACAGGCTTGACTCTGTTCTGCTGTACTGTCTACACATGTACTGAAGCAGATAATTTAGATTGTTTTAGAAATATAATGGAAATATTTTTTTTTTCCTATTTTCTTCCTTTCCTGGAAGAAGTAATGCATTTCCTAAGGGAAATAGTTGATGTACTGCCAGGGTGATCTTGGCACCACAAGAACAGAACAATCAACACGTGATATTGTGAGACCTAATGGGAAATATGAGGGCAGAAGAAAAGAGATGGGTCTGAAATATATCTGAAAAAAAAAAATACTGACAAATAAAATAGATATTCTGTTAAAAAAACCAAAAAAACCACAAATTATTTTTGAGATAACGAGAAAAGGAATCAGACAAAATTCTCAACAGACAAAGCCTCCAGCACCGATGAAGGACTGAACTTTCCAGAGGAGCTGTCACGCAGACAGAAAAACTTATCTATAGTTCTGTGAAGTAGTAGAACTATTACCTATCATCAGTGGCCAAACACGTATGAGATGAAATACAACCCTTCTGAAGTGTTTTAGCAGCTCCAATGTTGTTTGGGTGTTGAAAAATAATCTTATGCATGTGTCTGACCTCATCTAACCTCAGGCCCCAATACAAGCTCTGGTTCAGAGGGAATCATCATGGATTGCCATGGACAGGCCCAACCAGTACACTGTTTCGAAGAACTAAGGAGTTCTTGGGATTGAGATGAGATTTGTCTTCTCCAGATTGTCTTTGCCACCCTTCCCTCTCTTAACTCTGAAAAGGTATAATCTTGCTGTCTTTTAAAGTATCCTTTACTTTCCAGTTGCCGTATTTGATGGACATGGCTATAGAATGAAAGTATAGCATTACCTTTCTTCTTCAGACTGGTTTTTCATTAATCAAGGTATGTAAACAGAATAACCCAAGGGCAGGTGGTTTATTCAGGCACTGGTGTTAATGACCTACAGTTTTCAGAGTGCATCCCTGTGACAGGATTATGCTGGAGCAGACCATTTTTGGCACTAGTCTGCCTTTAAAGGGATAGCCAAGATAAAACAGAACTTGTCAGAATGGTAAAACCGGAGCAAACAAAATCTGCCAAATCCATTTTAATGCTTCCAACTGAGAATATCATGAACATCAAACCCAGTGGTCCTGCATGGGTAACATCTGTGCCAATGGCTTTCAGCAAGCTCTAATTGGAAGCATCTTCTCCAGTTTAGGATCACAGGAATCCAATTCACAAACACCACAGTGCACAACACTCACAACTGATCGCACTGAGGGCAAAGGCGCAAATTAAAACAATAAACAAGAACAGACTCTACAGATTTCTGACCTTGTCTACCTCAGTGATCACTAAACTGACTGTAAGACCTCACCCAATTTCACAAAACCATCTTTGTCTCAGTCTGCAAAAGTCTGCAAAGTAGAAAGATGTCATTTTTGTTTGCCCTCATTTTTTCCACTTAATAATTTAACCTTTGAGATTGAAATAGTATGTTTAGAACTACAAAGCCTTGCAAAGTTTTATATAATTACTGTACTTCTCTAATCAGGTCATTCACACCAGGGAAGTTTTTCCCTTACTGCACTTACCTTCCAGAGCAGGTCTGTTTTTCTTTTTCCTATTTTTAAACAAAAGGCAGATTTAATACTTTACCTAAACAGCCTAATTAGTTGGTTAGATGTTTGTAGGCTGACTGCTGAAGGAATAAGTAGATTGCATTTCATTAATCAAAATCAGCTTTAAAACCCTATTACTCATAAAATATTTACATTTTACAAATCAGCTGATACATTCACAGACTATCCATTAGAGATTTGCTTGTACTTATCTAGAATTCAAATTCTTACTGAGGTTTCTGTGTTTCTAATGAGCACAATGTGTTCCAGTGACCTCCACAATGTAAAAATGCTGCCCTTGTTTAGACACAAATTGTTTTCCGCTGTTTTACTTGGTGAACATGAAAGTGGTTAACAGAGTATTGTGCCATGTATAATTTAACATTTTATTTATTATTATCCTGTTTTGCTTTGGTGGACTTTGGATTGAAAACTTCAATGTTTATGTACTGAACTCAAAGATAACACCAGAATAAAAACCATAATACAGGCATTTTGAGTAAGAGAATGCTGTCTTTGGACTGTGGTTATGGGCTAAGATACACGGAACTTTGCAAACATGAGAAAAAAGTTGTCAAAGGACTTAAACAGTTTCTCATTAATTGGAAGGTAACACCAAATGCTTCCAAAAAGCAAAGGTGGAAAAGCCATGACTTTAAATGGCAGAATAGTTTAAATGCAGTCAACAAAGTGTCAACAGCATTTCCTCTTTGCTTACTGACAGCAGAGCAGTGCTCTGCCTTTGACTTCCCAGGAGCCATTTCCCAAATTGCTCCATCTCTCTAAATCTCTACAATGAGAATAATAACAAGTCTTATCTCCTAATCTAAAATGCTGTGAAAGTCTCTTGTGAGGTGTTTGTGCAGAGACTTCCACAGTAGCTCTGAGCTCAACCGAAGTCTCTGGACACTGTTGAAATTTAAATAAAATTATTACTAGCAACTACTACTAGTGATCACCATCTCACAAAACTTAACCATCAGCTGCCATTTGAATGGTCGGTTTGAACATGGCAATTGTAATTCACTCTATTCCAGAAGTGATTTCTATCTATAATTTATATGGCTATAAAATTTAAATGCCTCAGCTTCTCCTCCTCTGAGTTTGCAATTCACCTGATCAAAAAGACATGGTTTGCCCGACAGGGAACAGATGCTGTTTCACCTACAAAATGGACTTCTTTCCTTCTTTCCTTCCTCCCAGGGCACAGTTTTACAAGGATTTGATCCTGTTCTTGAGGAGCTGTGTCGCTGCTTTCAAAGGGTGAAGGAGGAAGCATCATGGGCTTTATCTATAACAGCAGAGGCCAGAATAAGCAGTTGAGCATTATATCCTATTGCTACCTGGTATATGCACAATTTCTCCCTCAAAGCCATGCAAACCCTGAATCCATTACAATATCATGAGCTTTAAATAAATTAACACCCAGCTTGTGTCAGGACTCCCTGCATGCTGAGCAATTTGCATTCTGCACTTCCACTGATGTTTCGTCTCCTTTGCAACTTTCCTGTTGGCAGAAATCGAATCAGGACATGAAAGATTGCACCTAATTCTAATTCTTTGCATCTTTTCCTTGAACTTTGCTTAAAATTGTTATGAAAATCGTAAATTGAAGTTTTAATATATTTATATAAAGGCAGAAATTAAATCAAGCAAGTGTGACAGAACACCCATCACACTGAACTGAACTTGGCCATCCAAATGGCCTGGGTTAATGGCCAGTCCCCCTCTCCCCAGGCAGGTTGGATCATGCTCTGAGAATCACAAAGAGTTTGTGGCTCACCAACAGCATGGAAATCACAAAATTCTGGGTAGAGCTGAGTGCTGGAGTATCAACACCACTGAGGACTCTCGGACTGTTTCTGCAGCAGGTTGTGGTGCAGCCTCAGTGTGTGAAGCACATCATCCTCTTTCAACCAGCAGTATTTTCTCACAAAGCAGCCCTGGAAAGCTCCAGATATGATTTAGACCTGAGCATGTCCTGCTGCAGAATTTTTGTATTTATTACACTCAGATTTTCCCCACTTCAAATGCTTTTTACTTGCTGCACTAATGCAGTGAAGAGTTGCAGAGAGGAAGGAAAAATGCATGAAGAGTTTTTACCTACAGGTACCTGTATGTATCCCACACATGCACAAGCACATTGATCCTGTCTATCCTTTGTTTCTTAAACACAGAACTTGACAGCTCCTGTGAACTTCTTGAATTATTTTACCAAAGAATTATTTTCCTAATTACAAAGAAAGAAAAATAACACAGAAACAAGGTTAACAAAACAAAGTAATGGTTATTCTTTCTGTTAATTTAGGGCCTAGACTGCATGTAATAAAATCTCAAAATAAATAATAATTCCAAATTCTGTTCTAGCAGACAGCCAAATGAACAGAGCACAAAATCCTGCAGGTCAATCTTGGTGTTCTTCTGATGACTCATCAAGGACACTGTGCTCAGCATTTTACTGATGGCAGAGCCACAACTGCCCAAAAAGAGAGATGTCTGCAGTTATTACTGATTTTAGGGATAAAAAAAATTTAGGGTACAAATCTTCCTTGCACAATAAAATAGCAAAGGTATTTAGTGTGAAGATTTGTTTCACAGCCAGACCTGAGATTTTTATTGCATCACAACCCCTGTGTGCTGTGTGCTCCTCCTGCCCCTCCAGCTTCCACCTGGCAGGGGCAAATTCAGGAAGGAAGGTGTATTTTTTATGCTTCTACTCTCCTTTCCCCACTCCCCCCCAAAAAAAATCAAAAAACAAACAGACAAATAAACCCTTCATAATAGTTACAGAACCACAGAATATCCTGCATTGGAAGGGACTTACAAGGTTCATCAATTTCCAACTCCTGAACAGTCACAGAATAGAACAACTGCCAAGTTTTGCTAAAATGCTGCTCCTGTCAACAAGGTTTTCCCACGGCACTAAGATGTCTCCTTGATCATTAAGTCTTGAGGTTTTGGAAAAGTATTTTCTAATTTTTTAGTTTGAGTGTAATTGAATTGTTATTTACAAACTCCATTACCCTCCACCTTACTCACACTACTGTACCACGGGTCTGTTGATTAAAGATCCATCTACTCCATAGCAAGGTCATCTCACCCATGAAAGCTGTTTATGTATAGGATGCAAGCTCAGGGCATATTGATCCACAGGATGAAGAGAGATCATAGGGCAAAATGCCCTGACTATTTTTAGTTGGGTTAATTTTTTTCACCCCCATCACATAAAAGG
Organism: Sakesphorus luctuosus; assembly: GCA_013396695.1. Lineage (NCBI taxonomy): Eukaryota > Metazoa > Chordata > Aves > Passeriformes > Thamnophilidae > Sakesphorus > Sakesphorus luctuosus. Next base: position 633,573 of record VWZD01004089.1, on the reverse strand, counting down.
AAATGACTGCTCCAATACTTTGTGCTGGCTCCCTTACTTTTCAAAGGAAAAGCCATATATGTCTGTTGGGCTGCAGTTTCACCATCACTTCATTCTACTACAGGTTTTACATTAGTGACATAATGAGAATGTTGGCCATCAGGTCAGATTGGTGGTCCATGTTCAGGAGCTCTGAAATCACCAAGGTGCCAACATGATCTCAGGACACTTAACATCAACGTGCAAAATACCTGACCCATCCAGCACCATTTATAGGATGGCCTAGGTTGGAAGGGATCTTAAAGATCATCTCTTTCTAACAACCCTGCCGTGGGCAGGACCATCTTCCACTAGACTAGGTTGCTCAGGGCCCCATCCAGTCTGACCCTGAACACTTCCAGGGATGGGGCAGCCAAAACTTCTCTAGGCAACCTGTTCCAGTGCCTCAACACCCTTGAAATAAAGAACTTTTTCCTAATACCTAATGTAAACCTGCACTCTTCCAGCTTGAAGCCATTCCCCCTTGTCCTGTCACTACATGCTCTTGTAAGAAGTCCCTCTCCATCTTTCCTGTAGGCTCCCTTCCTGGGAAGGCCTGGAATGGGGTTACGTGGCTACGAAGTCCAGAGCTGCAATAACACAACTGAGTATTTCTAGCCCCTAACACTTTCAGTCTTGGACATTCAGGGGTTGGCTCTTGATGTTTAAATGATATCTAAAAACTATTTTCAAAAGCTACTCAACCATAGGGTGAAGTTGCCTAATAGAAAAAGTATATTTAGAAAAAAAGATTCAGTTCTGCCATTTGCCGTCTGTTTGCAAATAAAAAACACATCAATTTATTTGCTGAAGTATTTCCATAAAATATTAAAAGAACCACTGGCATCAATTTTTCCCCTATTGCATAAAAAAACATTTGCAACTCTATACAGCTCCAGTTAGAAAGCTTTTATTGCATTTATTTCCATAAGATAAAATCAGAATCTGCTCTCTTTTACAAATCTGATTGCTTTTGCCTTCTGGTCTGCTTTATCTCTTTAATGTTTATTCTTCCAGTCAGCACTTTGAAGCACTGATTGCTTCAGCTTTTTTTCTCCATTAGACAAAAGTTTTTCCCAAGTCACAAGCTCTGAGCTGGGTTTAGTGTTTGTACCAGCTCTTACCTGCATCTGCAAGGCTGCACCACATTCCACTCACAAGTAATCTATTCCTTGAAAATCTCATCATATGTGGCATTGATACTGATAACAGTATTCCCACTTTTCTCTCTCATGTGGCTGAATATCACTTAGTTTTGATGGGCAACAGAGAGACCAATTCCACAGCCAGCTGTGTCAGTGGCAGGGGCGGGTTCCTTGTGCCAGGACACAAAGTGTTGTGTTTGGGACAGGCTGGACTGTCAGACATAGTGAGGCTGAACACTTTGGGTGAGGAATATCATCCATGTCATTGTCTCCTGGTTTTCTGACACTGGTTACCTGCCTGTTTGGGGTTAGCCTTTGCTTCCTCAAGGCCTGTCCTGCTTCTGATGAAGCCACCAGATGGCATGAGCCAAGAAAATAGCCTGAAAAAACAATCCTTGGGAGCAGCTCTGCCATGGATCAGTCAGAAGGAAGAGATGCAGAGAAAGTTCCAGGCAGAAGGAATGCAAAAAGATTGCCTTGTTAGCCCTGGGGCTGACTTGTTTTCAGGCTTTCAGGTAGGTAACATTGAAGGAGTTTTTTGCAGATACTGTTTTATGCTCTGCAGAAAACACAGCAGAGGTTTAGATTTCCTACATGCACGTCAGTTTAGAGAAGCAGTAAATACTGTTTGAACGAGCTCAAAGAAAGAAGTAGAAGAGAAATTATTTATCAACAACTCTGCAGCTCAATGTTTCAGTCTGGGGATGGGTGATATGGAGCTGAAGATGATATCATCTTCCTACTAGAGGCTGCTTGCAGACGCTGTGGGCATTTTGAGAAAGGAAAAACCCACCACTCTCCTGTGACCGAGACCCATCTAGAGGCCTGAGCACATGAAAAAACACTGAAATTGTCTTCAGCAGAAACTTGCACAGATTTTGGCCTCAAAGACATGAAGCAGAATTCCTCTTCCTATTTGTCCTGAACTTTATCTGTAGTGCAGCTATTTAGGGAAACCTTTTCCATTATGAAAGGTTGTCTTTTCTCTTACTAGCCCAAATGGAATGATAAAAGTTCTTGAGATGTCAAGAATTAAACCATCTGTGCTCTTCACTGCTCTCTCTGCTCAGGGGCAGGATATGGGAGCTGTTGTCTGATTTCCATAAAACTTATAGGAAAAAGGATGTTGATGGATGGAATGGCTGTGGTGCCCATTTAGCAGACACAGAGGGGACTGGTGGTACTCAAAGGAAACCAGAAAGGTCCCCAAGTTGTTGTAACTGCTCTAGGACAGGGCTAGGCAAAAGTAAGAAATAAATCTTCTGAGGCTGCAAATCTCAGAAACATCAAGGTAAGAGGCACTACAGAAGAGCTCACTTTGTTTTGTGATTATAGAAATACCTGACATTAAGGATTTGAGCATCCACAAAGGGAAAGCCAAAGGGCATTTCAAAGGCTCTGCTAAGTTAGGTGTAGCAGAGCCTCCTAAATTCACTACAGAACACCTTTTTCCCTGTGCATGTATTTTACCAAGTAATAATCCTTAATTTCTTAAAAAAAAACCCCACAGAACAATGCAAGTACACACCTTCCTTTGCACTTGCAGTGTTAAAATCACGTAGCCCATGTACATTCAATATCAAAGCTCTCACTGTTCTCTGTGAGCATATCTCAGAAATCACCCCTTGCATCACACAGCCAGTGATCTTGATGCAGAAGAAACGCTGTCTCTGAAGGATGTTTCCATTTGTTTCCATTTTCTTCCTTTGTGCGTATAAGAGCTGCTGTTTCCAGATGGAACACACCGAGTCGTGTTTGACTTTCTGTTCGCTTGACTTTGAAGCTTCCATTCACACACAGCCTTGCAGAGGGAAAAAAAGCACTTTGACAAGATTACGCATAAGCAAATTGAAACAAATACAGGAACGTGGCGAATTGCACCTCACAGCCCACAGCCCTTTGCCAGAATCAAACTTCCGTATATCCTGTTGTTCAGAAAAGCTCCATTACCATTATTCTCTGTATTTATGCCTTCCAGCCCAATTTTGAGCCACAAGGGGTGAAATGATTGCATAAGTCCTGCTGCACAGTCTGCAGCTGGATTAGGCACTGCAGCATGTGTAGGAGGCAGGTGAATTCAATGGCAGAGGTAGAGAGGGCTCCAGGACTTGTGAAAAAACTTTGGGTGGGCCATGGAAATGCTCTGAGCTAAACTTTGCTGGTCCTCCTAGGTGGGGAAAGCCTGTCCTGGTGATTCTGGGTGAGGCTGCTCACTGCACAAAGGGCTGTCACGACTCGATGTGTGTGTACACACGTGATTTATAAATCACTCAGGGATAAGCTTCTGAGCAACTCAGGCAAATTCCCCCAGCAAAATCTGCAAAAATAGCAGCCTCTGATCTTTCTGATAATTGTAAAATGAAAAATAGATATGTTTTCTGCTACAGATTGTGCCAGAGCTTGCAATCTGTTCATAGGCAGCATAAAGTCATAGGATGGAAAGTTCTTCTGTTATTGTCTCTGCATTGCCCTCTTTCTGTCATAACATTTCCGAACCACTATGAATTTACTAAACTCTAAATTCTTGCTTCTCTATTACCAGTCATAAAAAGCTTAGCTTCATTATGCAACTGTAATTTCACTTAATTTTTTGAGACTCCAACATAATTTTCTTCATGCAGAATAAGAAAAGTTATTGAAAATGACAACATTTTAGTTGGGTTGAATGAGCTTATCTCCATCTCTCTGCCAGAGTTATAATTTTTGCTGCCTAGAGTGGAAACCTACCTAGTTTCTGTCTAAATACAAAAAGAAGGAACATTTACTCTTGGTTTCATGTACTTAGGAAACATCCTAGACGTGTTCTGATATTTTCAAAGTTAATTTGTGTATCAACCTATGTACTGAATAGTATATAAAAATAACTTTACATGCATCTTTTAGAAACTTCTAAGAAAACATCAGTGTTTTTGCAAAAAAACTCAAATCACAGTTTAAAAAAGAGCAGCTTCTGTTCTTTATAGGGACACTTATATTTCATGTAAGCCTGGGGCCAGCCCAGCTGGTTTAAGGGTGTTGGTCTGGGTACATGGGGCATGGTGACAAGCATAAGACTTTCCTGATCCATCTTTTGGGTAGTTCTGCAGGAGCCACAATTCACTCTGCCTTGGTCTGCAGGATGTTTTTAAGGTGTTTTATGAATGCTCCCTGCCTCAGGTAGAGACAGCTCCTCTGTCACAGCACAGGGTGCAGACTGGCCACAAAAATGACTGTGATGTACATTTTGATTGAAACCTTGCCTGGACTCTTGAGCCTGCTGCTATGTCAAGCTTTGTTCATAAAGATGAGCACAAACTGATTAACACAGACACCTCTCAGAGCCAATGGAGTGACGTTTATGGAGAGTTCCTGCCATGAGCAATGCAGCACAAGCACCCTGCAAGCCTGTACATCTTCCCAAAATCTTGGTGCAGTGTTATTAAACACGCACATTCCCCAGAGCAATTTGGCACAGAGGACATTTGTCAAAGGGGGATCAGCCCCAGCCAAACAAGTCACTGCTCAAACTGGAAAACTTTCCTGGAGCTGTGCTGGGGACACCACAGTCAATCTCCCAGACACTCACAGTGGTGCCACCTCAGCTCCCACAGCAGGCCATTTCAGTAACTAACCAGTTATGGGGAGCTGAAAACTAAGAAAGAAGCAAGGTTTTAATGTCTTGTGGTGTACTGATGAGTTCCTCCTTTATTATCCATTGTTAACAGGTGCAGAAAAATGGCAGTGTGTTCCTTAAAACCTCACTGTCCCTGATACTTTCCTCTAAGTCTTTTAATTAGAAGTTCCATTTGCTCATTCATTATCATCCTCACAGCACAGGGTTCCAAGTAAATATCAGCTTCTTGGAACACATATATGAGCAATGTCCTAAGGATTCCCAGTGAATAAAGAGAAATGCTGAAAACATGTTTCATAAAGAGAATATTCCCTGAAGTCTTAATGGTTGCTGTTTTAGTTTTAACTTGTCCATTAGCAGCTCTTAAAAACTCCTGAGGCTTCATATGCAAAAGCCCTGCAAACATGTCTCTACAAACAAAACATTAAAACATTTTAAGCTGGGAAAAAGTCAGGAAGGCAAAAGAGTCACATTAGAAAAAGCCAGCCCTTCCATTTCTGCATATTGACTTTGTTTGTAGGAGAACATGCATTTCAGGATAAAAGGAAAGAGCAAAAAAGACTAAAAATAGGCTGTGATGTACAAAGCAAGATAAACCACCTCAGTCTAATGAAGCCTGTTGAAAACCTGGGAACTGTCTTACAAAAAGGAGGCAAATGAAGCCAAACTGTCTTTCTTGTCCCTGTACTTGGCATGCCTTTCTCTGCCTGGACTCCCAGTAGTTTTACATCTAGCAGACTACATAAGCAGTGCTTCCCTGTCCTTAATATATCTTTATTTTTTTTCTCCTGAAAAAAAGACAGACAATATATTTTGAGTAAGTAAAGTCTAGAATTTTAACTCCATTCATCTGCTCTCGTTTTTAAACTAATGTATTTTGTGAGAGTATCATCTATGGCTGTGCTGGTAAATTGAGACAAATGACTCTAAGAGCCAACAGAAGGGTTGGAATATTGGACCTTCTTTTTCTGTACTTGCATCTCTACAGAGTTCACCTGAAAATGTGGTAAGAGCTAATTTTAGTGTATGTGATACACTAGGATATGTACATGTACAATTTTACTTGGAATTACCTTGTTATTACTGTTACATCAAAAGCATTTGTTGGGGTTTGGGGTTTGGATTTGATAATATATCATTTGTGTCATCTCATGTTTGTATAAATGTTACAAAGACTTTAATTTTAATGGAATAAAAACATCCATAATATGAACCCTCTAAACCTTCCAAAAATGTAAAACATGGACTGTATTTGTTTTACCCACTAGCATTATTTTGTCACATGAAAATAAGCATGAATACTCAGTTTTAAGTCTCAGAATAATAAGCCAGTACCATAACAGCTGGACCTGCCCTCCCTCAGTACATTAGTCTGGCAAAAAGTTCTTTTTTCTCCTTCACCACAGCTCTGGCAGCTTTAGATTCCAAATACTAAAACCTTTCCAAGAATTTAAGGTTCTTTCCCCCTCCCCTGTGCCGACATGTGAATTCACACTTTCCAAACCCATATGGGTAGGATGTGAATGACCCCAGAGCCCAGGTGCCTGATGTGGTGGTGGTGTGTCCTTACACGGGTCTGAAACGCACCCACCGCAAGGTGAGCACCAGAGGCAAACAAACCCTTTGCCCTCGTGCACGACCAGTCCTCTCTCCAGTATCCTGTTGCTGCTTTTCAAAAGCACCAAAGGACACCTGAAGAGTAACTCCAGCTCCTCTCCTGCTCTTCCTCTCTCGGATGAAGGTTGCTCTCCTGCAGACCTCCCAAACCAAACCAGGTGGGTAGAGACATCTGAAGTCCTCAGCAATTATTCTGACTGCATTATACCAAACTGCTACACTGCAGGAATGCAAGTTTGGCCTCTCAAGTCCATTACGCTTTGACTGTGGAAGAGTTGCCAGCAGTCAGTATTTGCAAGCAATTAATATAAAGCACTGCAAGGTTCGAGATACCATTACTCTTCCTTCATTAGCCTTTATACTTGCCTTTGACAAGTCTGTGGTTGGCAAAATCTGACTTTTAAGAGCTTCTATGGTCTGCAATTTTACCTTCTAGTATGTTGAAATCTCCAAAGTGCATATTGAAAAGACAATACATCAATAACAAGGAGCACGCTAGAATCCTGAAAGGATTACTGAGTGAGCATGGAGGGGCTCACATGCTGCATGGCAAAACCTGACACATGCAATTAGGACAGTCCTGGAATATAAGCTAGTAGGACATATAAAAATGCCATCTCCCAGCAAGATGGATTGTTCTGAGGAAAGTAGATGAAACCTTTAAAGGTAAAAAAACTCAGATAATGGTGCCTTGACTAGTATTTCCCATATCTATTTTATATATGCATAAATATTCCTATATTGAGATCAGATATTCACTTAAATGATTCCATCATCAGTGACATAGAAAAATGTCTTTGGGAAGAAAAGCAGGAAAACCAGGGAAGCACAGAGAACAAACACATGTCCATTATTCATCCCCATCCCAAGTAGTGGCTACAAGAGATAAAAGTAGCAAAAGATGCCAATGTTTCATGCCATGTTCACCCAAAGCCTGTAATTCTGGGAGTATTATACTTGCTATGTTCTTGTTAACCTTCTATAACTAGTATGTCATGATTAATTATTAATGTAAATTGGTTGAAATATGTCCTTTGGGGAGTACATATACTCTAAGAACTATATTCCAATCAGCACATTCCTTCTTTGAAGTACATGGTTATTTATGATAAGAATTTATGGTACAATTTACAGGTCACCTTGCAAATGGATATAACAGATTTCATTAGTTTATTTTTATTAAATAGTGAAGGCACAGGTTCCAACAGATAACACAAATGGCACTGTAGCAGTGGTCAGTCATTATTCATCAAGAATCATGTCTCACAAGGTGCTGCAGATCCACAAGGAAAACACATATAAAACAGCTGCTTTAGGAATTGCATTTATTCCCCAATTTTTAACTTAAAGGAAGTTCTTTCTCACAAGAAAATCGTAGTACTCAAAGAGTTGCAAATCAGAAGAATTCAAAGTCTTATTTATTTTTTTGAACCAAGTAAAAGGCACCAAGGCTGCAAAGGTTGACTCTGTGCACAGGGATGCAGAAAGGTGTATCAGGCAGAGTGAGTGAGGAGGAGTGAGTGAGATGCTGCATATTTGACTAACGTCGAGGGTGACAGGGATGTGTGACCTTGAAATAATGTCCAGAGAGCTCAAATTGCTGAAAGAGCAAAGCACAGCCTCTGAATGTTACAGTGAGTCTCTGTGCTGCTTCAGAAAACAGTTATTGACAGACAAGAGCATTTTACATGCAAAATTGCTCCCTCCTGTTCTTCCTCAAAGGCTTGATGAGCATCTGTGCTACTGCTTGAAACTCACCTACATCCATCCTGCTACTTTCTGACTCCACAGGCAACTCCATCCCGTGTTCTTCTCTGCAACAAGCTTTTGCTTGCAAACACAGCTTTATTTACTTTTTTCTAAATTACCCTGGAGATGGTCTAGCAGTGTTTATCATTACCAAGTGGCAGTTTACCATAACTCTTCACTACCTTTTCGAAAGATGCTTAAGTGCTTTACAAATTTTGCGAACAGGGATCGCATTGCCCATCGTGAGCTTCTTGGCAGCCTCTTAACTGGAATAGCAGCACTGAGGAAGGCTGACAACAACAACAACTGCCTGAGCACATTCCTGATGGCTTTATGCAAGCAACAACAGTAGGAGTTATTTTTGGATTACCTCTGCAAATATGTTTGTATTATGTTCTCCATTGAGGCACAGATAGATTATGATCAAAGGCAGTGTCGGGCGATTTCTGCCTTTATCCAGGTTTCCATTTCATCACTTATAATAGAGATGTCCATTTGTCCACAGTTGAACAGGGTTTTGTTGAATCACACTTAGGCTGATCAAACCTAGTCTGAAGAGAAGTATTATGGATAATAGATCACTGCCTCCTTCCCCATCTCTGAAGAACTTGATGTTTGAGATAAGAGATTCTCCTCATCTCATCTTAATAATACTTAGCACTTTACAAGCTTTGCTTCAAAGCGTTATACAGACATGAATTGTCACAAAGCCCCAGTGAGATAGCAGGGTATTATCTTCATGTAAAAGATTTTTAGAAAAATAAAATAACCCAGACCCAGTGAGCTTTAGTGACATCTCATGACGGACAGAAACTCTGGGTCGGAGCTGGAATTAGATCGCAGTGGTTCTTTGCTTTATCTTTAATCTCTAAATATAATTTTACCCCATCTGCCTCCTCTGGACATTAAGTATTTATAGAAGTATTGTCTCCTCCTCCCTCTACCCAGATTCTTCATTTTCAACATTACTAGCACGATAATTACATAAAATTGAACTATTAGCACCAATTTCTATACAAATCTATAAACTGTGAAGCATAGCCTCAGTGTCACATTGTCTAGAAGAGAAAAAGGGCATGATTTAATTGAATATGACTTTTCTTCTTTATCTAATTCATTTTGTAACAACCTTGTGGCACTGGCAATATTTCTTCCCTCTAAAATAGGTGGATAAAGTGCTGATTCCTCTGATCCCATCCCTGTTGTGCTCTTCTCTTACAGCAGCAACTTCATCTACTATTGAGAAAAATAGTCAAACCAGAGAGGCAGTTCCCAGGGACCAGAAGCAGCCCAGGGGAGCTCCAGGCTCTTGCTCTCACAGCTGGCCGAGTTGGTAGCATCTTTCAGCTGGTGCCCTGCCTTGGCCACCAAATTTATTGGCAGTAGGAAAGAGAGCAACAGGATGATACAATTCCCCAGCCATCTGGCTTTGGTGCTGATTTTCCTAACTTTGTATATGCAAAATAGTATAATAAATTTTGGAATAAGACTTTGAGAAGGCTCAAGGGATCCTTTATGATGACAGGATGAGTCTGTTATGAACAAACATGACCAGTCACCTCTCACATATCTCCATGTACCTGCACACTGTTATTTAAACTTTAAGTTTACTAGCTGAGTATCTCTTTCTGTAAACTTTTGTTGTGTAATCCTTCTCTGTGCACTCAGAGCTGCAGCTGTAAAATAAACACATCAGTTTGGGAGCTGTAACCACATCATACACAGAGAGCAGCCTTCTTAGGGAGTCAGGAAGCTTGAAAGTAATTTTTGCTTTCCCCACTGATTTGACCCTATTACTTCAGCAGATGGGAAAGCAAGTGAAATGAATTCTCCTGCATGGTGAGACTCTTATTTCAAACCAAGGTAAGGGAGGAGGCCCTGCCCTGAATTCCTCCGGCTCATCAGTGCCAGACCTGCTCCCCAACGGCTCTGCAGCACCCCTGGAGGTGGCACAGCACCATGGTGCTGGCTACGCACTTTCAAGCTACCAGGTAGATGCTTTCAGGTGAACCATCAACTCAGACATTGAGATTGTGGTAAATACGAGGCAGAGAGAGATGAGAGAGGGGGGAGCGACGCACCAGTACAGGGGGAGAGAGTTCTAGATTTGTTTTTAACTCTGCCACTGACTTTGGCCTTGAAGAAATAACTTAAATCTTTGAGAAACTCCGTTCTGTACTTTGGAACTGGTGAGGGGTCTGGGCCAGAAACTGAGCCCTAACATTTGCCCACAACCCTCTTGGTTGGAGCTTCTTGGCACCACCTGAATGCTAATAAACAACAGTCTCTTCAGAGCATTGAACTGGAAAGAGAAGGTGGAAGAAGTGGTCCCAGTCCCTCCCAGTGACTGTCCCAGCCCTGTTTCTGTACTCCATGACACACATCCCTCGGGAGAACCCCCCAAACCAGACAGCTCATTTTTTGAGAAGATTCTTCTGGGGTAACTGAAGGCTAAAAAAAGAGAACTTTCTATTCTTTTTACTACGTATTCAATATCTATTTTAATCTAAATAGAAAAGACCCAAAATCAGAGGACAATCTCATTTAAAGTCATCCTCTTTCTTTGAAGTGCATGGATACAGTCTTGCTCACTGTGTCCTCTGCAGAATTGCTGGTCTCAACTCCCCTAATCAAAACATTTTGTTCTTTCCACCACACCGCACAGCCCCTAAATTAATTCTTAGCTGTAATTATATTTGTAAATTGTCTGAGTTAAGTTTGCAAACTGAACCTAGCAAGAAGGGAGGAAAAAACCACATCTGCAAGCCCAGGATTGCTTCATATGGGTTTTTCCTTGTTTCCTTTTTCTTTTTTTTTTTTCCTTTTCAGGTTTTCATTATCAAATTCAAAGCTACTGTTCAGTGCTGCAGTACCTCACAGTTAATTGCAATTAATTAACCTTTGAGAAAACCTGTAAGTTGCTTCTATATGTTCCTTTTTTCCTGGTCTGCTTTTCTCATAAGTCTGTTTTGGGGAGATGTTAGGCTAAGGAAGGATTAAGAAATCATGGATACTAAGCCTGAATACTAATTCATTTGACGTTTCATCTGAATTTCCCAGCTCCTTCTGAAAGCGTTTTACCTCCAGAAAGCACAAGCATGAAGAAAAATAAAGAAAAAAAATTCTTTTTGTTGCTTTCTTTATCTTTCCATAACTCACATACCTTATGGGTTCATAGTATTTCTGTAACTGCTCTTTTTCAGTGAAAGAGCCTAATCAACAAAACCAGACTTAATGGAAACCTGGCCAGGAGCACAGATTTGGGGGAACTGGTGCCATTTACAGATAACAGAGTCCATGGGTAAAAATCCTGCTGCACACAGACCCCAAGAGCCCCTCTGAAAGTGGGACACAACGACCTTTCACTGCACCCACACTGGTGTGTACCAGCTGCTGTTCAGCAGAACTGCCTGTAGATCCCCAAACCAACACTTAGGTAAAAATCTGCTGTTCTGATGAGCTCCCCCAGGCTCACTCGTGTGCACAGCCCTGCTGCAGGGCTCTCACCTCAGGCACACTTGGAGTGAAAACACAAGTGTGAGGCAGGCAGAGTCTTTCACAGGATGGAGAAGAAGCGTGATTAATCCCATAACAGTGCTCTCCTACAAACCCTAATCATGATTGGCATGAGTTGGCATCATTACTTACTTCTGCTGTCTATGATATTCCTCAAGGCAAAAGTTTTCTATTCTTTTCTCTAGAGGCTCAACCTGCATGTGTGGTCTCTGCCAGTGACCACACATGTCAAAAGGCACACAGGAGTTTCTATGGTACTGCAGGGAAGTATACAGTATTCCAAGACTCCAGCATTCCCAAGTATCCTCTGCATTGGTCTGTCAACAGCTTTGGAAAATAATTTCATCAGAATAGGAGACATAGGAAAATGATCAGTTTTCTACACTAAGATTGCAAGTGGGGACACGTCTCATTTGTCTTTCTGAAAGAGATCCTCACTTGCTGCAGAACAACGAGAGTTTAAGTGCTCCCAGATATGTTTTTATGTAAATCAGACTTCATGCATTATGTGAAGACATATTTTGGAATGTAATTTATTAGTGGGTCATCTTTTCCTTAAAGTTGAGATTCTATTTCATGGAAGACTGGCTTTTGTCAAAGCCTTTCTGTGTATATCAACTTCCACTACTGTTTTACCTCCCTAATATGAACAGAAGAAGATGAAGGCTCATTAACAAGCACAAAGAAATTACAGGAGACAATGCTATCAGTTTTAAATTCACCAGCCATTTCACCTAACCTTTTCAATTATGGTAGCCTGCAAAGGATGCTTCAAAACCCAGGGGAAAACAGTTGCTAGGCACTTACAGATGCACGAAGGGGAAGGAATCCTTTACCTATGATTGCTGGCATGAGGATTATCCATTATCACAACTCTGCCTGTCCATGGCATCTCCATGGGGCTTGCCAAAATTGTGGAAGAGACAGGACAAGGACCACAAAGTGGTACCCAAACAATCTCCTGAGCCATAAGGGAAACACCCCACCCACAGTCATGCTCCCTGGCTTGGAGACATCATTGCACAACATTAGGGTACAAGAAACAAACTTCAGGAATAAGCTAAATGGGAGAGAAGTTACTAAAAGCCCACAGAGCTGAAGCATTGGAGATAAAAAGAATCATAGAATGGTTTGGATTGGAAGGATCCTTAAAGATCATCTCATTCCAACCTCCTACCATGGGCGGTGACACCTTTCATTAAACCAGGTCGCTCCAAGCCCCGTCCCACCTGGCCTTGAACATTCCCAAGGACAGAGCATCCCCAGTTTCTCTGGACAACCAGTGTCAGTGCCTCACTACCCTGCAGTGAAGAACTTTTTCCAACTGAGGGCCCATAAACAGTGATTGTCTCTGTAAGTGAAGGGCACTGGCACTGAGAAAGGTAGACAAAAGGTGGCTGTAATTTTTCTAACAGCTGTCCTGACCTTGTCAATGTATTTGTACTGCAGCAACAATTAAAAGCTCTGGTTTGGGATTAGGACTGAGGTAGGCTAAGTGCTGTACCAACAGCGATCCCAGACACACAATCCCCACAACAACAATTTCATAACCAAAGCATAAGGTGAGGCAGAGACAACAGATGGGTAAAACAAAAGGTTAAACATGCACACCATGACAGTGAAATGATGATGATCAGTGCCACAGTGAGCACCTACAGCATGCAAATGTATGGCTGTTATTCAGGATGCTGTAAATACCCCATCAGAGACAAGTGGGAGGAAAGGACCTGAGTGTGAATCTCTAATTGTGGCAGGAGCTGTACAGAGCAGCTGACACAAAAATGGAGAATTGCTTTAAGAAAAATTGACCAAGTCTCGAGGGCAGTGATATATAGCTAAAGACACAGGAGGTGGCAAAAGGGAGACAATGGTAGCACGTGAGTAGTAGGATAACCCCTTGAAGATGAATATTTGGTATTTTGTGACCCCATTTTCCTCTGCTGTCAGTGTGTCTTATTCTAGGCATGCCAGCCCCTGCTATCTGATGCTTTTCATCCAGGAGTTTTTCAGTGGAAAATGCACCTTTCTTTCAATATTCAGGAGAAAGTTATCACTAATAATAGAAAAGAAAACCTAACTGCTCTAGTATATTGGTTGTCGTTCTTTGAGACTCACATAACACCTGACTAAAAATCCATCTAATAGCAGTGTATTTTAGTCCAAAGGAGACTATAGTGCTATATAATCAGTGTAACTGTGCTTAGAACTCAGTCTGTCAATATGGGCTTTCAAAAAAGTGTTTCCAAGGGCTGCTTTCAGCCTGAAGGCTTTGGCACTTAACACATAGATGCTTTTCTGTCGAATTTTTCCAATTGTAGCTCCACAAAGCAGCCTTCAGATGTATAAAGCACATGGTTATCCACATGCATCTGTGGGGAGCTGATGCCAGCTTACCTTTTGCAAGGGACTGCAGTTATGCCCTGGGGGGGGAATCCATATTTAAATGTTTTTAAATAAATTACATCATCTTTACCCAGACCAGCCACATCTTTTGTCCAGCATACATCAAAATGTCACAAATACAGCACATAACAGAACCACTCGTGAAGTGAATCATATTGGGTAGCCTTTGGGGACAGTTTGGAAGAAGGTAGTTTCCATCTCTTACACATCTCACCTTCAGATATATAGGGAACTTTGTAACTGCCTTTGCTCAGCCAATACCTAATCCTCTGCATGTTTCTCTATGCTGCATTTATAGCAAATGGGATGACATCTGATGTCTTCAATGAAATACCAAGTTTTCTGCATGTTATGGAAAAGCAGGTGTCCCTGTACAGGTAACTTCTCACAAACTCTGAGGAAGTCCAGCATGTGGTGTGATGAGAGGCAGGACAACCACGTTGGCATCCATGGATATCTGCAGCCTCTCCAGCAGCACCATTAGGAGCACAAGGCACATCCCAGGAGCAGAACGTGAGTGATGGCAGAGGAAATACTATCTCCTGTCTTAAAAATCTGCCAGCTCTTTTCAGGTGTGATTCTACTGAGGTTTGCTAGTTTGATTATCCTATATCAAATTCACACTTCTTAAATGTCTGGTTTGGAGATTTTTGAGGTATGTACTGCATGGTTAACTTTATCAAAACAGAAATCCAGTTGTAGAAAGCACCTTCACTTGTACTTTCTATTCAGCTAATGAATTGTGAATTAGGGTGGGATTTCATAATCAAAGGTGGTTTCAATTTCTTCGTAACACCTACTAGAAACAAATTACAGTCAAGTGGCTCATTCAGATCATTTAAGACAAGAGTTTAAGCCTACTGAAATTAGTGAGCATCCTTGCACTGACCCTGTGCACAGCAGAGAGGATGGGGGAAGGCACAGAAGTTACACTTGCTGTAACTGTGGTGTCCAAGCCAGGCAGAGGGAACCCTGACTTGATGTTGAAAATGTCTCTGCTTCCAGCAGTGGACAGTTCAGGAGCACAATCTCCTGTGCCCTTTCACTGTAGTGTATTGATATTAATTGGTCCAATATGAAATGTTAAGGGCTTAGAGTTTATTTCTGGAAAAGCAGCATTTAGCTTTTCAAAACAGATATAATTTCAAGCATCTTTTCTATCTGTAAGAGCAAGAATACAAAGCAGAGCTTCACTTAGTGCCCATCTCTAACAGAGAAAAAAAAAAAGAATAATCTTAGTCATTCAGCAGGAAAATGCCGTATTTCTGTACCACTGACTCAGGCTCTATCTGTGCCTTTCTGTACCTTACTCAGCCACCCACTATGACCAGCCTGTGAGTGACCTTGTGGTTGTCCACAGCCAGGTTCCCTTCCATCCCCTGCCCAGATGTGGTGCACAGGGACAGGAAGTCCTTCACACCTCCCTGCCCCACAGCAGGATCCAATGCTCCTGTTCATCCCAGAGGTCACTTCTCCAAACCCTCCTCTGAGCCAGAACAGAGCCCTGAGAAGATGCACAGCCAGAGGTTAAAGCACAGGGCCGGGAGTCTGAAGACACTTATATAGAGACCTGCCTTGTGTCTTGGGACAGTGTCGTGAATTTTGCACCTCCACAGTGTGCTTCTGCAGAAACTGATAAAATGCCCCATATTTGCTCTGAGAGTCACTCGACACAACATGCTTGACTTCAGCACAAGGAGCACTGAGGTCCAGGTGAAGAGACCATGAGTTATCATCTCAGCTCTCCCACTGACTGCCTGTAACATTTCTGTGCTCCTTCTAATTCTCAGTAACTCAAGTCCCCAGCCCCTGCCAGGGCACAGATAACTGTCATTTACCAAATGTGCAGCTGTGGTGGCAGGAGGGTGGGCAGGTCATGGCAGACCTGGGCACAGAGCCCACCCTGCTGCTGGACAGACTCACCTCTTACCCACTTGGTCTTTCAGGAGCAGCAGAAAATGATATGATCACTGAATGGCTGCAGTGCTGCCTGGCAGGTCACCTAATCACCACCAAACGAGGTCATGGAAGCAGATTATGAGTGCCTCTTTTTTTTTAAATTTCTGATATTATGCACTCTACTTGACATCTGAGTTTTTAAGACTCATTCACAAATATTTATGCAATCTGGAAAAACACAAACGATGTTTTCGTGCTCAGGGAGAAAATCCCAGAGGACAAAAGAAGGACTACAGCAAATGCTGTCTAATCACCCAATTAGCGAAAAAATTGTATTTAAATTAATTTGATGAACCAGGCGAGGTGTCAAAGGGAACATAAGCTGCAAAATGAGCAACACATAGATGAAACTGGAAGCTTATGGGTCTTAGCACATGCTGAAGAACTTGTCCTGTGCCACAGTTGATGAAATTAAGGAGGACAAGCACAGGAGTTGTTATTCTGTTTATAGCAGGTCTAAGCCTGCTTAACATAGCTTCAGAGCAGTCATGATTCAACATTAAAAGTGCATCTTTAAAGTGAAAATACCACTTTTTGAACAGAGAGCAATAAAACCAGCTAGAGAAGTCAAGGTCTCAGAAGCTTTTGCATATTTGAATGCAAAGACTTGAGTCCAATGCAAGCAGTTAGGCAGCAACAGGCACTGCAATCAAACAGATCATTTCTGACTCAAATAAGTAAGTTTTTTTTGAAATTAACTTGGGAGTACATTCTCTTATTTACAGAATTTGGTTACAGACAACTCAGGAAGGTAAGTTTTAAAAAGAGAGAAGACCTTCCCATGTAGCATTAGCAGGATGCAATGTAGAAAACTGTGCACCAGTCTACATACCTTGGTTTGCAAAAATACAGTCAAGTCCTAGTAGGATGATTAAGGAGGAGGAAATTAAAAAGAGCTTGGTCTGTTTAGCCTAGCAAAATGAAGTCTGAGAGGGGAGACAATTATTCTTTATAGGTATATTTGGAAGTAAACAGCAGGGAGGAAGAAGAATTATTTAACTTTGAAGGCTGATACTTGTACAAGACCAAAGGGCAATAAATTGTTCATGCATAAATTTAGACTGGAATTTAGGAGATTTCTGACAATTTGCAGACTTCCCAAAGAAGGTGGTGTAGGCAAATTGATTTGAAAGGAAGCTTGATACATTACTGTAAAAAATAAGATAGAGCAGAGATGATATTGGAGGCAGAAATTAAAGTTTTTGATACAGGATTCAGGAGTCTGATTTGCTGTGATTGTTCAGATTTGGCTAAAACAGACTTGAAAGTCTTGTGTGACCCTTTACATGGAAGTCCCTGAGAGTCTGATCTTCCCGACAACACAAGACAGCTGGACTGAGCATCAAATTATCAAGATCACAAAATATTTTTCAAGGTGAAATGCTGATTCTGGGATGAAAGTGGCAGCTTAGTTTTGGAAGTCATGCTTGCAGGGATTTAGTAACTGTACTTTCTGTCTTTGCAAAGACATGTTTTCCTCTACTGTGCAAGATTTTTTCCCTCTTTTAGTTATAAATAAAATCAAATTGGACAGTTGTGTAGTGCCCATTTGTGGAAAAATTGTAGATTTCATTATGGTTACATCATATTTTCCACAAACTGGCAATTAATATACAGAGTCAAATAACAGTGGTGAATGCTACATTTGCCACCAACATAATGTATTATCTAAAAGGTAATTTATTTTGATCCTGTGCTTTGTCCCTCTCTCATCTCTAGATACAAATTATATATGAAAACTAATTTTTCTTCTACAAAAAACATGTCCATGAAGGATGATCACCATGAGTACTTCTAAGCAACCCCACATTTTAAACTTACTGACAAGTTCTTTAACTACCTCCTTTAAAGTCAGACAGCCACTAAGGTTTTTCCAAAGACTATCCATTACACAGTATGTTTTTTTTTTACAAACTTCGAAAGTTAAATTACAAAGGGATACATTATTTGCAAGCTCACTATGGGTTTTGATGTAATGATTTACACATTTGTTCAAACATATCCCTCTTCCTAATGTTCTCTTATCGCTTCTAAACCCAGCATGCCACACCAAAAACATCTTTAAATATTCTTGCAAACCCCTGCACTAAACCTGTTTTCCAACATGTCTCAAAACAGGCCATTGCCACAGTGAGGATTTTAGTGCAATCCATCAATCTCACTACATTATGAACATCAGTAATGACAGAAAAACCTTCCTGGAATTTTTCTTGCTTATTTGGAAAGGGGAATTGATGAATATCATGATATGTTTGAGCATAGTGTTCAGGAATTGATTAAGGCAACCAGACATAGAAGGCTGACTCAGGTACATGATACCCCCTACCAACCTCTGGAAGGGCTCAAGGACTGATCCTGAGCTGGTGGAAATTCTGGTACTGATACTGAAATTGATGGATTATTCTAATTTATCTGACACCAGATCCCTTCATGATTAACCCTGAATGGAGGGAAAAAAAAGGCTTAGGAAGAAGAGACGGAGTGACATTGACTTTGTGCTGTTCTCTCCTCCAGCAGCAATGTGGGTCACATTGGTCTGAAGGACCCTCCGGCATGAGCGTGTGTGCTGGATGTAAGAGCCATCCATCTTCCCAGGTTTACACAGCCATCCTCCTGAAATCTTGTTCTTGCCTTTCTCCCCTCTTTTATTCCTTCATCTTATTTGGAAAGCACGGAGGCACATAATGATGGAGATAACTCTCCTGAACCCTCCGCAGCACATTCGGCAGCTATCAATGTCAGCCCGTGTGTGTTCAAGGACTGCGGCGCAGCCACTGAATTATGTGTCTGGTGGCAGGATCTAAATATAAAATTATCCATCCACCTAAAAAGCGTTAACACCTCAATAGCAGGATCTGACTTTTGCACTTATTAATATATGTAAGATTATATGCTGCAACTTAAAAATCTAGGCATGGCTGCAAGTTTTATTTACAGGTGACAAGTAAACACAGAGTTCTATTATTTTTAGCGTTGTAGCCTAGAAATTTAGAATAGAGGAGAAGAAAAAGGGGGAAAAAAAGGTATAGTTCTAACTTTTGCTTCAAATAAGGTATAAATAGATGTTTGTCTGTCATTTGGGACACAGAAGAAAATAAATTCAACATCATTTACTGCTTACTGTAGAAGGAGAAGCAAACTAAATGCAGCAGTAACAACATTAAAACTGCAACGTTTCTCAAGACCTTATCATTACAGAAAGTGCATCCTTTTCAAGTGTCAGCCCTCCAGCATTCCAGGTCCTTATATCACATTGTTATTACCAACCTCTGATCCTCCTGGATTCAACAGCACGATAAAGAAAGCCAATTAAGCGACAACGGATCCATAGATTTTTTTCCTGACATTGTGGTCAAGACGTGACATCATAGCATCACTGTCTAAACATGCACAGTGAAGAGCCACATCTCCTTGACCCTGCATACTTGAAGGAGAGCAAATGTACCTCCAAAGGGCAGTCACCCTGAATTCTCTGTGGAGGATGACAGGGAAGTGGAAAACATTGGAAAGCATTGTTCTGCCTGCCTGAATAGGAGCAGACACAGCATGTTTTATTTTTTTTACGCAGTTCTGCACCATTTTAGTTTCATAAATATTAAATACCTAATAAGCCAAAAGGTAGGAGTGGAGACTCATTTACTTGAGAATAGCCACTTAGTTTTTCTCATTCTACATAGTTATAAATTACTCTTAGAGAGCTGTATTTGAACCTGCTGTGATTATCAGGCTTACAGAAAGCCCTAGCCATAGAATCATAGAATCACAGACTAGTTCGAATTGGGAGGGATCTTAAAGACAATTTCATACCAACCCCTCTGCCATGGGCAGGATCACCTTCCACTATCTCAGGTTGCTCCAAGCCCCATCCAACCTGACCTTGAACACTTCCAGGGATGGGACAGCCACATCTCTGGGTAGCCTGTGCCAGGGCCTCACTGAATTTCTTCTTCATATCAAATCTAAATCTCCTCTTTCACTTTAATGCCATCCCCATTGTCCTGTCACTGCATGTTCTAGTAAATGCAGTAGGATTCATAGCCTTTCCACAGTCCTTAAGTTAAAGGTCTTCCTGCTAATGAGAGGCAGAGAAACTCACACAGCCCTGGCCAGGACCGTCATTACCAGGGCACAGCTGCTCATTGAGGAGAGGACATTCTATAAAGGTGGAAGGAGAATTGAAGAACAAGTGTAGGAAAAAATAAAGTACAAACACTGATTTTCTAAACTGTCATCCTGTTTACAATTAACCCTCTGGAAGAAAACCATGTTTTCCAGAGCTGGGAAACGAACTTCTGGCATTGGAATGCAAGGCCCTCATTGCGCTTTTACCCTTAAAGTACATCCTCACCCATCATGCAGGGATCATGCCTACGTCACTAGTTGTGAAAACACCCACTCAGAGCAAGCACATTTCACTGCATTTTGAGAGGTGAATAGGTAGAAAACAGCAGCTCAATCCTTAAAGCAGGATCAGGACTCATCAATACAACACAGCTCATGTTAATGACAGTTACACAGCTAATGGCTGCAAGCCATTGATGACATTTAATACTTGGTGTTTAGAGAAGTACTGGAAAAAAACTAATTGAATTGAACAAGAAAATGACTGGTTAAATGCATAGTTACTGTACAGAAAAGATATCCACCTTTGTGCAATGGTTGCTTTTTTGCAGATGTAAGACCAGAGATCGAAATGAGGCATGATCTGATTTACTCAATGAAGAAGGAAACATCTCTCAGCATTTCTCTGCTGTGGCACATACAGGAAGTCCTGGCTCTGGTCTGAAGAGAATGGCTCCATCTTGAAGAGGGTGCAGGAACAAAGCACAAGGACCTTCTGCAGCAACCCCCCCTCATCACATCCCAGAACCCACCAGGGCCCACCCATTAGGTACAGGCATGAGGTTGTTCTGCTGGTTCTGGGTTTGCTGGGAGCTGTCCTAAAGTTCAAGGAACAGAACAACAGCAGACTGAGCAACAACTGAACTGAACAGTGAAACACCATATGCTGGTTCCTACTAGATTGCTATTTAATCACAGAATGATTGTGCCATTTTATCACAGTGGTTTGAGTTGCAAGGGACCTTACAGATCAATGCATTCCAAACCCCTGACAAGGGCAGGGACACCTTCCACTAGACCATGTGGCTCAAAGCCCCATCCAACCTGGCCTTGGACACTTCCAGGGATGGGGCAGCCACAGCTTCTCTGGGCAACCTGTGCCAGGGGCTTTGACACCCTCATAGGGAAGAATTTCCTCCTAATATCTATTCTAAATCTACCCTCCTTCAGCTCACAGCCCTTCCCCCTTGTCCTATCATTCCATTCCTGGTCCAAAGTCCCTCTCCAGTGCTCCTGGAGCACCTTCAGGCACTGAAAGGTGCTCTAAGGTCTCCCTGGACTCTTCCCTTCCTCAGGCTGAACAACCTCAGCTCCCTCAGCCTCTCTCCAGAGCAGAGGGGCTCCAGCCCTCTGTGCATCTCCACAGCCTCCTCTGCAGCTATTCCAACAGCTCCACATCCTTCTTATATTGACGGCCCCAGAGCTGGATGCAGCACTGCAGGTGGGGTCCCATGAGAGCAGAATAGAGTTATCATCCAAACATAACTACTCAGCAGCAGGTAATCCATGATGAGAATTCAGATCATCTCACAGGACATCAGCTCTCGGGAGACAGTCTCTTGAAAAAAAAAAGCTGGCTATCCAAATCCCAGCAATTAATCAGTTATTACAATACTTCAAACTCCCTTCCATCACTAAAATGTTGCTGTGACACACTGCTAGAAACTGCATGCTTTTCAGCTGACTATTAATATCGTATCACAGACAAAAATGCATTAATCTAGAAATGGTTTCAAATGGGTAGGACTATAGGATCTGAACTAATGATTCATAAAATCATTTGCAGCTATTAGTCTACAAGGATAAGTGCTGCTAGTGCTTTTATTTCAGTGCTTGGTGTGGTACCATCAATTTAAAATCTATCTCATATGCTGTGATGGATTTATGTATGCAGTGGAACCCAGAGCAGCCTTGTCAGGATTTTAAAATCTAGATTGCTATGTACAATTACAGGTGTCACAATATGAAATAACAATCGAAGACACTTAGAGGAAAACTCCAAAAACTCCTGTGCATACCATGCAGGAAGGCAATTGTTTAATATTCCTGTATCATACTGAAATTATTTCACTAGATG
The DNA here is from genome assembly GCA_013396695.1 of Sakesphorus luctuosus. Taxonomy (NCBI): domain Eukaryota; kingdom Metazoa; phylum Chordata; class Aves; order Passeriformes; family Thamnophilidae; genus Sakesphorus; species Sakesphorus luctuosus. The sequence goes on along the minus strand of VWZD01004089.1, from coordinate 611,354 downwards.
GAAGTGATGTATTTTTACATAACTTGATCTAAGGTTACATCTCTCATGAAAATGATTTGCAGTCTCAAAATCCCTGAGGATGAGGACAAGTAAGAGGGATATTTTTAATGGGCAGGTGTCATTCCTGTGAACATCTTACCAGCTGTCAATACAAAATCTGTCAGCTGGACTCTATCTTGAAAAAACATTTGCAAATACCTTACTTGGCAGATACTTTCATTCTTAACCTTTTTATTGAGTAGCAGAAAGGCAGAAATATGCAGTGCTAGGCACAACGAGCAGCGATCGTATTATGGAGGTGAAAACAGTCACCGAGTGGAAAGGAAAGAGCTGGTTTAAGGGCAAACCTCTCGTAGGATGGCCTGTGGTCCCTCTGGAGAGGTTTGGTCTCAGAGACCTCACAGCACACAGGAGCTCATTTGCCCCCTCTCCCCAGGGCAACCTGACAGCAGCACTTCATTTCTATCTGCATAATAAAATAGATTAAATGGTTGAGGTGTTGGGAGAGTCGTGAGCCCAAGGGATTGCCAACTTGATGAAGACTTTATTTTTAAGTCACTAAATGACATCCAATCATGGGAAGAGTAATGAAGAAATCATAGTTGTCTGGAGGCCTCATGGGGCTGACAGACATGTTGAATCCATTTTCTGTAGGACAGGCATGTGAAACACAAGGCAACAATACAATACACATGGTTATTTGGGTCAAGGACAACCTGTCCAGGAGAGGATTGAAGGGGCAGAGAAGGACACAAATCATTTCAGGCTTTTCAAAGTGATGGCCATCCAACAGCAAAGGGAATCTCTTGTCTTACAGGAAGAGCACTCGACTCCCTTCTTACAAGTGCAAAGGGCCCTCATCGGGTTTGGGGTTTTATGGGCTGTTCCCAGTCCCTGGCACTTCTTCGTGCTGAGCATGCTGAAAAAAATAGTCTCCAGAGAAGACAGAGAGCGTATGTCTGGCAGCATGAAAACAGTAAATGTGCTTTCTGAGGACTTTAATTCAGCAATGTTTAAACTTAATTAAATTATTTGTATAGTACAATTAATTATGCTAAACTGCCTAAGCCTTGAATGGATGTACTTTGCCTTTTAATCTAAATAAAACACATGCATAGAAAACCAGCAACAGCAGAGCAGTCTGCAGCTGCTGCCAAGACCAGCAGAATTTGAGACTCACATGACCTTTCAGGAGCAATGCTGAAAAAACAAACAAACCAGGGGAAAAACCCCAAACTGCTAAGAAAGGAGAAAGTGCATGTGATATTTTCTCAGGATATAAACACCTTGTTGGGGGCGGTCCTGTGGTGTAATGGAGAGCACTCCGGTCTCTGAATCCCAAGGTCGCGGGTTTGAGTCTCAGTAGGGGCCATCCCCAGCAGTTCAAGCCTCCCTGCCATCTGATCCCGACAGATCTCGGATGCTCAGCAGGGTCAGCCCCGGTCAGTACCAGGTGCTGTAGATAGTCCCAAGGACTTCACTGTCACTGTCCAAGCTTGCTCGGCCGTGGCGAAATGAGCCTTAGGACTTGAACGGTGGGGCCAGTTCTGCACACGCTGAGCCTCACCTAAAAAATCCATTGCACAGGCTCGAAGGGCACACTCACATGGGGAGAGCCCTTCCCAAATCTTTGCTCGCAAAGGTTGGCCATTATTAAACACCTTGTTATTCAGTCACCAGGAGAGGTAAATGGTCTCTACCAAATCCTTCAAGCCGCCCAGGAAGTTCTTTCCACAGTCAGTTAAAGAAGTAGCAAGGAAACCAAAGCTCTTTTTGAGGTTCATCATCTTTGTCCCTTACAACGTGGAAACCCAAAAGGTCAGACCCACTGAGCCGCTGGCTTTAACTAGCTGGTTTGCTGGGAAGCAGCCACCAGTGATTCAAAGTTCATCTGGATTATAAAAAAAAGA
>VWZD01004089.1:568625-609396 GCA_013396695.1 Sakesphorus luctuosus | reverse complement strand
AAAGATTTGGAAAGTCTCCTTTTTTTTTTTTTTTTTCTGGAGTGGGAGGAATGAATCAGCATGTGAAGGTCTTTACCCGATTTCAAATTACAGAAGAGCTTTATACACATACAACCTCATTAGCCTTTTACAAGAGTAACTGTCATTTTTATTTTAATATTATGACTGTAGTGCTGTGGCTGGTTAATGCTTCTGATATTTAACCACAGAGCACAAACCATAATTGTTCCATTTCTAATGTGTCTCTGACCTCTGTCCTTCAGATGATAAACTATGTAACTGGTCTTCAAAATATATAATTGTGTGTAGATTTGCATATACATTTACTTACCATAAATATCTGAAAATATTTTAAGAACTCACATTAGGCATTTCTGTTAAGATGAAAGGATCACAAGTTTTGGAGCTCTACATGAAGATATTCTTTCAAAATTTTTAAGACTATTGGTAAAGAAACAGAAATGCCATGTGCATGTTGAACTGGCTGTTTCTATACAGGCAGTTAGGGGATGATATTAAAATGCCCTCTGGTTGCTCTAAAAGAGACACCAGTAGGTTGAATCCACAATTTTAAGATCCAGTGAAGTCTTTCATTTTCTGAGGCAACTTGGATCTTGCAACCAGTACTGAATCAATGTATGTGTAAAAAGCCTCTTTAACATCTCATTCACTTGATAGGTCCTTTGGGGCATAATATTGTTCCTTCTGCTATTCTGGACCATTGCCTCCAAATACTGTAGCATCTGTGGAACATGATTACTGGCTTCTTGGGCCAAATTAGTCCCTGGTGTAAACTCACCAAAGCTGATCAAATTATGCCAGGGTGAGTCTGACTCCACCTTTCCATGTTTCTTCTCAAAAGTTTTAGTGCAAATGATACAATCCTTCACCCAACAACTTTTTTTTCCCCACCTAAATAAATAAGACAAGAAGAGGTCTGTAAAGAATCATTCAAGTAAAATCCAAATTATTGTTGTTTTTGTTCTTATCATTATTTTGTATTTAATTCACAGTTTTTATATGGAAGCAGTCATTATTCATTTTCTCTATCTCAGAACCTAAAGCAGAAAAAATGAAGAAGTTTCAGAGTAATTGGGACTTGATATTTCTTTAACTCTTTTGGAAAGAAGCCTAATACCCCAGCTGTGCTTTCAAGTGTAGATTCTTTGGGAGACCAAATGAAGTGCAGAAATCCAGATGGGAAAGAAGAGGACAGGCTTCACGCATCCTTAGGGAGTCTCATACATCTCTTTAAAGAATACTCTGGGAAAAAGGTTATATTTGAAATCATACAATAATTTAGGTTGCAAGGGCCTCCAGAGGAGCAACCCCTCACCCCTACAAGGGCCAACTTCCCATTAGATGAGGTTGTAGAATTTTGTCCCCGCTGCTCCAGCCCGCCTTGGGGTCAGCACTACAGAGAGTCAATGTGCAGGAGGGATCCTAAACAGGGCTGTAATTGGCATTAATTACAACAGCTGGCTCATCAAAAGGGGTATTTTCCACAGGTGGAAAAGTGGGAGAAAATAGGATTTATCAAAGAGCTGTGCCATGGCTGCAATGGGAACAGACCACAGTGAAGAGCAGGATAAAAGAAATACTGCCCAGGGCCAAGCACAGCCTTGAGCAGTACACAACCAGAGAAAATATGAGAGGCTGAAGAAGGCGGCATTTATCCTGAGGAGGAAGGAAAAATGAGAGAAATAAAGCACGGTGGAGAGGAGAAATTTGTCAGAAATGGCAAAGAAGGATCACAGAGGAAGAAGAAAAATCTGGATGTAATGATGGGAAACAGATTCTCTGCCACTCAGCATGTGCTGATGGCAAGTGTCTCATCAGTCCTGTTTTCTACCTATTTACAACATCAAAGAAGAAAAGAGAGAGGGGAAAACCAAGAACATAATTCACATGATTAATCTAAATATATGTAAGTGTAGAGCAGAATATGCCAGACTAAAGTGATAGCACAGGCAATGATAAATCCACCCAACTCAAAGAGATCCAACTGGATCTTTTGAAATTCTCTTTGGCGTGGACATGTACAACCAAACAGATTTCAAAAGGAATATAAAAGCTAAAAGCCTTTGGGTAGGAAGAGTGTGAAGGTGAGTAAATAGCAAGGAGAGAATTGGATTGAGAAGGGCCACGACTTTGCACAGAAGGCACTGAGCTGCTGCCACTGGAACTCTGCGAGTCAGAGAGGAGATTTCTGTCTGGAGATAAACTGCCTCGATTGCCACAGGCACCGAGAAACTGTCCCCTCTCCTGCTGCCAAATGATTTTGAATGGAATTACAAATGAGCAGCACTGATGAAAAAATCAGACTGATAATCGATAAGACCCTTCTGTAGTGTGCACATGAGAAAGGCTTATAAAATTCACCCATACCGCAGTTTATTGCACCATAAATTACCATAATGATTTTTTTCCCAAATAAATACATCCTAAACATTGTAAACCATGCAATATTTGAGAACTACACTTTCCCAGCAAATATCTCCCACCTTATTTCCAGTAGGTACAATTTGTAGTCCCTATTATTGCTGTAAGATTCAGGGGTATCTCTTCTAGCTGCTGTGATATTTCAAGTGTTATTAACATAAATTAGGGTTTCTCACAATCACTAACAAGGCATCGCCTCCTTGTTGTTTCATCAGAGTGCCATATTATTCTATAAATTATTTGTTGCTGTCAGACACTTTCATAGAGGACTAATAATTATTGCACCCTTGTAATGACAGATAAAAGTAAGCTATGATTGATTAGGAGTAAGAGAGTTATTGATTAAATCTGGCCACTGAAATCCCATGATTTTTTTTTTTTTCACGGTATGCAGAAAATAATTTATCAGTCGCACAATCTTGTCTTTTTAATACCTGTAGCGTAATTTAACTTTCATTGTTAGCAGGAATCTTCAAGAGCAGTTTATGACCTTGGCTAGCAATAGCTGGAAATAAAACCACTTAATAAATTCTTAGAATTTACATACTTTTTCTAAAAATAGAATATATGCTACACAATATGCAGATAAAATATGCTGAAAATGGTTAAGTAACTTAGGGAGAAGAAAGGGGAATAAATGAGAAAAGACTCTTTTTTTAGTAAAAAAATGGAAAAATTATCTTCTTAAAGATATGGGATGAAGAACAGAGATTCACAACTTCCTCATGGCTTTTTTTAACTGATGCCTCCATTACTAAGGCATATGGAAAGGCACAAGGATATAAAGGAAAGGAGACTGACATTCCCCAAATCTTCCAAACAGCACCAGCACTTCCACTTACTTCTGCAGATGCTCTTGAGTCTTCTTGACTACTCTAAAATGATCATACCTTTTAATAACATTTTAAAATGGGATTTTGTTGGCAGCAAGTAAGAGTTAACTTTTTTTTTTTTAATAGAAACGTTATGCATTTGCTTAAAATACAAAACTTTCTCATGACAAGCAGTTTGTCTTACTACTGGCAAGGTTATCCATGACTGCCTTTTTAGTTTTGGCTATTACAGAGGCTAATGGCATACTAAAAATCTTCTTTCATGTACAAATTAATTGTGTCCTTTTGCAATTCATATTAGCCTGCCTTACTTTTCATTCTGAGGCTTTTAAAAGGTTTATATGGAACCAATGGATGTTCTCCTTTATTGTGCACACCACTTCAATTACCCACTTTCCACAAGTTGAAAGCAAAAAGACTATAAATGCTGGATACAGCCCGTTGTCAACATGAGGTAATTTGGCAGAAACATTAAAAAAAAATCTCTTCAAAATGAAAGAAAAAAATTAAACTCTCAGAAGCTTTGGAGATTGCTGGTAGATTATTTTTATATTTAGCACCTACAAAGAAGTGTGTGCTCCTTAATGATGGAACAGGGTGTTAGCACGTTGCAAAGGGCTGAGTTTCACTCCTGTTTCTGAGGAAAAATATATTATCCACTCTTCCCTTGCCATTAATGGAGGTTCACCCTTCTCCCTTCTGCACACCAGTTCTTTGCAAAAGGGAAAAGGTTTTCTTTCACGTATTAAAAGACTTTTCAACACACTGTTGCGTGCAAAGGTCGTGTTGGGCACACCATGAGGAGCCAGGGGATCTGATGGACACTTCGAGCTTCAATCACCTCAGGAGCTTGAGAATCCTGCAAGAGCTGAAGGTATTTCAGCAAGCAAAGAGAGGGGATGTACGAAACAGGACAAGGAACAAGTTTGCCAGCACAAGTAATTCTGAAGTGTTGATGATACACATCCACTTGGCCTGTCTAAAACATCTGCAGATACACAAAATCTTTAGCCCATCCTCAGACTTGTATTTGCAGGTTCATCTTTGCCGCTGCAGGCATTAATTCTTTATCAGAGTGAAATCACCCTGTAATTTATGCTGGTAACTGAGATACTGCATGTTGTAAACACTGCCTGAAAGGCTAATAAGAGAAAACCCTACACTTAAAAGGCATTTATTCTTGAATGCAAAACACAAACTGTTCAGGCATATACTAACTACAGTCTGTGCAGTAAAAAGAAAATAAAGTAAAATGTAGTAAAAAGAAAAGTAAAACACAGTAAAAGAATATTTAGGCATTTTTTCCCCCTTTCCTTTATTCCTAAATAATACTTTGTGTGCTCTAAAGGATATTACTATTTTTTTCAACAATTGGTTAAAACTTTATCACATGTCCCATAACACCAGGTAGGAGAAGTTACAGAGCTGGAGAGAGCTGCTTCCATGCAACCACTATTGCTGCAGATGCATCAGCAGGAAATTTGGGAAATTAGATTCATATGGGTAGAAGGAGGCATTGCCTATCAACCCTGGCAATTATGTGTCAGGGTATGAGATCCTGAGTAATAGATATGTGTGACTCAAGTACTGCTACATTATTATCAGCTAGCACTGTCTCATTTTCTATACCCTGAAAATTAAAAAAAAAAAAGGGCAATAAAAATATACACACATATATTACCTTACTCTCTCAGTTTTATCTGTACCAAAAAAAAAAATAGTTTTTTTTACAAGAATGTTGACATTTTTAAGGAAGGAAAAAATAATTTTCAGTTTCTTCCCCTCTTAGCATTTCATGCCTTGTGTCATTTGATAATATACATGACTAGGTTTAATACTCAATCGTTTCCCAAATCCAATTTGACTACCTAACAGGGTTTAATTTACATGATGATACAATTTCTCACACCAGAAAGCATAGTAACCCTTCTTCTTTGGAGGTTAATGGTGGTCTAGCTTAAAGCCCAAAAGATAATTACAAGGAATGTGCTTCAGGTGACAAAGTACTTTTGACAATCCCAGACTGTTGATAGCTTTTTAATTATACTTCTTCCCACCATAGGAAACAGTATGCTTTCTCCTAAACAGTTTGCAGGCATCTAGGGTTTATTTATTTATTTTTCAGTAAATTGCTATGCACTGTAATCAATATTTTAACTGACTGCTACCCCAGGCTCTGCTCTTTCTTTCTTCTGTTCAGAGGAGGGCTTAAACTTTGGGTTAATTTTTCTTCTTTTTTTTTTTCCATATAAAATGAAATACAAAAGAGCATCAAGAGAAGGATACAAACATTTATTGACTTGCTTCTTATCTTCTGCACCCATTTGATATTTTGTGACATTTAGAAATTGAAACTTTGCAGGATTTTTTGGTGCGAGCTTTGCCAACAGAGAAGGTCAGGCTCTTAAGCAACAAGGAAGTTTATGATTATTAAATATGACCAAGTAAGAAGGAAAAAAAAAAAAAAGGAAAAATCCTGTGGCTGTTTTTGCATATTCTGAATATTTTCTGCCCTTGCAGTACTCTATGGATGATAACAAAAAAGGCTGGTTTGGTCAAGAGCAGAAAGTAATTGTTGTAAATGAATGTGCTACACGGCAGGAGCAATAACATGCAGGGGCACCCGTTTTCCATTTACTTTATATGCAAGTGTTGATTGTTTTTTATGCCACTGAAATTAGTTTCCCACTAGTATTTATGTGTTTTACAACAAATTGTTTGTCACTTTCCCTGATTAAATGTGCTCTTAATAACACCCAACTTTAAAAGTCTTTCCAATTTGGAGCCCACAGTTCAATCATGATGCCTGCCCCTCCCAGCACCTATCACTTGTCCTGAAATAAACACCTCTATTACTTAAAGAGAATGGCAGAAAAGTAAAAAATGAGACCTGGATGTACATGCTTCTCAAAAAAAAAAAATAAAGAGTCTTGGAAAGGAACAAAAAATGCAGAAAAACAATAATTGTTGTAGAAATGAATTAAAATATTAACAAATTAAAATAGTAACACTGTTCCCCCAAACATTCCATTCATTTTATTAATCTCCCTGCAGGTTGTTATAAAATACACAGAGAGAAAACAAAGTTCTCTGCTGGGGCACATAGGAAATGAAAGAAATCCAGCACAAAGCAAATCTGTGAATGCCCAAAGATTTTCTTGCTTTAGGTTTATGTTTTTCTTAGTCCCATCCCTTGTTTAGCTCAGACTCAGATCTATTCCCAAGCCTTTGAAGAGGCCTAATTGGATGGAGTTCTGAGCAACCTGGTACAGTGCAAGGTGTCCCTGCCCATTGCAGGGGGTTGGAACAAACTGAGCTTAAAGGTCCCTTCCTGCCCAAACCAGTCTACGGCTCTACAATGCTGTGAAATACATAATTTTAAGGTAATGTCAAGAATTCTGAAAGCTGGAACAGCACAGCTCAGTCTAGTTTCATCCTATTGTAAACCCATGTAATTAATCTCAGGGGAACCAGAGACCAGTGGGGAGGTACCTTTAGGGTGGGTTTGGGACTTCCAAGGGAAGCTGTGCAGTTTGAGTGCCCTCATTTCCATGCTGGACCAGCTTTACATCGCCCAGTCTTGTCAGCAGCAATTATGGCAGTGCAGCTCTGCTAGCAAAGCCTCTAAAACATCAGTTTAATTCATCCTAGTTCTTCTGGTCTACTCTTCCCCCAAATATAGCTCGTATTGGCTCAATGAGTTAAACAAATGCCACTGAAAAAAAAGTAAAAAAAATTAAAAACCTCAACCTCCCCACAAAAAACCCTATACCCATCTAGGTCAGCCCCTCCTATGTTAGGGATTGCACAGGATGAGCTTAAAGAAATCACACACAGCGCGTGTTTCTGCAGACAAACAAACAGGGAAGAAAGGCTTAAGCCTAGTATGAAATTTATGAATAGTAACATTTGTTGATAAACAAGTCGCATAAGCTGCTCTACCCTTACAAAAGCTAGACTGGAATCAACTCCCCCAACTAACTCCGAGGCATATCTTGGCTATGGATTTACCATATATTTACATTCTTGTCATAAATGACCTTTTATTTTATTGTGTGATGTTTGCTCTTATGAAAGCCTAGTAATGGTGGAGGGTAGATTTTAAAAGCATGTCATAGAGAACATCCAGCATTTCTATTTCTAAAAAAAAAAGGAGCTTTGCATACAGCATTGATCATACTTCAAAAGACGTCTTGTTGCCTAGAGTGTGGTTACAAGGGAGTGCATTATCACCAATGTTACATTTTAATCTGAAAATAAGAAAAAAATGCAATGCATCACTGAGTGACTGCAGTGGGAGCCCTGCTACTTACTCCCTGTGAAATCCAACTGTGTGTGCTGCTGGTGGAAATCAGAGTGGTCTTATTCTGTCTGATTTATTTGAAGTTTCAAGGACAGACTGAAATAGCAAATGGCATCTTAGATTTGCACTCTTTTCCCCAGTACAGATGTATGTAGGTTAATAGATAGATAGAGCAATTGGGACTGAGACACATTATGTAAGTTCAAAAAGTACTGAGTGTGGGGTTTTTTCAGGGCCACAACAAAAAGCTCTGAAAATAATACTGGCTGATACTGGAGTTCACGTTTGCCTCCTGACTCTGTAGACTGAGCAGCACCTCTGCAGTGAGTAAGACCTAAATTAGTCTTCCCTGAATTGCAGTAACTAGAGTCAATGAGAGCCAGTTGAGACCAGGACATTAAATCACATTTTTTTTACTTTTCATGTAGTCCTTGGGCTCCTCCAGCAAGTTTTTTATCACTACTGAATCTCAAATGGACTTAATGCATTATTGGCATTGCAGGAGTCAGGAGTTTGGATTTGTTTTTTTTTTTATTTCCCTAATAAGTCTAATCAAAAAGCAGAAAGAATTACAAATAATTCCTAAAATCCTTGCAGTTCTTCCTTTCCTCTGCCCTTCCTCTAGACATCCTTTCCTCTTCCTATATCACACTGTCAAAAACTTTCATGTGGTCACACAAGAATGACGTCTGATTTACTTGCCTTCAACAGCTGATTTTCTACACAGGCCAACATTTTCACATTTACTTTTTCTGTCACATTATCATCATGTTTTCAAATAACTTAATGACAGTGTACTCCACGTATGACTTTGCTGCAACAAACCCCCCTTCTAAAACAGCCTTCAAATAGCTTTCAGTGTCATTGCTTCTGACACCAAGCAGCTGGGAAATCTGCACGGGACGTTTTTACTCTCTCTAGACAGCTGTCCAGTTATGGAGCTACATAAATCAAAGCAGTACATAGTGAATTGCAAGAATAATACAGATTTCTAAACACAACAGGGATTTTAACATCAAGTATTTGCGTAGTTGTTTTGTATTATTTACACACACAAAAAATAAAATTTGCATTATCTGAGCTGTGCTTATTAAGAGACACTTATGATTCAGCCATTTACTCAGGGTCCTGCTGCAAGCTCTGCATTCAGCTCAGTTATAAACTTCCCCTTCAAGACCAAGTCTTCCTCCAACCATCACAAACTTAAAAGTTTCACTTTCCAAAGGTGCAGACAGGCAACAAGCTACTCAGTAAATTCCTTACTAGGTATTATTCCTCCTTTAATTCGTGGAGGTTGGTACTAGGAGATGTATCTGTTATTACAAACACTGTAACACGTAGCTGTGGTCTTATGAAAATAGAGAAATTTGGTTTATATGTGACCAAACAGTGAATGGCATCAGCAGCACATGTTCCATGCAGAAAAGCTGCAGAAGCAGAACCCCTCACACCCAACATGAGTCATACAAGGAGCTGAGCAAACTTCAATAGTATCTGAGTCCTATTTCCATCCCTGTTTCAAAGGTAAGGATCACACCTGTTGAGCCACAATCCTTATGTCTGCACAAATCCAAGTTTCAATCAAATCACATCTATTTTTTTCTTTTTTTTTCCTCTCTGCCATATGCATAATGATAGGGTGACAGCTGAGAGGAGAAAAGGCTGACATGTTCACTGCTGTGAAGGATGGCCTCCTGTCACCTCAGTTGAGACAGAACGGTCACTGCCTGAAAGGGCCTAATGAATAAGGAAGGCTGGATTTTGTCCTTCCTAAGTGAAAAGCTGCAACAATGTCTTTTTTCCACTTAATGCAGCAGCAATGCAGTATCACAAAAAGCAATCCTGCTTGGATCAGTTTCTGCAAGAAATCCAGTTCTCTATTTTTATGCAATTGAAGAGTTTAGTTAAACAGAAGCAGCAAATTTCAGGCTGTCCCTTGGCAGAAGAGAAACATCCAGAATAAATATGTCAAAAGGCAGTTTTCACCCACACTACCCAAAGGGACCAGCCAAAAGGTGCAGTGCTACCCCATTCAAATGGCAACTGTAAACACTCACTTACTGCCAAGGATACTCTTCCTGGAGCTATTAAAGCCTAGAAAAGGTCATTTGTCAGGGTACCATCCCGTAGTACATCTTGTCCTTCTAATAAGGATTTCTTTCCTCCCGTAGCAGTGCAAGAGAAACAGGAGTACTGAGTTAGAATTTCTCAAATTGGCAGTAACTGTGACTTTTATGGGTGCTCTAAGAATATGATCTATACACTTGTAATAGAAAAGATTTTGTAATTCATTTGTAACCACAGAAGGTCGTCCTTTTGCAGATGGAGTGGATTCAGTATGTCCTTATGTACACAGGATTATAACTGTGCATGTGTATGCATATGTATGCACTCAGGCTTATGTGTTTTGCATTTACATATTATCCATAACTGACACTGTTAATGACTCATCATGTGTGGTTCCACATGGAAATCATGATTTGTGGCAGTAGGGTGCTAGGAATGAAAACCCTACATTGCCTGGTAAAGCAGACAACTGATTCTTTCTTCAAATACAGGAAGGTTCTGAAATCCTATTAGAGGTGCAATCTCTTTTACTTTTGCTTTTTCAATTAAGTAGCAATTCAGTCTCAATGCTACAATGAGTCTAGATGCAAGTCAGACATGACCAATGAGTTTTCTTCTTATTGATCAAAAAAATTCAATTTACATATATAGCATATTCAGTAAAGTGTTACAAATATATAAAGCTCAGACTGTTTTATTAACTTGCTTGGTTTGGCTGGGGGCAGTCATCTGGATTCAGCATAATATAATTAATTCAAATCAGATATGAAGCACAGAACTCTATAACATAGCTACTTAAATTCATTTTCTTCCCAGTTCTGGACAAACCCTAAATCTTGAAAATGTGCATAAATGAACATTCTTAAAAAAATGGTTCTAAATAGCTTATTTTAAATCAAGCCTGTCCTTGGTGCATTATGTCATCCTGGAAACAACAAGTATAATTTTGAACTGAAAATGAGAAACATTTTTTAAAAAAAATTATCAAATTGAATGTTTCAGCACTGCATCATTGGAAAAAAATTCCAGGACTTCCCTCTGAAATAGTGTCCCAGCATGGGATAAAGCCACACAGCTCAACTGAGCAAGCAGAGATGGGGGGACTGGAGGCAGTGAAGGTGATTCGGTGGCATCACACAGTCCCTGTGGGGTTGGGACATGGGGGCGCCCTTGGCATTTCTGTTCTCCCTGTGCAGTCTGGCACCCCCTGAACTGGAGCCCTGAAATCCTCCATCCTGGAGCTGCAGCCCCAGGTCTCAGCAGAGATGCTCAGTGTGTTTTCCTTGGGCATCACAAACCCAGCTCAAGTACAGCCTGTTTTACCTGCTGCCACCGTGTGATCTCCAGCTGGTATTTCCAAAGGAAGGCTACATTAGCTTTTTATGTGGAACACATAACAACTCCTCCAGGCTGCCAAACAGCCTCCTAAACCTCTCTGTGGCTACCAGCCTGTTAAGGATGTGCAAGCATCCTTCGTAAAGCCTTGTGAGGCCACCCAAGAGGACTGAACTGAGCTCCACGAGTCTCCAAAATTCAGCTCATAAGCCCTCTCCGGCTCTGTCTGCCAAACACACCAGTGAGTATTCATGATCAGCTGAGGAAAAAACTGAAGTTGTGGAATGAACTCTCTGTCTTTGCTTATGAAATTGTGAAAGTTTGCAGGGTGTTCAGTTTAGATGAGAGATATTGAACTTTTAAGGCAGAGGAGATATGCCTCAGCCCAACTCACTGGTCTCCAGAATATGAGCCTTCAGATGCCTCTGTGCACGGGGCAAGGGGTGTTCCAGAAATAATTTCAATGATACGACTCTTAGTATGCATAAAACCTGCTTTTGGAGTAGCTTTCAGCACTAGCTTGTAATTAAATAGAAATAATTATACCAATTATTTGGTATACAATGAGTTCAGTGGTTTTAATCGTTCTTATGTTTATTAGTTTTCCCCATTTCATGTATTCCAGAGCATTCAATGTGAAGTTCTTTACTATGTCAACAGTACTATAAATATACATTGTGCTTTAAAAGACAAGCCATTATCTGGCGGTCTAAAGATCTGAAAATTCAGTCCCTCTGTCTTGCAGAATTTTCAGAGCCCCCCTTACCTGCACCAAACACAGGGAATTTCAGTGGGAACAGGAGTACAGTGGACCACTGTAGAACATCAGTGTACATCACTGCTTTAAGAGTATGAAAAGGTGGCAACCAACTAAAAAGATTAAACAGTCAGATCTTATTTTGCAACAAGCCATGGAAAATATAAGGATTTTGTCTATAAGGAACTTACTTGCAGATGTTGTCTTTAAGAAGGGAATTAAAAAGAATAGAGGATGAAGGCAATATTCTCCTCAATTTGTAAATTCCTTATGTATACTTCTTTCATTTGCTATTACCCAAAATGTGTAATTAAAGAGTTAAATTGCTTCCAAACTTATACAATATAGTCTAAATAGCTCAAATATCTACTGTGTTGAAAATGCCAGGGACCAACCAATACAGAAATGTGTTAATCTTGCTTTATATCTGCATGCCAACTCTACACAGAAATGCTGTATGGCTGAATGTATATATTGTGATATGGAGTTTGTTTGATGTTAAAACACTATAACAGTCAATAATTTGGTGGTTTGAGTTTTTTTAACACTATTTAACAAGCTGACCGATGTCCAGTGCTGTGTTTAGATCATAAGTTGTTTTTAAAGTTAAATTTTAAAGCAGAATTAAATTAAAATTTAAACAAGAATGTTTTTTTCTCATTGTTAATCTTTACCTTCCTTAATCCTTCTTGATGGATGAAATGACATTTTTTTACAATTATTTACAAAATATGTTAAAATATGTTAAAAAGAGAGGAAATATGTTTTAATAAAATGTCAACTGTCAAAAAGAAAAATGACACCGCAAATATAGTAGGATTTAGTATAAAAAGTCCATGCAGGAAAGGAAGTCTGCAAATTAACGGCAAATTAGAAAATTCCTGTTATATGTATATTTGTGTACAACACAGTTAATGTCTTATGTTATTGGACCCTTATTTTTAACATGGTTCTAAAAATTAATGAAGGCAATAAATGACCACATTCTTCAGTGCACTTAAAACTTAAGAAAATTTCTAAAACTTTCATGAAATTAGAACCCAAGTTTTAATAATATTATATAGCATAGAAGTCTGGTATGTACCAGACTGAAGTTTCCAGATTTTGAAAGTCACAGGTTTAATGACACCCAGAATTGGTGTTATTACACACAGCTCTGTGGGCGTATGAGGTGGTGAGGCAGGTGAGACAGGGGCTTTTTAAAAACATGATTAAGAGCCAAAAGTGTCGAAGATACATTGGAGACAGTGGTACAAAAGCAGCAGCAAACATTCCTACTAAGGGCTTGGTAGGAACAATATGAAACAGCCCTTCCCACACTCCAAACCAAGGCTTGCACAGAACCTTTGGCATAGCACTGCAAATTAAGCCTGTTAGCAAGTATGTATCTTAGCTTTTCTGTCTAATTAAATGGAAAAAAAAGATTTCCTCAGGAAGCAAAGAGCACAGAAATGCAAATGGCAAGAACAGACAAATAAAGGTAATGTGCTGTTTCCACAAACATCAAAGAGTTTCCTAAGTGACATTTTGTACACTATGGAGATTTTGTGCTGGTTATAGCAGAGTTTTATTACTGCTTTTTGGTCTGTTTTAGGTACAAATCTGACACTACCTATAAGGAAGAGCAGAAAGGCAACAGACCTAATTTGTAACCAACACAGCTCAGCCATTTATCAGATCTCTGATAAAGCAAGTAAGAGTGTTCAACTTGTAGAATAATCTTATACTTGGGCTTTTCCACAGAATAAATTATTCCCTATTTACAGTAAGGTTCATTCTTAAGGGTATTTACTTCTTATTTTTGCACCACTGGAACAACAAATCTGACCATTTCATATTTAAACTCTTAATTTGTTAACTTCTGATCTGTATCTGAAAGAAAAAACTCTTAAAATGTGGTACACATCTCTGGAAGTGCTCAAAGCCAGGTGGGACGGTGGGACAGGGCTTGGAGCAACTTGGTCCAGTGGAAGGTGTCCCTGCCCATGGCAGGGGGTTGGAAAGACATGATCTTTAAGGTCCCTTCCAATTCAAACCATTCTGTGGTACTATGATTCTATGAAAAGCTGATGGCATGATGTCAGTAATGCCTAGTCTTTAAAGAGCATTTTTGTTATGGTAAAATATTAAATGGAATTTTAAAACTCCAGCTACAAAGTTTTGTTTAAAAGATATTGTGAGCTTTGAGAAATTCTCCATCAACTTGTTAACAGCCACTGTCATGTTTGATCTCCATCCTCTACACAGCACAATGGACTAAAGAATTTCAGCCTGCAATGATTTCTGTGCACCACAACCCCTGCATACCAATAATCAGCTCTGATTGAGAGTTCTTTAAATTAATGGCATTTGCACAACAGTAGTGAAGATGATCAAGTTTCAAAACAACATAAAAATTAACTGCCAGGAAGTTCAGCCTGCTGTAAAAGCCCCTAAGTGCCCCATAATGGCCAATATAAGCATCTTTGCTTCTGCTGGTGTTTGAGTTAACTCGCATGTTATTTTATAGCCCATTCTGCAGTGGAATTTTGGCCAAGATCTCTGTCTTTATGGCTTCCCTTCTGTGGCTTCTCTTATTTACCATTTAACAAAGTGTCTGTAATGTTTAACAATCAGAGGCCACCAGAAACTGCTGCTGCCACCAAAACTTTCCACAGGAGCATCACCTTTGACACAAAGGTAGAGAAGGAGGAGTAGAGCGAGACCTTTCTCAGCGCAGCTGACCACCTCCGGCCGAGACAAGACACCAACCCTATTACTACTAACAGTGTAGGGTCTGCAACATGCAGGAGAGCAGGTGTTTAACATCACCTCGGCTCTGCTGGGAGAGCCCAGAGTGCAAGACATGGCATTCATCATCCCTTCTTTTACCTACACCGGAATTCTGCACAGAAAACACCTCAACACCAGCACCTCTCCTGGGCTCAACAGGATGGATCCCCTTCTGTAGCTTGGTTTCCACCTCTGGTTTTCAAGGAATGCTTCTGTTGTGTAAGAGCTGTTTGACATCTGTCCCTCCCCACCGGCACATGCTGGTCCATCCTGCTGACAGCATCGATTGCAGTCACTGGACAGACTCATCCCATGACTCCAAGCTGAGCTGCTGTCAGAGTCGCTTTCTTAAAGCTGTGGGGTCTGATCATAAATTCAATAAGAAGCAAACTGGAACAAACAGCAAAGAAGCAAAGTGGAGCAAACAGCAAACACAGACAGTTCAGCGAGGAGTCAGGCTTTCCTTCCAGCCCTTTGGACAGGCAGGGAAGAAAAGCTCATACTTCTTTTTTTAACTTATTTTTCATCTAGTTCATCACTTTCCCCAACTAATTCAGCCTTGAGAATTTTATCAATGATTTAAGCTCTGCAAGGTCACTACTTCCTAAAGGGATTTTAATTTTTAAATCTTGCAGATGGTTATTCAGTTCAGACCTGTGAGTTCATAAACAATTTTTGAAGTAACTGGTTTACAGTTGTATTTTAATGATAGAAAGATGAAAAAGGTCTAACTTTTTTTTTCCTAGCCTTGGGCAGAATATTTTTCCTTTCAGCTATAGATTTCAGCCTTTCTAAATACACCTTACAGGTAAGAGAGGTAATATAAAGATTTTCCTCCTACAACTCAAGCAGCAAGTCTTTCTACCTGCTGCGAAATGTGTCATATTACAGTTTACAGATATTTTGAAAATATAATATATCTCTCTTTTCCTTGACACCAACAGGCACCTGGATTCATGGTTTGATTGCAGGTGCTCTCAGTTAAAGTGTAGGTGTGTAGGTGTGAGTGGGGATTAAGAGCATTAGCACTAGAAGTTCACAGCCATCCTTACTTCAGTTACATTCCCCATTTTTTCCATTTTTATTTCATTTAAAAGAAATGCTGACCAGGAGAAAAATGGTCAAAGAATGAATCCATTGAAACATGCTAATTGTATCTACATTTAATTTTTAAAAATGTTGTTATTATCTGTGCTGAACTGGTAATGTCTTAATTAACTGGGAACATTTACAAAATTCTCCTTGGGTGCAATTAGCCCTAATGGGATGCCACTACTCAGTTACTGCTCACCAGGGATGACATCCAACCAGCTGAGGCACTATCCCCCTCTAAAAAGATCCAACCACAGTGATTTATGGCCTTTAACGATAAATAATATTTTACTTCTACTTTTCTTGGCCAACTGCACCCAAGTTCTTACATGTGCACCATTTAATTTCCATTAAATGGAAATGCGTGATCCTTTTGCCAGCAGGTCTCACAGATCTATCTCCTGTTTGGCATGAAGGCTGGTAACAGAATTGGGTATTTTCATTGTGAAATGTACTCATTTATGAGCATAATTTCTCTTTTCTGTCATAAACTCCACAAAGAATGTATCTTCTTACAGAACACTTGAAATAGGGCTTCCCATAAAATGATTTTCACTTACCCCCACTCCTCTTGATCTTGTACTCAGAATGACCACTCTGTGCTGATTCTGAGCACTTATTCCAATCTCTTTCTTTAAAGCACATTTAAAATTTCTCATTTTTTCACCTTTTGGCAGACATTTCCAGCCCCATGATCTCCACAGCTTGAACTAGTGATGTAACCTATTTCATTTATCTTCTGGGACTTCTAAGAACTTGAATTTTTCCTAAAGAAATTCTGTGCCCTGTAATTATGGCTTTTTTTTTTTTAATGGAAATTCAATGCTTTTTATTTTTAACTGCATTGTATACATGTATTATTTTGTATGTTAAAAATACATGCAGAGCAGGATACTGTCAGCACTTTTATCAGTGAGTCACCAGCTTCACAGCTGCTGTTCTGAAATAATATATTTAATCTCCAGTTTTTCCAGCTGTGTCCAAACAGACCACTGCTCCTAGGCTGAAATCCCTTCACTTTAATGGGTACTATGTACGTATTCCCAACAAGGGCAGACTGCAAAATTTAGTCTCAGTCTCGCTGCCTTTTGTACGTGTCAGCCTGTCATGGAGCTGTAGAAGTGAAAATTGAGACAAGCTAAAAAAAATGACATTGTTGACACGCTGGGCACAGTTATAACATGGGATAGTATGTGTGGAGTATTGGAAAAATATAATTAATTAATTGGATTTCAGGCTGATGATTTTGCCTTAAATAGTCAGAGCACCAAATCATAGAATGATTTGGATTGGAAGGGATCTTAAAGCTCATCTCATTCAAACTTCCCTGCCATGGGCAGGGACACCTTCCACTGGACCAGGGTGCTCCAAGCCTTGTCCAGCCTGGCCTTGGACACTTCCAGGGACAGGACAGCCACAGCTTCTCTGGGCCACCTGTACCAGGGCCTTACCATCCTCAAAGGGAAGAACTTTTCCCAATATCTAATCTAAACCTACTTTCTGCCACTATAATTCCATTCCCCCTTGTACTGTCACTACATTCTCTAGTAAAAAGTCCCTGTTCATCTCTTCCTCAGCCAAGAGCAAATGGCTCTCTCAGCCTCCTCTCCAAGAAACTCAGTTCCTTGAAACTAAGAATAAGTTGCATGCAAGGACTTTTTTTTTTCCCCCCCCATTGTTTTCTTCTTGCAGAGGATGAAATACATCACCGAATTAAAGTCAATGAGCCTGTGGTGCACAAGGCCAGTTCTGGCACTGTCTCGAGGGGTTGTGATTGACAGAGGCAATCCAAGACACTGATGGTACAAGCTTGTACAGTCCTCTAGGAATATTTACTCTCCATTTCATATCTGCCACAGAAGCCTTAAAACCTGTTTGCTGAATGTCACTGTTTCAGTTCATCAACACCCAACACAATGATTAAACTCTCCTCAGTGTGTGTTTCCTCAGCCTTTCCTCTGCTGAACAGCACGGGTTAATAAACTGTGAAAGGATTCATGACATCCTTTCCATGAAAGATAATCTCTCCGCCTTTTAAAATTTTAAGTTTCGAAATTGAGCACAATTATTTAAATAAATCAATACTCACTTGGAGCAGTGAAATATTCCTTATTTCTCAGTTTCCTTTTAAGTTGTCAGACTTCTTAGAAACTAAGGAATCTAAAGGAGATGGTTTCAATAGTTGCAGCCTTAAAAATAGGTATTTTCCATTTCTACGATAAAAAGATTAAAGATAGAGACTCCAAATAAGCTAAATAGAACTGTCAAAATAGCTCCCAGTCTTTAGGATGTTCTAAGATACCACTGATTAAAAATAAAAAAAAATTAGATGAGGTGTTGCTGTTTTACTTAGTTTCCCTTCTTATTTGCAGTGATTGCTCAGGAAGATCTGGGACTAAAAATCAAGTATTCTTGAATATCTACTGAAAGTAAAATTGATGTGGCCAAGAGGACTGGGTTTTATTATCCAACCTTGGTGTCACACATACGGATCACTCTGTGAATCTGGGCCAATCCAGGCATGGTGCAAAAAATGCTGGAGGCTACAGGAGAGACTTCTGAGTGGATGTGTGGCTGCTTCAGGGTAGGGAGAGAATGGTCCAGCAAACAGCATGGAGGCCCTTGCACTGGATTCTCCTGTTCCAGACCTGGAACCACCACAGCCCAGAATCAGCTAAACTGGCAGCAAATGAGAGAGGTGTGTCCAGCACCTCTTGCCCCTATCCCTCCACGCATGCGGTGTTATTCCAACACACTCCGCAGTGCACACACAACGTTGCATCCTATAGAACATCCACTTCTTAAAAAAGGAGGAAAAAGTGGGGAAAAAAACCCAAACCAAACAAACAAACACATAAAAAACAGCTCATACAGAGCAAGCTGGAACTAAGCCTTTTGGAGCCACTAATGATTCAAATAAAACAACAACGCTTTCTTTTCCACTCACATTATCTTCCCCATCAATATCCAAGGCTGGCATTTATTAATGCTGGCATTAAGATCAAGTTTAAAGGTTCTTAAGTCTCAGTCCCCACCTCCTACCCTGCTCTGGTGCACTGACTTGGCACATCCCTGCACCACAGGAGCCCTCTGTGAACCGTGGAACTTCGTGGATGCCAAAAGCACGCTGTGCCAGTGCCACTCCTGGAGAGAATCCTTGAAGAGAAAAGGTAAGGAAGCCCCAGGAGCCATGCTAATTGATTTTCCATATAAACAAATAAGTCATTAAATAAGAAACTCAATGGCTTTACTTGCATGAGGTTAATAGCTAAATACTCAAAAGGAATTACACTTAAGTCCTGGTTAACTCTTAAGTCGATTATATGCTGCTTATGCTGCAAAGTTAACATCTGCTAGTCAGGAATAACCACAGGAAATAATAAAAGAAAATCCTGTATTTATGTGAAACAAAATAAAATGGAACTATTTGTCCTAACAAAAGTAACAAAACTATGTTTCAGAATAAACAAAGCCAACTGCTTATATTTTAGATTTATTGGGGCAGGCCTTTCAATAAAAGACACTGCTTTTAAATACACTGCATGTGAAAAAAATTATAAATTAATTTAAATGTTTTCTACCAGAAAGAAGCTCAGTGACTAAGCCAGGACTCTCTGATGCCCACGAGATCTCTGGAGCACAGAGATACTCTGCATTTAGTCCCCCAGGCAAACCTCAAGCACTGCGGAATCTTCACCAATGCACTGCCTTGATAAAGTCACTGCAAACACAGTCACAATAAAACACTTTTCCTCCCAACTCCTCCTTTCAGTCTTTTTCTTCCCCATAATTTTCTAGACTCCCAACATCCATAATTCTCATTTTCTATTCTCTAAGCATCCAAGATTCTCTTGGACAAACCACAAGCTTCCAAACTACCAACCACACTGCTCAGCACAGCGTTTTCCTACTAAATCCTGTTCTTCTTTGGCTTCCTTCCAGTTGCCAATCTGCATTTGCAATGCCACGTATTTTACTTTGCAATGGTCCTTCTATCCCCCAACCAGTCCCTCCCTGCAGTTACAGCTCCTGCTCTCATCACTATGAGCCTCAGCAACCATGACAAGCTCCCCCACATTTCTTCCCAAGTGGTATTTTCTTTAATTTCACACCATCCCAACATTTTGTCTCTGTCAGGATCTCAGTAATGACTCTTTGGAATGAGCAACAGCTTTGCTCTTTATTGCAGATTTTGGTAGCCAGTGTTCTCCTCTGTTTTGGGATTCAGTCTTGTAACTCCTACCAGCAAGACAGCAGACAAACCACAGAAGCACAGACGTTCACAAACACATGGATCTATTCAATACACATCATTTTAAGGAACCAGAAGCTCAAATCCATAAATATCTATTTAATACACATGTAATTTTAAGGAATAGCTACAACTTCCTGATATGTGTTAGAGTTTCAAGCTCAGTCTGTGCTGCCAATGGGAAATAGTGTGATGTCACAGGGCAAGTGCTGCTGACCCGAAGCAAAACCTACCACAGGCTCTGCCCAAGAGAGGGCCAGTCCAGTTCTCAAACACTAGAAAAATCCTACCCTTTCCACTTAAGAAGCAATAAAGGAAGAAACAGAAGTTAAATATGTGAATATTAATAATTCCTATAAGTAACGCTTGGCTGAGATTCCACCATTCATCACCACTAAACTTCCACAACTATTGTTCCTGCGTTGTCACAATTTGTAAGACCAACATATTTCAAAATTGGAGAAGACATGAACAAAAATTGAATAAGAAAAGCAAAATGTTTCTTCATTTCAATACTGATAATGTTTCTAATAACTGTTTTCACTCTGAACATCTCGAGATAGTAACTTCTATACAAATCTCATTAATTTTATGAACTGTAAATTAATGCTATAACTTCCAAACATCAACCTTTGCTAATTTCTACTGTATTAACAGTTCTGCATTACTTGAACATCTTTTTTCAATGACTGCAACAACAACAGGCTAGGATTATATTTTTTTAAAATACTAGGGTATTGGATCTTGAAGAATTAAAACCAAATGAAGCACCTTGGGAATGCTGATGAGATTGTTGCTTGGGTACTTCTTACAGGTATTCTGTTTGCATAGTAGGCAGATGGAGGATGCTTCTCAATCAATTTAAGTCAGTAAAGTGTAAGGGGGAATAACACTTCATGTCTGTCTTCAAAATTCAATGTAAATTCCTGCAGCTCCAAAGACAGAGTGAAACATGGAAACTCCAACTCCCTGTAACTCCTTGGGCTGCATTATCTTGGTGCTTAAACATAACTCAGGGTCTAATAGGACTTAAAAAATGACAGCAGTCATAAGCCATAAAGTAATAGACAGAGAAGGTGTTAAAAAAATAAATTGCAGCTAAGCCCTAGAGGACTCCCCTCTGCTGTGAAATTCCTCCAGGACTGGCTTGGCAGCAAAGCCCCAACCATTCCCAGCTTGGAACAGCCCTGAATCCCAACCACCTGTGCTTAGTGCCGCTCACAGAGGTGATCCTCAAGGGCACTTGGCTGATCCAAACTCAGAAGGCAGCTGGTTGTTGCAGGATTTCTTAGAGGTTCTCTGGCCTGCAGCAATTTTCATTGGACTCAATGCATTCAAGAACACTTATTTAAGCAGAATATGAATTTCTGGTACCTACAGAGGTTTACCCACCATTGCTCTCGATACTTTTCAAGGATGTTGCTCTTAAGCAATCACTCTAATTTGACAGGCACGGTCTTGTATTTTCTAGTAAACACTGTAATTTACAGGTTTTCGCATTCCTGGCAAAGAATTGTTGCATCAATTTTGAATAGACCTTTCCCCTTTTCAGTCCTTAGTGCAAAAATGGGGGGAAATACATATTTTCTATTTGAAAACTTGTATTACAGCACCAGCACTAAAGCAAAAATGGTGGTAATACATCAACTTTAGTATGTCAACAATAAAATCCAAGTTCTGTTCTCCTTTGAAATTCTGCAGCACCTAATTGACTGGAATTGAAAAATAAGATCCATGAAGAGAAGCATAAAAAGTAGGGGTTTAAATTATAGTTTAATTTGTTACAAATTCTGTTTTATTTAACAGTCTATAAACTCTGGCAAAAATTCCACAACTTTGGTCTTGCACATTTTTTTAAATTAGTTTCTAGAAAGATTGCGTTACAGGGAAATTCTAATGAATTATTTTTTGGTTGAGCTCCTCTTCTCTTACCTATCTCAGATTTTCTGATCATTAGGTATTTCTCAGGCATGTCGGACCTTTCATTTTTAATGCTCAGAGTGATCAAGGAGCCTGATGTTTTGTCATTTATTTTAAAATTAGGATGACCCTGAAAACTAGCTCAGTTAGTCATTTCTGTACAGTAGTCCCTTATCATTAAAGCAGCAACATTTTCCCAACCTCCATAATTAACCTTTTTGTACAAGCGAAAGAAATAGCAATCTATCCTTTGAAAGCCCTTCTGGGTCTACTTAGCACACTTCTTTCACAACTGAACAGAAATAAGCCAGCAAAGACAAAAAAAAAAATAAAAAACAAACCCTGAACCCACCCTGCTTAGAATAAAATTAGATCCTCTGTTCTATATTGATCATAAAAATATCACAAATCAGAATTAAAACCTCATTTAACTTCTTTTTTCCCCTCTAGGTCATAAATGTCCTGCTTTATTTTTCATCTTTACACAGTCATCAGTTACTGGTAAAATGTGTATTATCCAATTGCTTTCAGTGTAAGATTATTTCCCCTTTTATGCAGTTGTTTCTGTATACTCCCTATTCCAAAATCAATTTTTATTGATCCTGTCAGGGACTGGCACATTGTTTCCCAAAAAAAGGAAAACCATGTCATGCAGATTCACACAAAGAAGCAAGTCCCATGGTCACATCTTCCCTTCTTTTTCTGAAAGGATATCTTGGATTTTTCTGCTTCCAATAGGGAGTGGAGCTGGTGATAAACACAGGCTTATTTCCTAGAACTGGATGCAATACTAAAGCAAAAATTGCAGCAAGAGAACTTTGGCTTATGTTGATGGGCATTAGAGCAGTTGGGCTGATTTACCCCAAGAACTTGCCTCTCATGCACAAAGACAGGCCAACAATGCTGGCAAAGTTTCATTTGTTGCTTCAGAGTTCCTTGGGGCCCAGGACTGCAGAGCTGCTCATAAATGACAGAGCTGAGATTGACGCTGGGCCACACAGTGAACGTTGATAAGACACTCCAGTACCACCTCAAATGCCATGGAAAACCTCTTCCCAGAGACTGCAATCCTGTTCAAAATCACCAGGATAATTTTAAATTTTTCTCTTGGAAAACAAGACACAAATAGAGGAAAATATACTTGTTACATAAAAAGACACTATTTTAAAGTTAATATTCAAATATCTGTTTCTTATAATTGGACTGTGAGCCTCTATTTCTGTTGCTACAGAAAATGGAAATATCCAATCTATAAATTTGCCACAGTAGCAGAGATGAAACCTTTGTTTGTAGGAGAAAAAGGAATCAAGGTCTTGGCAGAAGGTTATTTGTTTGTTTGTTGTTTCCATTTTTCTGGCAGCCACCTGGATCAGCTGAGGAGTTTTGAATGCTGGAATAAATCTCAGAAGAGATACAGCGAGCAAAAGCAGGTGAAGTGAACAAACCTGAAATTTAATCACATTTCTATTATAATCAAATATGCATTCACAGTTGTGTACAACATATTATAAAAGCACACAGCGAGGTAAACTGTGATTTCAGCAGTGTAAATAGCAGAGAAAATGCATTGATCTCAGGAGAGCACTTCTGGCTTCTCACTGGCATAACCACGAAGAATTCTGAACAACAAATGATAATTATATACAATATAATCTGGCAATCTGTACAGCCATCACTGAAACTCAACTCTGATCATCCTGCCAGAAGGCTCATTGGTCTGAAACTTTGCTGCAGAGAGGAATATAACTCCCAGATTTTTGTCAGGCAGCAAGTCAAACTTTGAGTCCCATTAAAATACAAAACCTCAAGATACATGCAACAAAATATCTGCATTCTAGTTGGCCTTCCCAACTCAGTCTGTGGATAAAGTGCAATTTCATAACATAGTGAGTCACCAGAACCACAGAGAAAAATATCCTGTAAATTTATTTTTTCCATCCTCAATTTTACATAATGTGCTGTTCGATTAGTAGAAGCATGTAATTAAAAACAAAGCCCAGGTAATTAAATTAGGAACTGATTTATTTCTAAATTGCATTCCTCATGGTTAGAAAGTCAGCAACAAAACAGCTCACATTTAGACATAATACCCATAAGAAAAAAAAACACTCATAAGAACACCCATTTAAAAAACAAACAACCAAAAAACATAAGAAAAAGCAGGCCAGTGAAGGCAGGAAATATGCACAGCTTTTGGGGATTTTCACTTTTCCTATACAAGTTGTAGGGTTTATCTGAGCTATAATGTTCATTTAGTCACAGTTTATCAAGTACCTTTGTTTAACAGGCACAATAGCCCAAAAGATTAAGACTGTACCAGTCATTCTCATCACCTGTCCCCAAATGACTTTTATCATATTTAGCAAAAATGAGTATTTTGTCCCATTTTCGTCTACTCTAAGTGGTATCACTGTGATTTCACTTTATAACCTAATTAGTCTTGCCCTAGGAAGGAGAAGGGATGCTCTGGCCTCTGGGGGCTCCTGCTTTTCCCATGGAAAGCCTCTCCCTGCCCCATGGGTTCGTAGCTGGCACCTGGCTAAGGGCCCAGCAACCATGGAAAAGTGCTTATTAAGCACACTGGACTGGGGTTTTCAGGTGTAACTGAAACCCAATAATCAGCTCTAATTTTCATCATCTCACTTGCTGTCAAAGACGAGCATGGAAAACCATCCTGCAAACATTTTGGTTCAACACCTGCTGGCTCTGATGAACATCAATATTTTCCCTACTGTTGCTGTGCAAAGTTCCTCCTTCCCTCTCTGTATTTTAACATCTACCCAGTGAACTCTTGCTCAAAATCATCTGGTTTGAAGCTGAGGTTACAAGTAAACCATAGTACATATGATCATTTGTTGCTCCTGACACCTTCCCTTTTTTCCTCACTTGAAAAATTGATCATCTTAATACCAAAGAAAGTTTGTATTAACATAAATCTATTCCACTTAGGCACTGGCTTGGACAACGAATTATTAAATCTTGACAAAAAGAATATTTATGAGATACAGAAAAGCCTTTTGACATAGCGAAATCAATATTTTTTTTCCTCAGAATTCTCGGAATCATCAAAAAGATAATATTTATAGAGAAAAAAATCCTAAGGCAATGACAAGCCTGGTATTGTATATTTCTTAAGTCAGTGCAATAAAATAAACAAGAGGAGAAATTAAATTTAATGAAAGAGCCTATAAAATGTCACAAGGCCATGTGTTTTTATATGCTAGGAAAAAAGGGAAGAGTTCACACTGTTCTTGAGAAGATACTGATTCAGGCACGTGGAGTTACACTCACACCAACAAGGTCATAAAACACCTTCCAATAGGGCACACGAAGCTCCTCTTGCAGGATTTGTGTCACCATGTTTTCCCACTGGACACCAACATAAATCCATACTGTTAACAAAGATACAAAATGACTTAAAACCTCTCTCATTACCAGCAAAACCTGCTGTAAAACCTCTGGAGCTTCTGTCTTGGGAGAGAGTGGGGAAGCTGGATGCCTTTAGAGATTACTTGGTTTCCTAGGATGTTTTACACACACAGAGCGCACCCCAGGATTTGAGGACTTGCCCTTCCTTTGTCTGCACCTGGACCCTTGCAATTTTGGAAAAACTCAGCCAAGCTCATCTTCCCACATCCCAGTTACCACAAACTTTGAACAGCATTACTGTCTTCATACTTATTTTTAAAGGTTAATTAATGTTCATACACTACATTGCAACATCCTGATGACTAAATTCCATTATTATTGATTTGCTCATAGATCACTGCACAAGACAGCAGATTGGCATTTTTTGCTTCAAACTGATGCACTACAGGAATCACAGGGTATTGATGGTCATGGCTGAGGTACTGTAGAAGACCATGTTAAGAATTGCATATATTACCTTCCTAAAGTAAAGCTGACCCTTGCCAGCACTATTGATCTTCTATTAAATTCATCCCTTAAAAATCAGAGGTGAAAAAACCACCTAGTTTCCTCACTTCTAATTCATTTTGCTCTTATTTCCTTTTGACTATTATATGGTTTAATGATTTTAAAAGGTACCAGGTACCCAGATTATGGTGATTTTTCAAATTTATTGATTTATATATATACAGTCAGGTGAATTTATATACAACTTCTCTTTGGGAGATTTTGGCTTCTGTGAAATGCAGACCATTCCCTGGCAGGAAAGGCCAGAGGAGCAGCCCACTACAGGCACTCACCTGCCAGGATGGGAAACAGTCCTTTTGGGAAATGACAAGATAAATCTTAGATCACACACCCTGTGACATTTGTAGTATTTGAACTTGAAGGGAAAGAAAATTAATTTTTCCTGTTTTCTCATAGCAAAGTGACTGAAAACACCTTGATTTTATTCTTAGATTTACCATTTGCCATACTTCTATCACATGACAAATAAGGAAAAAAACCAAACCAAAACATGCTTCTAGCACTTATAAAAGGCCATAATCATGTCACTGTTAATGGGCTATTAAAATTAGTTGCAATGCATAATTACTATTGAAAGAAAAACATTTGGAGATCTTCCAGTGAAAGGCATTAAATAGCAGAAAGCATTATTATTTTTACAGAATCTGAGTGCATTCATCTCCCATTGCCTTTCCTTTAGCCAAGAAAAGCTCAGAGGAGCTCAGCTGACCTAAGTGTTCCGTATTTTTCTCTTATGTTCCATGGTTCTGTTCAGGCCCATTATGTAATTTAAATGCTAGTTTTCATTGTTCAAAAGAAACTGTACTTCTGAGATCCTTCTGATAGGAGATTATTTTCATTTCATTTTGTGGTAGTTTGAATTCTGGTCAATCTTTTGTGTCCTTTCTGTTCAGTGCCAGCTGCTTTGTACCTTCTCTGGCAGTGAGTTTTACATTCCAGTGTTATGGGAAGGGACTGCAGGGAAAAGATCATCGTCCTTTTGTACTGCAAAAGGAACAGTATTACATTTGAGACAAAAAGAGCACACTTTAAAGCCAAACATCAGTAGAGAGTGTAGCAGAAGATCCAAACTTTTAGACATGTAAAAGCCAAGCCACTGGGAACATGCAGTACTTTGCATAAGAAGGCAGTAAATAATGTGGCATTGATTTATCCCAGGTCAACTTAATGCCACACTATTAATTTAAAAAATACTGCTACTAATAGTCACCAAGAGATGGAAGAAGTAACAGAAGTATACATGGTCTAAAAGCTATTATAAAGAAATTATGAATAAAATATAAGGAAAGTGTTAAAACAGATTCCTTTTAACTCGATGTGGAGTTGAATGAAGAACAGCACCATGACATTGCACCTGTAAGGGATGTCAGAGGAAAGAAGGGTTGTTGTTTTTTAACCATCTCTTTGAAGAAGGTGGATTTTCCTTTCTATCACATGGGTAAATGTTTACAGTGATCATATGCTTGTAATTTCAAATATGCTCAAAGCAGAGTGTCACTGACTTCAAAGGCATTATTCTGGGCAAGACACTGAAAAACACATCAGGTGACAGTCAGGCACATGCCCAGGGCAGCAGGTTACCTGGGCAGAGTCATTCCCACTCATTAATGAACATTCTTAAAGTTGCTAAAGGGTACAGCTGCTCTGTGCCCATTTGGGCCTTTAAAAACCTTCCCCTTGAGATGATTCACAGTTGCTATGTACTAAACTGTTTTCAAACTCCAGCAACAATTCTTTGAATCAAAAAACCATTTACACAGAAGAGGTCCATGGAGAGAACAGTCTGCGAAATCTTGACCTGATTTCCTCTTCAAACAAGGACTTGGATGATAGCAACGACCCCAAAATAAGCATTTGACTGATAATATCATGAAAGGCAAGTTTATGTTCTTTCAACACTTTGATGGAGCCACAAAACAATCCCCTTTGCCTTCTTTTACAGAATTTCATACAATACCTTCCAAAGAAATTTTGGTTTATCATAATTGTACGCAAAGAGGGGGAAAAAACCCAAACCATAAACACATTTGGGTCTGTGATTCTGAGTCTATGATTAAACACTAAGATGTCTCTTCTTGAGTTTGTAAAATGCTGTCTTTTACTCTTTAGATGTCAATACTTTCAAACATTACTCACACAAAGCCTGACATTGAAGCAAACACAGTTCTGAAGAAGCAAAAGGGTCTCTGTGGCCCTGGCAAATCCAAAGATGCTTTGTGTCATCTGAACCAGCCATGACCCCTTTCTCTGCCCGCTATCCCATGGGCAAGGGGAGAGTCAGCTTCCTTGGGAAGAGCATTTTGATCAGTTTACCAAACTCCAAATGCATGAGGGTTTTAAAAAAACTTACTTAGAAACTGCCTCTTCCCATTTAATTTGGTTCGCCCTAAGCCACTGTTGTTTTGGTAATGGGGTTTAACCATGCTGGACTCTAAACTCTGTATGTGGGACAAGGGCATTAGCATGTTGGGATGTTTTTATTGTCAAACAATTTTTGCTTGGGCCAGAGATGGTGTAGGGGAAGCAAATACCCAAAGAATAAAAACCCACCATTCATCTATGTATGCCAAATCAGAGCTGTCTTATTTAGGCTAAAAGCAAGATGCAAGGATGAAATGAGAAAGCTGTGCAACATTTTTTTTCTGAATTTGCTTCTCCAGCACAGGCTCTGCCTGGCAGGGTGGAGGTCTGCACACTGCAGATACAGAAGCCTCCTAGATGTTCAGAGGGTGCAGCTACTCTTGGTATCACCCAGCACCCCTTCCTGGATCCATCTGATATTGAACAATACCCAAGATTACACAGTGCAGGCACTTGAAAGAAGGCAGCTTTCTTGAAAGGCTGTCTAAAAATGATAAGAAAAAAATGTTTTTTCTGCTCTCTCCTGAAATGCATCCTTCCCATGGTGATTAACATAACCACTCTGAGCACGGGCAGCAGGGCTGGTCTGAGGGCACCAGCCTGTGATCGTTTCTATTTCAGGAATCTGAAGAGGAGTGCCTACATGAAAAATCATACTGGAGTTGTGAACTCTGAAGATTTCAGGGAAAGAAGCACTCAGTTGGCATCAGTGAAACCCTGCAGCTTCCTTGAGCTGCCCCTAATTTACACACAAGGAACTGGAGGAAGAAGCAGGATTCACTCTGTGGAAATTGCCCTGAAGTGGAAGAACACACAAGATTTACAGTACACCAGCACTCACACTCCACCCCACAAAACAGCATAGGTCAAACCCTGCACTCTCTGCTTTCCAGACTAACTTAAGAGGTCACATCTTTATTCAGGGCCTGGAAATAACAGTTAAGGAGAATTTTCATATAGATCAACCTCACACAAGTGCCCTAAAGCAAATCCTCTTAAATGTGACCCTCGCTGTTAAATAAAATCATCATATTTCTATATGCCATTTTGTAAATCACATGCTAATAAGCAGATGTACACAATGTGTCTGTTTTGATGGTAAAACAACAACCATTTCAATAATGTGAAATAATATCCTATATTCATACAAAATGGACTGCAGAAAAGCTGTAAGACTTCCCAGTGCTGAGCAATTCTTCTTCGGGAATGCTTTTAAAAGACTGGTGTAATGGTAAGAAAATAAGAAATAAAAATATTCCTCATTCATCCCACAACAAGCCTGCAGATGTTGCAGCTCCTGATCTTCTTTCTAGTTACGACACATCACACAAATCTTCTTTCTTTAGTTGTTTTATTACAATTCCGAGTGCAGTTGCCACACCACAGGATCCCATTTTCTCCCATTCCCCTCCGAATGCTGATGGCAAGGCTGTATTTTATAAACACTTTCCAATTATTTCCCTTGGGCTGGATGAGACACACACCGGTGAGCACTTAAAAGTTCAGCATTTTCTCGGAGATCTGCAGCAAGTGCCTACATGAAAGCTCTCTCTGCAGGGCACAGAGTATTTGAAACATAGATTTCCTCAGCTCCCTGCAGGATCTAACAAATACATCTGGCCAAGGAACTCAGCTCTCCATAAACTGAGAAGGTTTACATGTGCCTAAGAGGTCCCCCAAGTGCCCCAGTGCTGGTGGTAGGTCACATCAAGAAGAAACCTTCAACTGCCTAATTACAGCACTGAAGTGTTTGTGTGCCTAAAGGCTCTATATTCCTTGAATATTTTAATAACATCATCATGTGGTGCAATGAATAATAATATCATGTTATGCTTAAGTAGTCCTTTCACTCCATACACACTAGAGAAGGAAATGATAAGCCCACCCCACAGAGGTGTTTTGGCAATGCCATTCCAACTGAGCATGGAATGCCTGAAAGAAAATTTGGATCTGGAACAACACTGCATACCAGGGGAAAAAAAAATTGCTGACACTAGTCTCATTTTGCACCAGTAATTTACATTCTGGTTTTGCACTGCAAGGTGATTTAATGAGCCAAAATAAAGTATTTTAATAAGTCAATTTGTGAAATTTAAAGCTGGTGGAATCTCTTTCTTTCTTTCACAACTGAAGTATTCTAAAAGCAGCCCCAGACCCACCTGAGAACTAACTGTCCTTGATGCTTCATTCAGACATGTGTTAAAACTCATAAATCATCAAACTTAACAAGAAAATGGCTGTGAATGTAAGGAAATGCTTACAAACACCCAGTTCCATACTCCCACTGTTCTGAAAGGTAACATACATCTTGTGAAGTGAATGCAACAAAACAGGTTTTTTTTCAGAAGGAAAAAAAAAAGACAAATCCCTGAAAAATACCAGCAGGTTGTAATGTGTATCCTTATCTCCAAAAAAATCATGTGCCAGATGAAAAAGGCTTTCTAAATGTGGAGGTCTCTGTTAGAGCACCTGAGCTTGCTACAACAAAGAGACCAGCAGTATTACTAAATCCCATACTGGGATTCATTTTTGGGGCTTGCTAATTATCCTGGAGCATTCAGTAGCCAGAGTTCAGACCTTGCCTTTGATTCTTGCGGAAATGAGCAGCAATTGTGCATTCAGAACAAGTACAGCATATGCACAAATTTATCTTCATTATCTGTCTCTTTTCAATGACTAGAACAGTTGAAACACGCCAGATTTTGGTCTTATTTATGATACTCATGAGAGCACAGATATGCAACTAAATATTCACATCTGTATCACTGAGACATTGCTAACTGCATTTCTTCAATTGTAAAATGGGAATAGTAATGCTTAGCAGTCCGCATTGCCCATTTAATGAAATAATTAACTGGGGACAATTTATGTTCCAATTTAGATAGTCCTTATAGCTACAGCAGAAATAAGAGACATAAGTCATGGCATGGCATCTCTGAGGCGACCAAGTGCCACTGGCACCTGCTGAGGTGCAGTGCCACAACAGAGGGGCCACTGCTCAGGTTGTGACTTTGAATCTCAGCAGAAAAAATCAAAAAGCAAGGCCACTTGAGTTAGAACAGAAAGCTTTTTCATCAACGTGAACATTTCAATGTGTTAAATCAGTGGAGGCTAAAGTTTTTGACTGGTCGACCTTTGTGCAGATTACAAAGTTTCATGCAGACTCAACTCATTAGGCTACAAAGCTCAGCCTGATCAGCCAAGTTATTGGACACTGGAATGTTTCACATTAATCAAAAAGTTAACTGCAATCAATTATATTCCAGAAGTTTTTATGGAATTAATTACACCTCTACAGAGCTGTGGCTGCCCCATCCCTGGAAATGTTCAAGATCAGGCTGGATGGGGCTTTGAGCAACCAGGGTTAGTGGAAGCTGTCCCTGTCCATGGCAGGGGGTTGGAAGAAGATTATCTTTAAGGTCCCTTGCAACTCAAAACCATTCTGTGGTTCTATAAAATGGATCTTTTGCCTTGAGAGACTTTCTTTGCTTGTTTTTAATGTTCAGTTTGGCAAGGAGAGGAGCAACAGCACCAGGAGAGGCTGCAGAGCCCACAAAGCTGAGCTACCACAAATCCAGAGTTAGGGCTCACTGAGCCTCATGGCAACCTATGAAAACACAGCACTTACTGGATGATAAAGGTTATTGTCCCTTTGGCTTTGGTTTCCAAAATGACCATGACACACATTAAAGGACATGTCCATGCATTTTCTTTGTGCTAACCATCAATAAAGCACTTTGTTGATCGTAATATGGAACTCAGTCATTTAACAATTTGTGCTTCAGATTCTTTGTGAACCATTTACTGCTATGAACTTTCACTCAGGGGTTTGGGGATATTTCTGGAACCATTAGCATAACATCCTTGTTAGGATCCTCAAATGCTAGAATTCTCAAATGGCCTTTTTCAATTGTAGGGTCAGAACAAACATGCAATCAAACTGCTAAATCTGTCATGCACAGGGGCCACACATCTGTGTTCCTATGGAAACCACGTTGGTTATGAGGGGGTTGACATTTACTCATTTTTCTGTTGTTTTACCAGCTCTCAAAACTTACATGTTCACCCAAAACTTTAAAATTCCAAAGGGTGATCTCAGTACTGGGAAAACTTTCTTTGGAGCAGACAAAAAATAATGGCTTTTCACTCATGAATATTGAAGGCACAGTGGTTTGTTTGGGAGTAGTGTATACCAGAATCTAAGAAGGAACTGAATGCCTAAAGTTTGTGATTTATAAAATCTCACCTGAGTCACTCTTGTCCTTCACACTTCTCCTCTGCACCTTCAAAAAGGACATTGTGCCACTTCAGCAATTAATTTACACAGCCTTTACTTTTCTTACTTTTATTGCAAGCTGACTGCTTAGCCAGGAGTTTCACCCTTGCTGGACCCACCTCACCTGATTTTCCTTGCTACAGTTATAGAAAGGTCCACAGACATGTTATGCTTCACAAAGCTTTTTCATACATGCAGGAATTCATGTTACTGTAGCTTGAATTGAGTTAAATCAAGGAATTGACCTGAAGTGCTGTCAGAAACTTTAATCCTGAACTTGTTTAATCTTCTAGATGAACATACCAATTCACTGACAAAGTGGCATTCCTTTGAATTTCCATATTGCCCCCCCCCAAAAAAAAATAAAACCTGTTCACAGGAGATTACAGGGTCAAAATGAGGAAATCAGAGGAAGATTTCCATATAGGTGGGATAAGGCCATCACTCATTAAACAGCACCATCATATACAATTATTTCTGATTATCAGAAAGTATTTCTGATATTTGGATTAATATTTTAATGTTTTCCCATGACCATTAGAATTATAAATTGTAATAGGATTGTCTAAACAAGGGAATAAACATTTTCAAACAAATGGATTCTGTAATTAGACTTATTAATTATAAGTTAATTTCTAAATTTTTAACTTAAGAAGAAAGCAAGAAGTCAAAATAAGGTTGTTGCAATTCCAGACTATATATATTATATACAGACTATGCTAGAAGATCAAAAGCTGATACTTAACCTCTATGAGTTTTCAGAGAAACATTTATTAAAATTTGTCCCTTTCACTAGCTCTCTTATCCTCTCTTGTTATCATTTATAGACATTTTCCCACATTCCTGTCAATTCCCAGAGAAGCATTTCCTCCTTCTAAAGCTTGTGGTCTGCAAGGCAGCCCCTTCAACTGAACAAAATTACCATCCACCAGCTTCTGAGTAACTTACAGCCACTTGTTGACCCTGCCAAGCACTGTTTCAGAAGTATTTGTTTTTATTCTCCAATTTCTCTTTTTATTTCACCGCCCCCCTCCATTAAACCTCAAGTTAATTACTGCCACTCATCCAATTAGAAAGTTGGAGAGACTCTTTAGTATTTGTTGTCCAAATGCAACAAGATAAACACTGTTATACAGCCTTTAATAAACAGCCAGTACACCATGTCCTTTGCTTCACATTCAGAGTCTTGGCAAGTGAAAGTCAAGGGTGCCTGTCCCTGAGGACCAACACCACTTCAGACTAACCCAGACTCAAGATACCATCCCGAAGCTGAACTTCTCCTGCCGGTCTTCTTTTTTCCAGCTCTTTTTGTGTTGGCAAAGCTCAGATATTTTTGTACAATACCCTAGAAGGATCAGTGTCACTGTGCAAAGCAAAACCTGTCTTTCTCCACATTATCAGGCCAGTTATCATATTCATCTTAACCAGTTTTGCAACCCAAAAGTTGGGTTTCAGTGAAAACCCACCTCTGAAGTTGACATTAAAATGCCATCACATTATCAACTACCCTATGTGTGTCTTGTAGCAATTGCTGTACAGATTAGAAACACTTCCACAGACAAAACAGCCTTTCTAAAGAAAAGCTTTTTGTATTCTGAAAATTTCTTTTGCAAATTTACATAGTGACTCTTTCTTGAACTTGTGATATTTTGTGCTATGTAACAATAATGGCTTGCTCACATACCATAGGTTTTTATAAATCTTTTTCAAATAAACCATGATTTAGGATAACTGTACATATGTGTATATCTGGCCTTAACGATGAGACTGCCTCTTCAAGGAGCTCATTGTTTTGGTTCAATTTTAGGCAAGTTTAAAGGCTTCTTTCACAACTCCTGCATTTCTCAGTGGCTGATAAACATTCCTTTTTTTTTTTCGTACTTCACAGTGAAGGTAGTTCAAAATCTTCTAAGATTGTAATACTGTTGGACTCACTTGTTTTCAAAATTATACACTACTGTAAGTTGGGATAGACCACCGAAGGTCCTGGTCCAGATCCAGAGATCAAAGAGGAATTAAATTCAGAGTTTGAGCTGTTTGCATTGGAGCTGGTCAAGTGTACTGCTGAATAAGAATGGAGATATCACAGCCCCTCTGGGCACCAGCACAACCACTGAACATTGTTTCATGATCAAAGTTTGCTTCTTAGTTGGAAGTTCCATTACTGTCTCCTAATCTCACCAAAAGCAGAGAAAGTCTCCTCCCAAACACAGGTGGAAACACTGTTCTTTATCCAGTTCCTCCCTGTTCAGGGGCAACGTTCAAAACACCAAATAAACTTTTCATTCAAACATGCACATTACATAATGGGGGATTATTGCCTTTTGTTGGGTATTTTTTTGTTTGTCTGTTTGATTTTTTTTAATGAGACCAGGCATATGTTACCAGCCACACCATGGTGATGTCAGCTTTGGGGTGAGCCATCTCTGCTCTGCTGCTCTCTCTGAAGCAGACTGGGAAAGCCTTCAGTTCAATTCTCTTTTTTTTTTAATGAGCTTTTTTACTAATTATTACACTGATGATTCACAACTTTTAAGAAAATTTGAAGAGCATTGGCAGTCCGTGGTTGAGTAACTGTTAATTCTGCCAGCATAAAAATAAAAGTCTGCAGGATTTTGAGGGCGTAGTGCCAGCAGTCGGGTCCATGATACACTGAAAATTTGTCATCAAACATTGCAACATCATCTGGTACTGCAGGTACCTTTCCAGACAAGCCAACAGAAAGACTGCCTAAGTTCACTTGGTCCCGTAAAAGTGAGAACCTGGAAAACTAGAACCCACCCACCCCATCCACCAACCCCAAATAAGGCACAGCTCTGGTCTGACATTGTGGGAAGTGAAGAGAACTTTGCAATATTGATGATCAAATTACTTATTCTGGTACCTATGCATGAATTCATATGCTAAGCTTTAGAGTAGATTTCCAAAAATCCATGCTCCAGATCAAGAGAATCGGGTTGTGAATCCAGTGATACAGGTTAATGCAGGAAAAGTCAACTGGTTTGGGGTATAAGGACAGAGCACTAGAATGTCTAGGGGAGAAAAAGAGAAAAAAAGGTTGAAATATAAAACTCCATGAGCTGTTCTTGAGAACAGCAAAGAGGTAACTTTCTAAATAGCATAAAAGATAACAATGGCTCTGAAAGCTACTTGACATGAAAACAGAAGCAGAAACAGCATTAAAAATATGTGTTGATATGCTCAAAGCAACATAACAACTTTCCAGAGTAACATACATATGGATATGTGTTTCCTTAGGATTTAAAATTAACTGCTTGATAGATGGAGGGGAATAACAATCTGTCACAAAGAGATCTTTTAAACAAGGCACATATGCACTGTAATACTTTAATTGTACATCTCTGTATTTTAGAAACACATCTGACCTTCTGCACACCAAAAATTCATTGATTTTCAATAATTCTTAGTGCTCAGCAGGATTCTTGATTCTCAGAGCAAGCCAACAGCAAGTATTTGTAAATCTGTCTTTCAAATCGTAAGTGCCTTAACAAAAGGTGTCTCAGCTCTTTTTTAGCGAATTTATCTTCTGAAAATTTCGCAAAGTTACGTGTACATCTGTCACTGTCACGCTCGATCCTTGTGACTACAGTTTTATGAAAATAGCAGCTCGGCAGTCGCTCAATTTCTTCCATAAATATGGTGGCAGGGGAGTGGTGCTGTATGGGATGGAGGGGCTGGAATGTAGGGAGCTTACAGTTGACAGTGGCACAGTTGACAATCTCTGGGTAAGGATTAAGGGACAAACAAATAATGTGGATGTTATCATAGGAGTCCATTACAGACCACTTAGTCCAGGATGATGACACCAATGATTTATTTTTTTAAGGAACTAAGGGTAACCTCCAAATGAACTGCCCTTTTCCTTATGGGAAACTTCAACTTGTTAACTGGGAATACCAAACAGCTGGTACAAATTGATTCAAGAAATTCTTAAAACACCTGGATGATAACTTTGTGCTACAGGTGCTGAGGGAACTGACTAGGAAAGATTCCCTCCTTGATTTGCTGCTTGTTAACACAGAGGGTCTTGTGAGTGGAGATTGGTGGTCATTGTGTCACAGTGATCATAAAGTAATTGAGTTTAAAATCTGGTGGCAAAGGGGAAAAGTGCCAGAAAAAATTTGGACATGAGGAGAGCAGACTTCAGGCTGCTCAGGGAATGAGTTAGTAAGGACCCCTGGGAAAACCCTTTTCCTGGAGTCTTTGAGCACTGGTCATTTTTTAAGCATCACCTCCTAAGGGCACAAAAGAAAGCACTTCCAAAATGTCAGAAGACAAGTTGACAAGGCAGAAGGTCAGCTTGGCTGAGTAGGGATCTTCTTCTGGAGCTAAGGCAAAAGAGTGAAAGTATGTAGCCAGGGAAAGCAAGGTCAGGTGACATGGGAGGAATATAGAGATGCTGCTCCCAACTCTAGGGAGAAAATTGGTATGGCCAAAGCTCAGCTAGAGTAGAAGTTGGCCAGATCTGTGCCAAGCAATGAAATGAGATTATTTAAATATGTTAATAGCAAAAGAAATAACACTGGCTGTGAGAAAGATAAAATCCCAGTCGACCCTGAGTTCGTGCAGGGCAATCACCAACAGACGAAGTTTAACAAAGACAAGTGCTGGATTCTGCACCTGGGACAGGATAACTCTGGATGTCAAAAATGGGGAATGAGAGGCTGGGGAGAAGCACTGTGGAGAAGGACCTGGGGGTCCTGCTCAATGGCACATTGAATGCCAGTTAACAGTGTGACCTGGCAGCCAAAAGGGTCACCTGCATCACTGCCAGCCAGTCAAAGGAAGTGATTCCTAATGAAGCAATGATGGAGTCAATCAATTGAATAAATTCAGCCACATGTATGGGTTTCTTGAACTACACTGAAATACTCCTCTGCCTGTGGGCTGGGCATCACGTTACCGTGCATGTGGCAAAGGAAAATTGACACCTCAAACAGTTCTCCTTTTTGTCCTTGACAGCAATGATCTGGCTAGTGGAGATGTGCATCAGCAGGATCAGCTCTTGCCTTCAAGTTCAAGACAACAGGATGACTAGGAAGAGATTTCCTTAAGATCAAGATGTCAAAATACTCCTCTTACTTTTATTATTTTGCCTACTGTTCCTTTGATTGCTTTTGTCAATCTATTGTTTGTCTTCCTGTTGGTTTGATTCACCTCCCATCATGAATCCCCTTAGATTTTAGTCTTCTAAAGAAAGTATTTTGCAGCAGAGGGAACATCCTTTCAGAAAAAAATTTTGTTGGATTTAAAGACTCTCTATTTTGATTTTTGAATGATGCTGAGCCTATGCTTTACATATTCTCTTTGAACTCTTACATAGTTTTGTTCCTTTTTTTTCTTATTTTCATTTTAATCTGCAGGGTTTTTAAAGGTACCTAGCAGTCTTTTTCTGTAATCATACAGTCAGAGTGCTGGAGCAAACACTCTGCAGTGAACATCACAATATACTTTTCCAACCAAAATGAAAAGAAACAAGATAAGAATTGGCAGGACTGGGTTGAAAGCTAAAGGACAGGTACAGCTTTAACATATAATTTTCCAGTGGGCCACAGCACATGGTGCTGTCTCATCAGTAAACACATCCTGGCAGTCACCTTTACTTCATTAGTAAAATATCACATTTTGCCACCAATTAAGAACATTGTTATGCATTTCTTTTTTAAACTCTATTTACCTACTAGGACAAAGCATGAACATTCTGACACTGAAAAAACCATAACACTAAAAAAAAGACTTTTTTTTTCTCTTTGTCCCCTTACCAGCAGCATGAGTTTTTCTTCAGCAGCCAGCAAATAACATCAATTAGTAACAGAAGTAAGATGTGCTACTATGAAAGGACATTATCTCCCCTTGGCTAAAATGACCTTTTTAAAACCAAGGTAAAACTTTTAATTAAAATCTGAGTTGCTTCTAGGACTGTCTTAAAACTAGGAATTTTTCATTAAATTGAGGTAATTGTGAAGTACCAAACACATCAGATTTAAAAATAAATTCTGTGTATCACATGTTGACTCGTATAGGCTACATAAATTTGTACAAGAAGATTGATGCAAACATATTTTATTTAAGAAGTAAGACATTAAATCTATGTCCATTTGCTTTGCTGCATATCGGTTTATGAATAAAATATGTTGTGGTCTGTCTATTTAATTTGCTTGTATACAAAATAGGGGTTCATTTATGACAAATTGATTAATGTATATAATAAGCTGACTTGCAGTTGCAGAATATTAAATATGGCAGATTTGCTTTTGGTTTGTAAGCCATTAATTTGTT
Source organism: Sakesphorus luctuosus (assembly GCA_013396695.1). Lineage (NCBI taxonomy): Eukaryota > Metazoa > Chordata > Aves > Passeriformes > Thamnophilidae > Sakesphorus > Sakesphorus luctuosus. Next base: position 570,750 of record VWZD01004089.1, on the reverse strand, counting down.
GATAGCAATACTAGTTGGATTTAAACACATAAAAGTCCATTTGCCTTTCTTTAGTTCAAGTAACAACCATTGGAGTTGATAGAACTTCCATATGTGGCTAGATTCTTAAAAAATATTCTTACTCTTACATGAATTAAAGGAAAAATAAACAGAATTTGAATATTAACCTCCTCCTTGCATAAGATTTAGGGGTAGTTGAACAGCCAAATGTGGCAAAAAAATTAGTTAAATTCATAAGAGAAAGATACATATGTAATTCCACATTTCCTTAACAGGTAGGTATGTGTTGCACACTTTATCCAGATATTCCACCTTAATATTAGGCACAAACATGCCTAAAAATGTTGTGGTTGGCTTAATGATGCACATTTTAAGTAATCTTTGACTCTCCAGTTGTTCTCCTCACAGTCTGGGCACAGATTTATCAGGGGGAAGGGCATTTGGCAGGATGAAGAGAACAAAAGGAGGGCTGCTCCACCCTCCCCAACATGGCCAAACAGCAGAGACGGCAGCAGTTTAGAGCCACCTCACAGGTACAGTTCTTCCACAGAAATAATGGCTTTATAATCTGTTTCCACCATATCCTGCTTGCTCCATCTGTGCTAGAGCTGGTCATATGCATTGTGGAAAAGGACACCATGAGAAACACAAATAATGCATTTTATTTATGAAGCCAGGACCAGCCTGCCAGGCATAGAGCAAGAGCCGCGCTGCCCGGCCAGGCAGGCAATTCCAGTGTTGGCAATGGAGCTGAGGTCCATTGGGGCTCCATCTGCTGACAAGGACAACAAACCCAGCCAAAGCTCATCCACAATTATCACATCCATAATTTCCACAGATCTTTCACTTCTGTCAAAACTCTGAGCTAGTGAGGAGTCACAAAGAAGAGAGTAAGACTGACTTTTCTGATGGCAGATGACAAGTGGGGAATTAAAGAGAAGTCGGGGAGGGGCACTCCCCAATAAACAACTGCAGATCTCATCTGTCACAGCCTTTTCCATGGATTTCAACATGGGAAGCAAAAATAACAGTCTATGTATGTGTTTAATATATATATTTGCTAAGGATTATAGCAAAGGAAGAGAAATTTGTTGGAAAAAGCCCCCCAGCAAACATTAAAAATCATTGGTTTGAGCTTCAATACAGGAGGCTTGATGCAGGTTTAAAGCTGGTTGTTTCTTATATAAGGGTTATGAGTTCCCAGTACTGGCACCAGTGAAATGCATTGTGTAAAAGTGACAAAATTTCAGACGCAAAGTGCCAGAAGGCTCTAGAACATCAGAATGCTTTTAACACATGACTATTTATTCTGCACCATCCAAGATAAAATGGGAATACTTTCCTAAATACTTTATTAAAAGAAGATATAGAAGAGAAAACAGTAATCTGAGGGCAGCAGAGGCTTTGTGGGCATTACAGCTTGTGTGGCCAGAGTGATGGAAGTCTGTGCCAAATCAATGGGTGCAGTTGATTACCTGCCACCAAGGATGCTATTGATAGCTCTGCTTCTGTCCAGAAATTTGGAAGCTCTTGTTTGATGCTAAGTTAAAGACCTTGTGGTTGCATCTCACTTCAATTCCATCACAGAGGTAAGAAAAATTTAATAGGCATTATTCATCCAAGCTTATTATCTCAGAGTTAAGACAGAATTCACTAATATAAACACATATTTTAGTAAGGCAAACACATTACACAGCAGATTGACAATTACGTGCATTAAAATTATGATTAACAGGGTAAGACCAGAGAGCAGTCTTTCAAGTATAATAACATTTTACATGTTAAAAAGAATGGCAGGTTTGGAAATATGCTGCCTGATCAAGTAATGTCCCTTTAATCTTTTCAAATGTTACATTTGCTTTCAAATAGAAATGTATTTGTGAAACACAAGGGCTCTACTGACTCCAGTGCACTCCTAACCAGAACAAATGTATCTACCCTGAAGCCCAAATATTTCAGCCAAAAAAATCAATGCATTTTAACACAAGCCAATAAAATTACATCTGAGACAAAATATTGTTATTATAACCAATACATTTCCTTTGGAATGTATGTAACATTAGTGAAACCAACTTGCAGTCATTGAAAGTGAGTTAAAACTGGTTAAAAGGCTAAAGTGGGGGGG
>VWZD01004089.1:484816-568585 GCA_013396695.1 Sakesphorus luctuosus | reverse complement strand
GCAAAAAAAATTCTACCTGTGCTTCAACCCTTACGGTGTATCACAAAATATGGAAATATTTCTATTCTCTTCATCATCACTCTAACACCATTTATCTTGTACAATTTAATGTTGTGTCAACAACTCCATGTCCTTGCCCCAAAGATATTTGATATTGTAGCAATCTCATTTTAAGCAGGTAATACCTATCCTTAATAATACAGAAAGCAGGATGACACACGGAGAGAACTGTACTACTACTTTTTTTTAATCTTTCTTTTTATTTACTTAATGATTTTTGAAGTTTCATGAAAAATAATCTCCCAATTCATATTTGTATTGCCTGGATTCCATGGTTTGTGGGGGGTTTTCTGTGCTGGGGCAAGGAAAACACTGAGCCTGGTGGGAAACAAGACCTTGGCAGAAGAGCAGGCAGCTGTTGGCAGTACCTCCCTCTCCCATCCAACCACACAGCAATATTGACCAAAACCAGCATATGCCTGACATCTGCCTACAGTGCCTGGCCACTTTGTGCCTTATTTGTGTTTTAGGTTATGCAGGAGAACACCAGGTGCCACTCTTGCATCCTAGAAAATATAAGAAACACTTTATTTCATTACTTTATATGTTTTTCAAGTCCCTCTCCTTTATCTTTTTCATATTTTCCCCTTGATAGGTGACCCAAGGCATACAAACTTCACTATTTTTATATATATATATAGTGGATACTGCCTGATTAGATCATCCTGGTTTGACAGGACTAAAGCTTTTAAGTTCCAGAAGCAATATGTACTCCCTCTAGTGTCCACAGAAATCCACTCCAAAAGGTGACTGAAATGCATGGAATCAGTGCTAAGAAACATCCAGTTTTAAAATAAAGGCAGATAAAAACTGTTTCATGGCTTGAGAATTAATAGATACTTCACCCATTTATAATTCAAACAGAAGCTAAAAATTGATGAAGAGTTAAGGCTGGATACAGAGCTAGTCTGGAAAAGACCCATGTAACTGGGAAAAAGTGTTTTACTGCTTGGCTAAAAAATATCTGCTAAAGTTCTAGTCTGATTCACCAGTCAGGCAATTTGCCTCAGAGAAAACCACTAACACTATAAATTCACAATTAGATTAAAATCAATTATTTAAATCAAAGTTTTCTGCTTGTTGGTTTAAATCAGAGCTAAATCACTTTGATTTATGTCAATTCACCTTCCTGAACCCTTTAATCTTTAAGTCGATGACAGAGCTGCCATTGACTTTAAGTGGATGGTTTAGGAGGATTCCCTTAGGCTGCACAAACCAAACTCTTGCCTGGTTCACCAGAATCACTTTTAAACAATTATTAGCCACGTCTGAGAAATTTGTTATATAGACTGACATGGAAGAAGACCAAGATGCACCCTCATGCAGTAAGGCTGAAGTGATAAGTGCTCAGAAAGGTCTCCCCATGTCATCCCCTGAATGTTTATCTTTAACTAGCCCTGGTTCAAAGTTAACTTGGTTTTTTTCTTGGCATGAAAACCCAGATCCAGCTCCATGTAAACCAGTGCAAAAGTGTTTACATCAGATCAGGCCCCATCTGTCGACTTGCCCAGAACATGCTGGTGGGTCAGGGCCTAAGAGTGTTCTGAACTTGACCTGTTCTTTTCTGGGGCATAATTACAAATGCAGCATTTTTAATAAAATGCTGGAAAATGTTTTACTGCCGTTGCAGTGAAAGAGAAAGATCCTGCATTCATTATTCACAATTCTCTCTGAAGTCATGGCTGGATTTTGCCAACATATTAATTCTCACTATTTTTTTTTTCTGAGGGAAAAGAAAAGATCTTTGGAAGAGACTCAAAGTAGTGAGCATACACAACAAGCACACATGCAAATCCAAATCAGAAAATGTTTTTAGCTAAAAATGGCTGCAAATAAAAAAAGAGAAAGGCAATTTAAACAATCAAATTAAATAATCCAATTAAAACAAACTAATTTATACATTCCCATGGGTGTCTTGATGAGCTCTAAATGGAGGCCTGAGTTAACTGAAATAGTACCATTAATTTAACAAAACATAATGATTCCTGCCCCCACCTCCCCAAAATGGCTGTTTTGCTGGATATCCCATCTTTATACATTTGAACTATTCAATTTTTAATAGCCATTTCTGAGCATCCAAAGGGCTTTTGTGACTGGTTACATCTTTCTGGGAACTGCATATAGTTCTGATTAACATTGATATAATAAAACCAGAATCTACCACCCATAATGAGGCAATTATCTTGCAAGCTAAAAATAAAAATGAAAAATCCAATTAAATGACTTCATTCTCACTAATACTGACCAGTTGTTTCTCCCTGCAACTTGACTCAGAAAACATGCACAAGTTATCGTGTGATTTGCACACATAAACATGTCTATGGTGCTGTATATATATATATATATTTGGAATCTAATTTCACACTTTATGGATAGACTTTTAAGAAAAATGAAGCTCTAGTTCAATAAATGCTGTTTTTTACATTTTCTTGACCTCTTCTGGGAAGCATCAGCAACAACAGCATTACTGTATCGCCAAGGTGGTCAAGAAATCTGTAGTTTATTACCTATGATCATACTAAACTGCAGATGAATCACATAATTTGTCTTTACAGGTCACATTATGGTGACTACACTGGCATTGTCCCCATGGTTACACCTTGATTAATTCCCAAATTATGTGTAGAACTTTAGCATAAGCAGCTGCTGGGCAGAAACCCAATGTAAACACAGTACCCTGCTTAACTGGGATATCCTATTGAATTATCCCTTATTGCACCACCACAAGGCTATTAATAGTGACACTTTCAATAAGCTACATTTTTGAAAGTGCACTAGAAATCACCACAGTGGTAAAGCACTTAGAAGTTATTGCTATACCCCTGAAGAAATACAAACACAGTTATTAGATGTATTTTTAAAAGACTTTTTCCTATATGATTTTTTTTACAACTGCACTCACAGTTTTAAGTCTTTCAGCCTGAACAAATCAAGGGTTGTGCTTACTTGGTAAGGAAATTCTGAAGTGTTGATGGCAAGCTTAGCACACTAAAGAGAAAGCTATTAGGATTTTAAAGACTATATTGGGAAATAAACAGTTAAGCATAAATTAAACCTGGGTCAGAAGTGCACCAGCCCAGTCTGATGGCAGGCTGGTCCAGGAGCAATTGCACACCAGTAAATAAGGAATGGGGGTTTGTTAATATGGAGCTTTCCTGCATAAAATGACTTGTTCTGTATTAGGAAGGGACATTTTTGAAGCTGATTTAAAACATACGTGAAGAAGATGTGAAGATAAGGCCCACAGAGACACCCCAATACTGTCTCAGAAACTTCTGCTGCACCAACAGCAGATAAAAGGTGGGAGAAAATAGGGGCAGGCAGAGATAAAAGAAGAAAAGAACAATTCATGTAGTGGATGTCTTCTTCATCTTCCAGCAGGTTTTGCCCTACATCCATGCAGAATCAGATACATGGATTTGGGCCAAGACATACACAGTTATGATTTTATTGAATAATCTTTATGAGTGGAGAGGGGTTGTTAAACTTTCACTTAAGCTTTTTTGTAGAGGTAGTTTAGTAAAAAATGTTGAAGCTCCAGAGTTGGTTATTCCAGGAGAAATGCAAGAGCTTTAAGAGCCAGAGTGAACCTGTTTATGTAGAACAACAAAGTAAAAAGAAAACATTCTTGAGAACTTAAGGTTATCTCCCATCTTTCGTTTGTCCTTTTCTTCCCTAAAACTATCTGTCTCACCCTAATACCTTTTTGATTCAAGACTTCAGGACATTTCTGGCCACTTTACCTACTAAAAGCTGAATCAGACCTCCCACCCCTCAATGTCATCACGCTAACAGAAGGCTGTATTTTTTTGTTTTGTGTTGCTTTTTTTTTTCCAAACACTTACTCAAACTGTTTTTCAGTCCGTTCACCCTTCATCACCAGTTACGAGGTGGTATTTGAAGTCTGGCAGTTCCTCAAGTTCACAGAGTGGGTGTCCTGACTTTGTCTGAAAGCAAACTTTGATTTATCTTCATGCTCACTTCCTAAAAGCACCCTTTTTTCTACACCAGATAACCCCTGACTCAACATACATCCAATATGCTTTTCATAATTTTTTGGTAACTGATCCTCTACTTAGGAAGGAATTCAATTTTGCAGGTTCAAGAAAAATCAGCCTGCAAAGGCAAATTAAGTGAAAAACGTATTATGCTTGAGAATGCAATTGTTAAGCAACCCCCTCATTTTTAAGATTATTCACTGAGTAATGACTTTAAGAATATCTTGTGAAGATGAGTTTTATGTGTCTATTAGTTGCCAGTCCTGATCTCACCCTGCTTCCTCAAAGGCTGTAGTAGATTTGTCTTTAGCTTTTGTTAGTCCTACCCTACCATGCAAGATTCTTAATCCACTCTGTCTAGCTAAGAACAAAAGGAAATAATACAATTGAGGCACAAGTGAGCTTGGTTTAGAGCCCCAGCTACCTGCCCGTGCCCAGCAAACCAGACATGAGGAGATCATGGGGAAGAAATTCCACTTCCAAGCAGGTTGCAGAAATAAGGATAGCAGGTGGGAGGATGGCACGTTTTCACCATATTTGTTTTCACATTTGTTACTAAATATGGTTTAACAACTTGGCATAGGAAAGATGAGAGCTCCCCCAGAAGCCTGGATTGGGCTACCTGCACAGGTCAGCTGGCACAGGGGTGTGCCAAGAGGGTTCTGCCTGGCCAAGTAACAGCTCAAAAACACCACCTCACCTTGAGAAGAGGTGGAGCTTGGACTTTTTTTAGTAAGGAATCAAAAGGAACACAATTTCCATGCAGGCAGACTGCCTCTCCTGGTGGCCAGGGCCAGTTTTCTTGCCTGAAAACAAGTTATAAATAGTAGTATTATTCATGCATCGATAGCAGATATTCAAACACGTTTCAAAGACAGAGTGACTGCAAACCAAGCCAAAGTGATACATACAAATCCATACCATTCCTAAAATAACCTCTCTTTTGTAGCTCTTGGCTGAGGAGCGGCTGCATCCTTCTGGTACAGCAGGTATGTCAAAGGCATCTTCCTCTTTATCCATCTGGATGAACTTCCTAAGAGAAGCCGTGCCGCTGGAGCAAATCAGGTACAGTTTCAAACAGAGATTAAGTGACTTTCACAAGCTGGAATGAACACTGGAATAAGGGGAATGAAAGGGAGGAAAGATTAAAAGAAAGGTGAAGAGGTGACCTCCTTTGATGAAAAAATGAACAGGTTAAAAAATATGAAGAAAGCATATCCTAAAGCCAAAAGCTCGAGCCTTTCCAATAGTATTCAGACAAACCCCAAATAGGAACAGATTGTTAAGGCTTCTGGAATCGAGAGACGTAATTTTTGTTAAATACTATTTAGCGGTAGTTAATATTTCAGATGTATTCCAGGGAATGTTTTTCCTCTCAGATTTTAGGAAAAAAAAAACAAGAATATTTTTAAAAGCCAAGCTATTAGTATACATGTTGTGTAAGTGAGACAGATTCATGAAAATTATTTTCCAATTAAATAAAAATCAACAGATGGCACTCTATAGGCAAGTTCTTATTCTTCTCATTTAATATATAGCATTGACTCAAGGTTTTTGTGTGATTTAAAGATCTTGAGATTTGAACATGACAACTCTGAAAAAGTTGCATGAAACGTTTAAATTAGAGTGTCCCTAACAAGGTCATTAATGACAGATAAAAAATTTATGTACAAGTCAAAAAATTCAAACAGCGTTTTCTAATTTTTACATGAGTAACGACTTTTTTCAGCCACTGAAATTTTAATTAACTTATGTTAACAAGATCTTTTGATTCACATGCACACCCCCGAGATTTTGTGGTCACAAGTTGTGTAAAACTTTATACAGGGAATCACAGGATTATTACTGGCCAAGTGTGAAAATTCTTTAACTCTCTCTGTGTAGTATTAAAAATTTTTAAAAAAACAGTAAACTGAGCTGCACACAGGCTGGATTTCAGTGAGGATAAGGAAGACTGAGTCTTCCTTAGCACAGCCCTCTCAAGCAAGTTAACAGCCTTAGTGCACTTTTTACACAACGAGCACAACTTCCATCTAGAGAACTTTACCTTCAGTAACCCTTGGCTGCAAAACAGGATTGACTGAGCCTGACTTCTGAAACACAAAATACACTGCTCGGACACAGAGGGAGTTTTGTTCTGGGCCATGTCAGAGACATCATTTCGGCAGTGCTTTCTATTCAAGGAAGTGTCAGAGGCAACTTTGGCCACAGCAGCACTGGCAGAACCCATTCTGGGCAAAAAATCCCAAAAAAGAGTATTCCAGGCCCTACTTTGACACAAGTGGGAATTTTAACCAGCATTAAATTAACTCCACACTCGCCCTCCCCCCACACCATATTTGATGGTAAACAATTAGTACAATAACTCAACAATGTGTTTTCAGTTGGTTTTCACAGATGAAAGATGACTACACTGCAGCTCCAAAGAGCAGATTGCCATGTAATTGCACGGGTTTTGTCCTTGTGCAAATAAGGCACGGTTTACTGTAGGCTGATTTTTCTATGTGTAATATCTGGATTAGCAATTAACATTTTAATTAAAGATGGATTAACAAATATTAGGAAAATTATGTCTGGAACTGTTCGATTTAAAATCCACCATATATACACAGATAAACATATCATTAAGTGCAAGTCATTTTCTGCTCTGTGTAAAAATGATACGATTTACGACTTTGAGAGACAGCATAATAATTTGATATTATTATACATGGAGATAACTACTGAATAAATATAATACGTGCGGATGATGACTTTTTTTTTTTTTGAGAAGCTGTATAATTACCATTAAGTGTTAGATGTTCATTTACTGAAACTTCTGACTGCAGTTCAGGCAGTTCTGCCTATAGTCTAGTTGAATTTAGCTATGTTTAAACAGAGCATAATGGTGAAGGAGGACACGCTGTTCTAAATGTAAATTGTATTAGCAACAACATATTGAGATTTCTGTACTTCTTGTTCCATTTGCAGGGGAGGGGGTTTGCCACAAGAATAAATCACAGTGTGTTTTCTGTTCTTTTAGCAATCTTTGTTGGGGAAGCCAGAATCAGTACCATGTGCCTTTCACTCTGCATATGGTCTCCTTGTGTCGATGCATCCTGGGTGCTGGGTTTGCTTCTTCTGTTGTGTTTTTCTGTGGGTGTGAAACCTGCAAATCTCCATCTCACCTTCTTACCAAAGAGGACAGAATTATGACCGGACAGTAAGTGGCACTAATGGCCACGCAAGCCAAGTAGAGAATAGGAGAAATAATGTAACCTGGAGAATATTTGAACCTATTTACCAATCATTAAAATTACAGAGAAATTGCACTTTCAGTTTGGTCATAGCAAGAAACTGGGGCAATCACATTTATTGCAAACAGCATTATCAGAACCTGCAAAACCCCTAAGTGTTCTCATCAGCATCTTTTGAACCAATGTGGATACAGCTGAATGATTTTGCTTTTATAAAAATTTAGTATACTTGGATGAGAAGTAAATAGCATAATAAACACAATGAAGCATTGATTTATATAGCCAGTCATTTTAGTCTGAAATACTAAGGTGTTTTAACTTTCAATGAAGCACTCAAAAAAGTAAATGCAGATCTTTATAGTGCACTGTTTTCTGAAGCAGCAGCAAACAAACAAAAAACCCCACCTTTTAAGCCAAATAACTTCAAAAAAGCAAAGCTTTCTGGGGTTGAATACACAGTTGCTGAACATGACCCTGAGTTTAACTTCACCAACATGAGCAGTGATAAACAAGTTTGTTTCCAACAGGTAGTGATGTGGCAGAGCACCCACTGGTGGGTAGAGACACACATCAGATGAGAAGCAGCTTCAAAAATTCACACCTAAGGAAACAAGAAAACTGATCACCTAAGTAAAGGGAGCAAGCCTTTTCACCCAGGACAATGTTTAAGGCAATATTTATATAGGTCATGTCAGATTTGACTATGGTGCCTTTCTGTATGTCAAAGTCATACATCTGAAAACTCACATTCAAAGCTTGGAAGGAAGAGGAGACTCAGCAATGAAGTCACTTGTGTCTACAAAGCAACTAGAAAACACTGAGGCAGCAGAAATGCATTTTAGAGCTGCTCATTTGAGTTTAAACATGACATTTTGCTATTTTGTAGGCGAGCAACAAGAGAGCAACATTCGCTTACTGAGAGCTTACTCTGACACCATCCTTCCTAAAGGCTGTCCCAGCATTTTCATGGAATAGCATTATTAAACAGCGACTGTGACTTTTGCTAGTCTTTTTTAAAAGATAATGTTGTCAACATCAGCCTGGTCCATATAGATGTTCAAAGCTTGGGGCTTGGAACAACCTTACCCACATTTAACTGTGAAATGGTTGGTATTGGAAAAGAGCAGCACCAGTGGAGAAAGGTAGGGATGGGGTGAACTGCTTTCTGAGAGGAAAGGCTTCTTTCTTTCCCAGGGAGTCTCCTGACTCAGACAGGCAGCAGAGGTAAAACAAATACAACCTCAGAGCCCGTCCAAGCACCCCAACAGCTGACACTTTTTGCATTGTGGGCACCAGAAGCAGTCCCTGATTGCTGGGTTCTACATCCATCTTTGCCTCTACATTAACCACTGAGAGTCTTTCTGAATAATACAACTGCATGATTTAACATCTTTGAGGTCTTGAGAGCCATTACACACAGCAGGGGCATAGATCACAGCCAGCTCCTCTGCAGAGGCCAATCCTTGCACTCACCTACAATGCTGCATCACAAGGGGAGCGCCTGTTCCACCAGGTGTCATAATGCAGCAATTTCTATTAATTGAGAATTTCTCTGCTATGAATTAAGAAGCACAGGCCCCTTACATTTCTACTGTAAACATTGTAGTGTTTGCATCTGTTCTTTCTGTAAATCTTTTGACTCGGTCCTTGGAGCATCCTTTGAAATTGCCAAAGAACCAACACTTCATTGTTTCTTTAACTTGTCAAGTCATGCACTGCTATTAACATTTCAGGAATAAAAGTAGAAATAAACAGTCAAAACCTCAGCTGCATTATTGGCAGAATTGAAATACAAAGTGGTGATGATAAACTCCACTGAAAGGGAAGTTTTAAAACACACTCACCCAAGTTGCTGTAATGTTTGAGGGGAGAGAGGGTATTTGGAAGTGGCACGTGTGCTGCCTGAAGCTGAGCTGTCATAGCAACAACCTCATTAAGGCACCCCTCTCGGGAGCACTAACCTGTATTCCGACTGTTGGAAAGATGTCATCTATAATGCGACTTAATTCAGTTAAGAGTCAAAGTACAGCAGACTTGCAGAAAAGTGAAACTGCTAATTTAAGGAATTCATAAAAGAACACGAATACCATATCAAACAGCTGCAAAAAAATTTGGCTTTTGCCCTCATCATCTTCCATTCCCTGAAATCACCGCCAGTATTTCAATCTTTAGGCCTGTGATTTGCAAGTTATTGCCAATGCCTCTTTCCTCCCCAGCACCTGCCTAACCCCAGCTCAGGATGTGGCTCTTCTTATCTGTTTTTACCCCTCCACAGAAGGCATTACCATCTCAGCTGCTCACCCTAATTGTCTCCAGGTCTCACACTGAGCTCTTGCCCCAGCGCCTCACAACCCACAGCCAACCCAACAGCAGGATCTGCTCTGCTCCTCTACTCCACCATCCTTAAGGCTTTTCCTTCAGTGTCCATCCTTCCCCCAGAATCCCCACAAAATGGGAATCAAATGAACATTATGATCTTTAGAAAGAAACATCTGCTGATATCCAGAGCTGCCTTGATATGATACTTGTCACTTCTCTAACAGAGTGGCTGTGCAGCGACTGGATAAATTCATGCCTATTTGGATTTCACTTTTAAAGATCTATGATTTAATAACTTTAATTGACAGCAATAACACATCAGTACAATACGTTTTGGAAGGGCCTTTCAGCTTTTTAAAGGAGTAGAGATAATTGTAAATGAAAAATGAAAGAAAACTGCACTGCTTAGTAAATGAGTCATTAACCTTTCAACCCAAGAGCTCCCGCTGGAACTTGGACCAGAGGGATTGCAAGAGCTCTGGCAGCTGCAAGAGAGAGAATAAAGTTAATTCAGTAGCTTTAGATTTCTTTTAGTTGTCTTTTAAATGCTTCTAAAGTTGGCCTCTATGTCCCCAAAACAATCACTTGCTATGGCATTTTATGTGTCACCAGGCAGGTTTAGATATTTTTCCCTTTGGTAGATCCTACAGAAAAGGGGAGATTTACATATTCTGTGCCCATAATATGCTGTCTGCAGCATTTTAAGCTAAAACACAAACCAGTCATTTGATCTCAGTGCTTTGACCTTGAGTGACAAAATCACAATTTTCCCTCTGTAGTAGCAGCTCCCCAAACAGCAGGCACCATCTCCACAAGGTCAGGGAGCTGCAGGAGCCTGGGAGCCTGCACGGCAGCACTCCCATGTTTAAACTTCTGTGGATCTCAGAAAGAGTTAGAACTCACAATCCCCAGTGCTCTCTCTCCCTCCAGATTGCTTGGACAAATTATGTGAGAGTTTACATAAATCAGCTTTCCAAAAATACCTCCCCCCCCATTCAATCTTGTACAGCATTAATCCAAAAACTTGATTCAAACTTTTGTAGAAACTTTAAGACTTGTATTTTGACCACAGCTTACAGTGTCACTTAGAAGAACAACGTAATACAGAGACTAACCAATAAAAGGGCCAATGACTTGCAAAAAATAGATTATTTACATCAGACTACTGGTACGACTCCAGTTACAAAGAAAACACTGCTCGTATTTTCACTGATCTCAATTATCCCTCAAGCCATGCTTACCAAGAGATATACGAAATATTATATTCTGGTTTGCTGGGTTGTTAAAACAAACCATCTCTGCAGTTCAAGGAATTATTTCAGCCAGTACACGTGGAGCTGTACAAGGCTTTCTGTATTTTATTCTGTTTATTTACTAACTGTTGGCAGAGTTGTACAAGAGTGCACTTGAAGCCAGTTCCAACTTACAGATTTTTCAATAAAAAGGGAGAAATATTGGCCATATAGTTAATTAAATGGCACCAAAACATTTTTTTCTCCCCTTTCACAAATTCCAGTTAGTATTCCAAACCTGTATTAGGTGCCCCAATGACACCAAACCCAATAAATCTTCATTTATTGTCAGTAGATTTCTAACCTGGCTGTTTTAAACAGCATGATGAACACATTTTAGCAGAATATATTAGCTGTGCCAATTTAATAAGAGGAAGATTAATGGAGCCTTTCCCTTCTTCCTCTGTACAGAGCACAGCACATAGGGAAGAAAATCCTTGCATTTTTTCCTCTTCAGCAACACCTCTGCCTTTCTGAGACACTATTTCTCCTCTCTGGACTATTACTAGCCAGTCTTCTCCAAACCTCTACCACTGAAACTTAAGAGGGATCTCAAGCTTTAGCATCACCCACCCTATGAGAGCATGGGAAGGGCAGCAACCTCAGGCTCAAGGGCTTTATTGCCATGCCCAAGTTCTGCACAGGTTTCCCTTCCCTGTTTTCCTCCTTGTTTGGTGCAAAGTCAACATAAACTGAGTGTGGTCACCTGGCCCTGACACCTGACCAGCACCACCAGCACAGGGGGCATTTGTGTCTCTCAGATCAGATTTTCTGGCAATCAAAGGGTTACTAAGGCCAAATAGGGAAGGAAAAAGGAAAGAGACTTTCTTCCCCACTCTACAACCCTTAAGACTACCCAGAAAAATACAAATGCTCTCTTAATTTTTTTAAAGGAGAATGAATTTAAATGTATGCTTCTCTCACATTTAAATGCATACTAACCTTTGCTCCAAATATTAACCCTATTCCTGAAGCCTGAAGAACACACCACAAGCAACTCTGCTCCACTACCAGCATGGGAGAAGCAGGAGCTCAGTTCCAGCCCTTCATGAGGTACTTTTCCTAGTCCCAACTGCTCAGGTATTTTCCTTTCAAAATTAATTTAATTTAGTAGCTTTGAAAAACTTTGCCCAAGCCACTTCCACAGATATGCCTGTAAAGGAGATGCAGGAGGTCTGACCTTGGCAAGTGTATGAGCCCCAGTGGTTTAGCAGAAAGCACACGTTTTAAGTGGTGTTTCTCCCCCTGGTATGGGCATGCATTTTGTTACTGGCTAATGAAATTCATACACATACATCGTACTCCCTCTTTCTGAAGCATATCCTCTTGGATGTTTTGTGGTCCACCAGTCTTTGACATCTAAACCCCTATTAGTCTGCTTTTTATTCCTCTTGTAATTAGAACAAATGTTCAGGTTATTGAGAGAATTAAGAAGATCAATATTAATGAGCTTTTGGACTATGTTATTAGACACTCTCAGCCCACAACTGCAAAGTACCCTGGTAAAGTATGCCAGGGTATTTGGGCTTTGTCTGTTTATTTAAACACTAACAGATTTCTCAGGGAAAAAAAAAGTAAATCTATCTATGCATCTGAACTGAGCAATTCTGAAAACTCAGTTTATACCAATTATTATACACTCCTGCCCCTAAAAATAAAAGAGCTCTAAAGATCAGACCACTCCACCACATACAGTTTTGAGGTATGTACTTACGTTAAATATAACCAATTGCTTTAAAGGGCAGCGATTTCCACAGCACAAAGTTCACATAAATTTTCCCACCAGTCCCAAATGCAAACACTCTCTGCAAAGTCCATACGCTTTGTATTTCACCAAAGCTTTGCAGAATACATTTAACATAAGACAAAACAGAGTTAAGTTTTACACTTCACTTCATCTTTTTTGACAGAAAGGTGTCAATAGAAAGTTGCCAACAGGAAAGCTGACTGTAGTCCATGCACTTTATTAGTGAAGTATAGGGGGATTACTTTGTATTATTAAAACATCACTGCACTACTGCTGACTTCCTTTTTTTCCTCCTCACAGTGGTAGTGATTTCTATTGTGATGAGTTACTTTAAACCTTCAGTTATTTATCAGTGGGAGAAAAAAAAAGAATAAGTCTTCAATAAGGCAGGTGAATATAAAATACACCCATACAGACTTGAGGTCCCACAGTGAGCTACCATTCATTTCTATAAAAATTAGAATCCATGAATTTTTCACTAATACACTCATTCCCAAAAGCCGGCACTTCGAGAAGGCCCCTGTATTTTCAGGAAAGAAAGAAGGGACGTTGATTTCCCCATGGCTTATAGAAGACAATACTTGCACATAGCAGATGTTGCTGCTTCTCTCTTCACGTATTCAGAATTACAAGTTGGTTTGGAAGCTGTCAGGGGTTTTTGGTAGTGGACAGGACCTTTCTTGTGTTTTATGAAATAAAATAATCCTGCAATTTGATCAGGAGCCCTTCCCCACTGACTAGTTGATTTGTTTCCCTGTAGCTGCATTTCCCTCCTTTCAAGAGGCACCTGAAAAACTGTACTCTCTGGTGAGCTCTGCAGCCCCTCATCACCTGAAGCTGTAAGAGATTTTCCCAGGTATGAGATTTTGTCAGTGTAACAGGAGAAAACAAAACAAAACAAAAACCCAAAACCAAACCAAACAAAAAACAACAAAAAACACAAACAAAAAAAAGAGAGAGAGAGAGAGTTCCTACTCCAGGCAAAATCAGAATTCACAATGAGAAATCAGACACAAACCAGTGATTAACACTCTGCCTGCCCATGAACACAAAGCCCATGGCCAGCTTATGCTTCTCAGGTATCCTATGAAATACAAGCATTCAATGATTTCCACTCAGGTGGGGCAACTTTTCCACTAAACATAAAACAGGATAGCAAATGGAATGAAACATAGAGATATTTTTTTAAAAAATTACTTGTATGCATTCACAACAGGGCAGTGGTAACCATTTCAATATGATCCCCCTCAGCAGACTGGTATTTTCTCCCCAAAATCAGCACAAGAGTCATCAGCTGACTCCAAGAGCAAGCACTCTGCTATGTTAATTTACCCCTAGGACCACACCAAGGACATGCTGTGCTTTCTTCAGAGAAAACTGGCTACCATGGGGCGAAGCAGACTGTTGATATATTATGCTCTGACATTTCTCATTAAGATATATAAACTTGTGGAAGACACTCTCTTAAATTTGCATATTTGCATCGTGCTTTTCCTAGACACATAAACAGCCTTTAATGCACTTAAATTACTTTGAGTTGCTGGATTAGCAAATGTGCTGCAGAAACAGGATCTGAGTTGTGCCCCACCTACCAGCTCCTCAGCGCTCATTTTATGCAAATGCTTTTAGTTACACTCCTAAGACTCACAGACACTTATTAGGTTCTCCTGAATTTTGAAGCCTTTCCCTGGTAGTCCTCTGAGCACCAGTGAACAGCAGAATGGCAATCACAGTGAGTTTAGTTGTGTTACAACTTTTTGCGAGGCACTTTTGACACAGTGTGATACCACTGCGAGAGGACAGGCCACCAATTAACATAAATCAGCGTGGTTTCATCAAGGAGCATTTAACAACTCTGACATAAAATCACAACATGGTTCATATACCCATTACTGAACACCACTAATTGGTATGGGGAGTTCTGCTGTTTTCAAAAAAAAAAAAAAGTATGAATTGTTCCAAAAATACTTTCCAGCAAAGGTAGCAATGGCATTAGAAATACAAGCAGGTTTTATACACTTGAATGTGCTTTAAATACTGAGCCTCACAGTTTGTATCAGAGCTGTATTTCAGAATTTTGTCATCATCTGTTGACAACCATCTGCTTCAAACTTCTTACCGCCCTAAGAGTCGCCAAAATTGGATATTGACAGAGAGAATTTCTGCACAGAAAGGGAACTATTGACAGGACAAAGTAAGTGGTAAATGCTGGAGACCTGGACATGCATGCCTGGAAATCTTAGGGATATAAATAAGAAAATTGCAGAAATCTAGGTCTGACACTCTCTGTGATATTACTGGAGACGCAGTTTTCAGGTCTCTGAAAACGTAGAAGTGGCAGATTAGCTGACACCAATTCTCCAGAGGAGTATAATCTACAGAGTAAATAGGTAATATTGTGTACTGTCAACTCTGCTCAAGTCACAGCCATTGGAGACTCAGAGAAAGAAATGTAACACAGCAAGGGCAAGCCAAGGAATTCATTCAGATGGTCTGTACATACACGCTGCCCTGAATAGCTTGCTCCAATTTGTAGAAGTGTGATAATGGGCCACTTGGGTCAGGGCATAAGATTTTCTCTGCTCAGAAAAGCTCTGGTACTCCTGGCTTTGCTGTGCTTAGCAATAGTACCTTTCCTGGCTCTCCCTGTATAGCCAAGGTTTTACACAGACATGTATATACACACAACATATTCCCACAGCATCACCTGCTGCAGCTCAGGTGAGGCTCCAAGACACTGCCTGCAAAACACCTTCCTGGCCCCACACAGCCTTGCTTTGTTTCTGCCAAAGGCATAACAGCAATTCAGCCCAACAAGTTGTAGGCCTGGGACAATGCTTTAGTTTTCATGCTTCTGTAGTCTCGACTTGCTTCATCTCCCTTGCATATGACTTCATGTTGCAGCCTCAAGTGCTCTGCCTAACACTTCTTACTATAAGACACTACTATGGAAAAACCATTCGCTGTTCACCATTCTGTCTGTAATCTAAATATAAAAGTAAAACATTTGGCTTAGAATGTGGCCCCAAGAGGAATGAATTCCATTTTGGAGCCTTCCTCCATTGCTTCCAGTCCTTAACTCCCACTGCCTGCAAACGTGCCTGAAAAAAACAACTTCAATACAGTTACACAAAATAAGTCTGTTTTAAACCAAGTGTTTCTGATGATCTTTGAAGTCAGGCCAGTTTCCCTCCAGGAGGTACATGACTATCAGCACTGGAGAACATGCAGGCTTGACCCATCCCTAGTTATACTTTATTATATAGTGCTGGAAAAAACCAGCTATTTTAAGACAGGTTTCAAAAGAAAGTCAAGCATGCTCATCCCTGGATAAGTGTGCAAATATTCACAGGGAATCAATGTGCTGAATGAGAAGGTAACACCTTTATATTTTTTCCCCATCTCCAAAACCAAGATACATTTTTCCCCATGAAAAGTGTAGTGCTTCATCCAGAAGACCAGCAGCTTCATCTGTATTACACAGAACTAACCTCATGACTTCCAAGTGGTAGACCATCCATGCACATCTTGCCATGTTGAGCTGCCTGGAATCTCCTCTGGCTTTCTGACCTAATGGGAAGGTGGTCTCTTTGCAAATCAATGTTTTAAATGAAAAATTATCAATTTAACTTTATTAGAAGTAACTTATACTCCTCTACTAGAGGATTACTGCAAACTCAGAAAGGAGAAGTAATCACACATTAGTTCCATTTATTTTAAAATTCGATGTGAGAAATATAAAAGTGAGTTCAGCTTAAGAATTCAGGCAAAACTGAGCCAAATGCTGAAATAAAAGTATTGCAAGAAACAGGTATTTCTTGGATAAATATCATAGGGCAACACAGACAATATAATTTAATTAAAGGTTCTCTAATTTAGAACGTCCAGTGAAATCTTAAGGAAATGGTCCAAAGTTCCCCTACACTTACAAGAAACCAGATTCTATAACCATCAAGAGTGAAACAGAGAATCCATTGACTTCAGTGGTGTAGATTCAGATTTGAAATCTACTTGTTTATCATTACAAAACATAAATAAAAACTGTTCTTCTCCAGAGGAAAAAAAAAAAAGAGTTTCATTGGCAAATGACACACTTTCATTTCATAAGCACACAGTTTTACACAAATACCAATACACTTTGAGTAAATCACTGTGTGTTTACATATGCAAAAAAGCATCCAACTAGCAATGAACTTACTTTGCTCTCTCCTCTTCTATCTTGACAGTATTTGCAAGCAAAAAAGGGCAGGTGTTTTGTGGAAACCTACCTATCATCTAGAAAATTACTGCTGTTTTTCATGATCTTCTTGCATTATGTAACTTTTTTAAACTTGTATTTTTATAACCAAACAATACTACAACATTTCTCAAGGAATAAAAAAAGATACACTGAAAATGGACATATCAAAAATGGTGGCTTTTTGGTGCTTCCAGTGCCTGAGAATTATTCAGAAGAACTGTATTGGAGGATAACAGTTTACCAAATGGTAAGGGAGGTGAAAACCCAAGTGTCCTACACCGTATCACAGCCCTTGAGAACATTTTAAGTCATAGCCCAAACTATTTGACAATATCAGAATTGTATTTTTAAAATGGCTGACAAGATATTTTTGCTAGTTTGCAGGTAAGTAAATTAAAATCATATGAAAGCCACATGGGTACTTTTGGGAGGCATGTGTACAGGTTAACACTTCTGTCTCCTAGACAGAACACCTCGCATAAAAATACTGCCTTTGCAGAGCATTGCATCAGCATTTGTCTTGTACATTGTCTATTCCCACTCCAATACATCACTGGAAAAACCCTAACTGCACCTTTTCATTGTCTTTGCTCATTCAAGGGAAAACAATAGTGAATCTCATTAACTGCTATTAAAAACAGAGCTCTGTAGTAGTGAAAACTTTGAGGAATTACAGTTATTATTCCAAAAGCTTAACTTTTTATCATCTATGCATTTATCCTACTGCACTTGTTCAATAGCGTCATGCCCAAAAGATACCAAGGGATGTCCTACCGACAATCAGGCAATAGATAGTCCAAAACACATTGATATTACCAAGAAGAGGAAATAGGTACATTGTTGTTTCTGAAGCGAAGCAGAGTTCCAACAGTTTGGCTCCCCTGGAAGGCCACATCACTCAGCAGGAAGCAGCAGGCGAGGTGCTTAGGGACATCCGGCGGCTTTGGAAAGCGCATTTCAGGACTCAACGTACCATATCTAGAACTCGTAATACTCTAATCTGTTTTTCCGCCTCAGAGAATGAGACTGTATTTCTAACTGAACAGAAATAAAAATCTCCAAGCGTACCTCATTTCCACACTGGCATTACATCATCTTTAAAAAGCCCTCCTATTACTTAGCAGCACGCTCTACATATTGCAGTGTTTTGTTATTAATATGCCACTGCAATTTATTGCAAAATGGTCAATAAAAATGTGGTTGCTAAAGAGACATACAGCCTTCCCCCCAGCATCCAACTCCACCCTCAGACTGGTAAGGTTCATAAACAACACACACGGAGCCCAATTTCAATTCTATATTTACATACTGCTTGGGAAGCAATGACATAGATAATAACAAACTATAATAGTCCCATATAACACTTTCCAGGTACAGAGAAAAATCTTATTCCTGCTATGACGATCTTGCAAATTAAATCAGATTAATAATACAGTGAACATATTACGGGCAAAAGCATGTGTTTGTCTCTAATGATCCTTCCCAGTTCCCATTAAATCTAATTAAAAGGCACTGACTGAGTTTTATTGGAATTCCATTACTGAGGTCCAATCCTGCTCTCACACAGCCTGGCACCCACAGGAACGGCCCTTCCCCACCCACAGAGGCTCTGGAGCATCCTCACACACATGAGGTGAAGGTGCCCTGTCAGCAGGATCATTGCTAGGTTGGGCAGCTGATTTTACAGCAACAAGTCCTGGTTATTTCACTTTACCAACTGCCTAAAAAAGGAAGTTTTTAGCACTTTACAGCACTATGTTTTGATATATCTTGGGATTTTTTCCCATTATGGTCAATAAATGACTAGTTAGCTGGAATAAATTTACAAATATTTTCATCTCTTCTCTAGATATAATTTAAGGTGGGAAAAAAACCAACTTGTTTAATTAAAAAACAAACTAGTGGGTTGGACAGAAGGTGTAAAGTCATTATTTGAGTAATTATATTTTTTAAAAAACTCCAATTAGTTCCTAATTGCACTTACAAATTTAAGACCTAGTTCTGCAATGTCTACACTTAGCCCAAACTGACATTAAATACAGACTCAATAGTCTGGATGACTTGCATAAAAGTAGCCAAGTTCTGCTATTTTCATCTTCACTGTTCATCATTAAGAATGTTTTGAGTAAGTGCAATTAAAATGAGTTCTCTAAGCAAAATTTTTTAATTGCATTTGAAGAACAAGACTATTAAACAACAGATTAATACATAAAAACTAAGAAAAAGCAACAACACGCTGGGATTCCAAATATGCTGCTATAACAAAAACAATATTCCATTATCTAAACTACCAGCATTTCTAGAGAAAGCCATAATTCTAAATTCATGAGCTAAAATTACATATGTCCTGAGAGCCAATGCAATGAAGATAAGCCTATTTTCTGCAAATAAAAGGACCTGTAAGAAGGTGTGAGAGGAACATACATTTCCAATCTGCAGACAGAAGTCAATGTGAGTTTTGCCACTTTAAATGCAGAAAGATCGGGGTCCATATGAACCTCAAAGGTATGGCATATGCTCAGATTTACATAGCAGCAGCCACGTAACACTTCAAAAGCAGCACTGTGTGAAGTAAGAGCTTCTCTCCAAGTCTTTGGAGGACAGCTACTTCAACATGCCAGAGCATCAGCAGAAACTCTATGATAAATTAGTAAAAGGCTTGCTTCAGAACAAGTTTACATACAGTCTTTTCACATCAAACATCTAGTTTTGAACTCTGAAATGCATCTTAGCCTTTAAATACTTAGTATGTTTCTACTACTTTTTTTATTATAGTACAGCTCTTCAAAACCTCTGAACTTACAAAAACAACCCAGGTAGGAGAAAACATGCATGTCAGTTCACAGCAAGCCACACACAGAGCTTGTTCATGCTCCAGAAGCATCAGGGTTTGTGTGTGCAGTCACACACTCAGCTGAGGACATACACACACCACTGAGTGCCTATAAAACCAACCAGCCACTGAAACAACGTTTGTGGACATCTCCCACAATTTCTGTCTTTAATTAACTCTTAGCACACATCTTGCCATGTACAGTCCCAAATTCCTTTACATATTTTCACCCACAACTGTAATTTTGCCTGTCTAATGACAGGCAAGTTCTTAAATATTATTGTTCTTTGGGGTAAATAAATAAACAGCAAAGTCACTGTGACCTTGGAAGCATGGCTTTTGCATGTGTGATACTAATACTTATTGTCTGGGCTTGAGAATAACAAATTTAACCATGGGAACATAGACCTCTGTAGTACAGCACAGAAACAGCTTTTTTAGGTTTTTTTTTAAGAATACTTTTCAACAGATGGCCAAGCTGGAGCTCAGTCTGGTGAAGTACAGCAGTGCTGGAACACCCGAGTTCCAGAATAAAGCTACTAACA
The DNA here is from genome assembly GCA_013396695.1 of Sakesphorus luctuosus. Taxonomy (NCBI): domain Eukaryota; kingdom Metazoa; phylum Chordata; class Aves; order Passeriformes; family Thamnophilidae; genus Sakesphorus; species Sakesphorus luctuosus. Next base: position 548,315 of record VWZD01004089.1, on the reverse strand, counting down.
ATGAGATAGTTGTAAAGCCTCCTGATGCAGTCAGTGTCACCTGCTGTGACACCTTACCAGTGAATGAAGGCCATCAGCTTCAAGGAGACAAATTTATTTCACCTGTTTTGTGTTTCTGCTACAGGGTTGAGTAATCCAAACTCACATCAGCCTAACCTTAAGTCTGAAAATTCCAATTCTAAGTAATTTGCTTCCAGATTTCACTTAAATGTGGTCAAAGGACACTGCAAAAATAATAAATTCCCTGCTAAGTGAAATGAAGACAGAAGTTTTGGAAGTGTTTGGGATTCTGAAGAGGAGTAGTATTCATAAAGATTTGTCTTTCCTTCTTCAAAACAGCTTTTAAATTATAAACCCCTCCAATTTCATGTGTAATATGCCATTACCCAGAGAACTTGAGCTTTAAGTTATGTGACAATATTTTCTCATCCCATATAAAGTCTCCCTTTGCAGGAGCATCTCTTGCAAGACTTTGCTGACAAGGTGTTTCACCACACCAACACCTGCATGTTTGTTTAGCACCAAAACACTAAAACCACACTTGAAAGACTCTGTAGCAAGACAGTGGCTCAGTGCTGCCGACAGGAGTGATGTACCACCACAACCGAACACAAACAAGGCAGCAGTCTCACCACAGACAGCAAGTCGATTAATAATGAGCAATGCAACTCATTAATACTGGTGTGGATACACATCTCACTGACAACACCACTCACTTGGGGAGATTATCCCATCAAGCTCCCATTATCTGGGGCATCTATGCAATTTGGATGACCTCTGGGTAATCGTGCCAATTAGTACGTTGGATCCATGTAATGATGTTCACAGCAGCAGAGAACACAGGGATGACCAAAAAAGGGGTGTAGGAGCCGAGGCACAGAGCCAGGGTGAAGCTCCAAGGCTCGGGAGAACTATAGGAAGGAAACATGCCCACCAGAACCCCAGAGCACCGATGGGACCTGTGAAGTTCCCTGCACGTCTGTAGGGAGAGCAGGTGACAAATAACGTCTTCTCAGCTTCCTGAACAGTTAGCAAGGTTATTCTCAGGCGTCTGAAATTTGTTTGTTGCAGTTATCCCGTGAAGGAGTTGCAACTGTTGCAAGGAATGTGGATCCATCAGTCTCCTCAAGAAGAGACAGACAGAAGCAGAAGGAAAGGAAATCATAGCTCTCTTCATGGCTTAAAGTGGCACAACCTCAGCTGCAGGACTTATCCCTTACCCTATCACACTCCTGGCTGGATTCCCTCCTGCTCACTTCCTTTTTCCATCTCATTTCCAGCTCCCCATCTCATTTTCTCTTCACAATTTTTTATACACATACAACTAGAGGAGTTATAACCTGACTGAAGACAGACCTGATAAGACTGGAGGAATTTAATTGTATTTCGAAGGCAGAAAAAAGGTTCAGATAATTCAAATTTCAGTGGGGTTCCCCCCCACCTCTTCTTTCCCCCCCTGATGTTATCCACTGGTCTAACAGAAGGTGTTACCTCTCCCTACAGCACCTCACTAGTATTTTATATTACCATGGCTACCACAACACTGCTATTAACACAACCCATGACATTTTCCCAATTCTCTTATTACCAATGGTGAGCCTCAGTGCATTCCAAATTTCAGTGCCTTTCACATACATTAAGCTTAGTATGCTCCAGTGACTCAGAATTTCCTTCTGTAAAGGAAAATCAGCTTGGTATGGTCAATAATTTTTGCACTGTATCATAAAGTTTATCTGATGTGCAAATGTAATTCCCTTCTTGGATTCTTCATCTTGAATCCCTTTTAGGTTGAGACCACTTGACTTTTTTTTAAACAAAATGCCTTTTAAGTCTTAATTTGTGCACCACTCGGTTTTGATAAGACATGACATTATGATATGATGAGTTAGTTGATTCTAAGTAAATTTGATTTATCCCACTTTTTGGGCTGGTATGATTTACAAAGATGCTGCCTTTTAAGAAGGGATTGATTTTAATATAGGCTGACAGCACTTTTTTCTTTTTTTTTTTTTTTGGTAAAACATTGAATCAGAGCAAGGTAACTATGAAAAAAAAAAAGAGAAAATGAAGCAAGATTTAAACACCAGAAATTAATATTCATGAATAATTGGCACTTACTTTTTTCTATCAAAGAAGACAGAGCGATAAATCAGTTTCTAGAACAATTCCACAAAATGTTTGGAAGTTTGATTTTTATTCATAAGATCAGATGCCCACTACAGCTGCTGAAATCTAATCTGACCATTCTGTGGATACCATGGAAAGTTCTTGAAATATTTTCCAACAAACAAGCACCAACATGACCACGAATCTTTGTGAACCAAAGCAAAACCATATGTACCCTTCACAAAACAGATTTCCTAAGAACCTTTCCTCCCTGGCTGCTCAAGTGCCATTCTATGGAATACCAGCCTCATTTCCTTGCAATATCCTTGTACGTTGTGATGCAGCATTTTAAACATGCAAGTTTGTGATGCAGAAGCAAGACTTTTCTCTTTGATAGGTAGTTATTTCTCATTTTTACAGCATGAATCACCTGTGTAATTCTGACAGCTACATCAGGAAGGGACCGGAGAGGTCTTGTATTTCGACTGAAGCAGAAATCTATACCCCAGACCGACTATCCAGAGGCACCAGCACTCACCCAAACGAGTTGTAAGCAGTTAGTAAACAATTTAGGAGGTAGTGTGTACGTGATGGAAAGGAGCTGGATGTCTAACACTGAGAATTCAAGGCTTTACAGAGTTACATTGCTACTGAAACCTAGATAAACCGTCACAGACGGGGTACAACACCACCCAGGGCATTTCATTCATGAGACCACGCAGTTTGGAAGCTGAAGGGCTGCAACAAGCCGACAGCCAGTTTTCTGATGGGCAGTGTTTTCCACAGCGGTAAGAAAACCTGAGTCAGAGCAGCATACGGCTGTTCCCGCACCTGAGCCGCACAGAAGGGGGACGGGGCTATACTTAGAAAATACCCAATTCAAACATCTCCCAGGAAAATAAGAGAGGTCTGGTGACTGTATTATAAGCGACACGAAACCCTGAGCCCCTCTCCGGCGGCAAGACCGCCACCCTCTTCGATCAGAGACTTCTGAGGAGAACAGAGCTGGAAGTTCTTGCGATCGCCCACCCCGCGGCTGCGGGACCCCCAAGCCCCCGTACCGGCTCCCCCGAGCTCCGCTGCCCAAATCCAAGTTCAGGGACTGAGAGAGCGGCAACTCGGGGAAAATTAACGAGGGAACTTTTGGAACGCTCGGAGAAACGGAGGGCGCTCGCCGGTCCTGCGGCACCATCGCCGCCCGGCCCCGGGGCTGGCTTGAAGAGCCCCGGTCGGGACCGGGGCGCTCCGCAGCAGCGGCGGAGGTTCCCCGGCACGGGTGGAACGCATCCCGCGGTCAGTGAGCGACAAGGCATCCCGGATCACTGAGGGACATCATCCCGCATATACTGGTCGGGCACCGAGGGCTCGCCCCTCAGCCCAGACGTGATGGAGGGCAGCGAGGGGAGTGAAGCGCGGAGAGGGAGCGCGCTGAGGGGAGCGTGGTGAGGGGAGCGCGCTGAGGGGAGCGCGGTGAGGGGAGCGCGGTGAGGGGAGCGCTTCGCGGCCGCCCCTGCTCCGCGCAAGGAGCCGGGGAGCAAAACTTATTCCCCGGGAGAAGCCAGCACCGGTGGGAAGTCCCGCAGGTCCGTGCCCCGCCGCGGACAAGCCTTACCTCCGCGGGCTGCCGCTGCCAGCGCCTCCGCGACGGGCGGTAATCCCCAGAGCGTGGCCAGCGCCAGGAGCAGCGCGGACATCGCGGCGGGNCCGCCCCGCGCACCGCCCCGCACAGCCCCACGCACCGCCCTTCACTGCCCCGCGCACCGCCCGCACTGCCCCACACCGCCCCACGCACTCCCCGTCACTGCCTCGGGCACCGCCCCGCACTGCCCCGCAGTCACACACTGCCCCCTCACCTCTCTGCACTGCCCTACACCGCCCCGCACCACCTCGCACCGCCCCACACTGTTCCGCACTGCCCCGCACAGGCACGCGCTGCTCTGCGCTGTCCACCGCGCGGGGCACCAGGCGCGAAGCCACCTCATGGGGTGCGCCCCTCAGCCCCTCCCGCCTCACTTGGATTTTCTTTTCAAAATTTCTGTTTTTAAGTTCGCAAAGGCCGGCTCGCTGGAGGGCTTGGGGGGGGCGCAGGGTGTGAGTCAGCAGAAAAGAAAAAAACCGATAAAGTAAATATAATGAAACCTCACAAGCCCATGTGTCACGTAAAGCTGTGGGGATGTTGGTTCTGAGTGAAAGGGATGCGCATCTTCAGGCTGTGGATGAAAAGCTGACGTCCAAAGCTGCTCTACAAAACTTGGCTTCGGTTAATGATGCTTCATAGAGTCATAGAATGGTTTGGGTTGCAAGGGACCTTAAAGATCATCTTCTTCCACTTCCCTGCCATGAGCAGGCGCACCTTCCACTGGGCCAGGTTGCTCCAAGCGCCATCCAACCTGACCTTGCATGGGGCATTTTCTTAACTAATTCACAGGACATTTTCTTAACTAATTCAAAGATAGTGAAAGGAAGGGATCATGCTACTTTAATAACACAATGCCACCTCAAAACACCAATGATTGCTCAGTCTACTAGAAGTGTTCTTATTTGTCTTGCGGTAGGTCTGAGCTCACGGCAGTCACTGCTTTGACTTTTTATGACTTTACATAAGAGTATTACCTTGAAATCGTCCCATAACATAGATGCAGTTTGCTTATCACATCTTCCCACATTTACTTTTTTTTTTTTTAAACCAGGCCCTTTAACAGGTGAAAGGTGCTAAAGCTTTTACATCATCCTCAGATATTAGTTTTCTCCAAAGACAGCCAGGCACTAAAATTGACGGCTGAGATCTTCGTGTTCCAAGGGTAAAGCCTCAGCTCCTTCCCCTCCATGTTTATATCCACAGCACAGAACCTAAATATCTTTTATATGAAGCAGTACAGCCAAGAGGCTTCCAGGGCCAGAAAGACCAAGTGATGCTGAAGGACAGAACAATACACAACCTAGGATAAATGTCAAATATTTCATTAATTCTGTTAAGCTGGGGGAAGGAGCTTGCTGCCCAAGAACTGAAGAGCCCAGTCTGGGTCCCAGGGTCACTTCTGAGGTCAGGGACTGGCAGGACTCATAAAAGGGTGCAGGTCATTTTATTACTGCAAACAATTTACAGCCAAAGGGAAAAATCCAGTTGGATCAAATTCTGCATTTAGCTACTGCCTTTAAAGCCTGTGTAATTCCCCTACAGTCAATTAGTATTTATACAGCCATAACTGAGCAGAATTATGGACCCCAGAGTAGAAAACCTTTGCTAATACAGAAACAGATCTGAATTAAGGTGAAAAAATCTGGCAGTGTCCATGGTCTTGGAAATCAGCTGTTTTTATAACCAAAATGAAGTCATGCTGAATGTCACATTGGAACATCATTCCATCGTGTTTACGGATGAGATTGCTCTGTGTCCTCCTGCAACCCCTCTGAGCCTGCTACATGGCTCTTAAGCATTAACTGTGATTTTATTTGAGCAACCCTTTGCATTTCAAATATGAAAATATACAGATGCTAGAGCCAAGTGAGAAAACGTGTGAAGGAAAACAAGGGAAATCCAAGTTTTGAGGAACTCCTGCTTAAATCCGTGACATTTCCCACATGCCAGGACTGTCACATGGTATAAAGACACACATATTCACAGCAAGTATGCTGTCCTAGAAATCTTGGGATATGGAACTGTCTTTACAGAACAGTCTTCTTTCATCTTGACTTCTTGCATCTTCTGAAAAAGTCTCAAGGTCTGCAAGGTTACAAATGGTCATGCTTTTCCCCCAAACATTATCAGTTAATTGGCATGCTGCCCTTTCGTGCCTCCTCACAAAAGCACCTCAGCTAAAATTCTGCTTTTCAACCATCTAATTTGCTCCTTTTCATGCTCATTCCATACTAATTTAACAACAGTCCTCACTTCTTTCCTTGAATAATTTCCTTTACTGATATGGTACCATTGAGTGCCCATTTTAAACATTAACATTTATGAGTGGCTTTGAAGAATAGATTGATCTTACTTTCAATGCTGCCGATCACGTATGCACATAAATTTATTAAAATATTTAAATAATATTTATAATAAAAGTCAATGGCCTCCTTGTTTATGGGACATAAAGTGTCGATATGGAGTATGTAGCCAGAATTATGACTGAAAACGCAATTACCTGTAAGCAATCATTTCCAAATTGTTGCCTAAAAGTGTAGGTTGCTTTAAGGTAACGCTATGAGGCGATAATTCTCATAGAAGGCTGGTTTTAAAATACAGGCTGTTGAACAAATAAAAGTTGACCTTTGATAAATCATACCCCTCAGTTTCATTTCTGTTAAACATCACTCCCTATGAAGTGATGGAAGGATGGGACATCTCTATATGGGGGAATGGGACGACCTCAACAGCACAGTAGAAATACGTAGAAGCAACTGGCACTCTCATACCTCATTTCCACACCAAAAATAAAGGCTGCACCAAGAACAGCATGGAAGTTTTAATGTATATCTTCTATGAATGAACCTAAAATTGTTTGCTGAATTGGACAGCATCCAAACCGTTATCTATACATGTATTATAATTCAGATGCTGTAAGCAACCACCTGCTGTATGACATGCTTTTCCTAAATCTCAGGCTCGAGAAAAAAAAAGGGAACAGTGATTTTAGCTGGAAGCAGTTTCTGCATGTCCAGCCTCCCTGCTGTTGCTTGCATGCACACAACTTTGTTCAGGTTTCTGCGTGGTGGCTGAACATTGAGACGCAGGGCCAGTGGCAGATACAGTGATCAGGAATCAGGCTGGTTTCTTAAATATTTATTGAAGTCTTCAGTCAGTCCCATTTGAAAGAACCAAACCAGAAACAGTGGGGAGTTGGACAGAGAGCAGATACAGAGGAGAGAGACAGGATCTCTTTTCCTTGCTACAGCTGAAAAAAGAAAATAATTATATAGGAGGCTATAGTGAAGTATTTGTTGGAAGTAAATTCAAAGTTAAAGCTGCTGCTAGAGATCTGCTCGCTCCTACAGTACTTTATAACTTCTTCCTTCTGTTATTAACTCTGACAAGTTAAATAAATTAATTCATCAAGCTAAAGAATATTATGAAATCTCTTATTGAGATAAATTAAACAAAGTAAAACCAATCATTTGTACTCACTGGTATAACACAACACAGGAATATTAATTATCAGCAAAGGGTAATTCTGGTGTTAGTCACTCTGAAACTGCCTTGATTGCATCACTCAAAACTGGGTTGAGCTGTTATTTATTATATATCAGCCATGGCCTTCGAGTAGGTGTGTAGGTTGGGGTGGTCACATTGATGGGTCTCCCACTGCCTGATGTGACAGGGGCAGTAGGTGTGAAGGTTGCTGGTGATGTGTACAGCCCTTTGGGAAGCATCACAAGTGCCTGGCTGGGTTGCTAGGGAATGGTGCTGGCAGCCAGTCCAAAGGCAGTCGGGTGCCCTGCCCTGTCCCACCACACAGAAAAGTTGCCAGGCAGCAGCTTACACAGGAGGAGAAAGAAGGGGAAAAGTATTTGAGAGGATAGAGAAGGGAATAAAGACCAAAGATTAAAAAAAGAACAAAAGCATACACCCTTTCTGAACTCAGGGGTTTGCATCACATGCTGTCCCTGCTGGAGAAAACATCCTTAAGGGAGTTTTTCCTTACTGCAGTGCAACGGTGGTTTCATTATTAAAGACTTTCTGAATGTGCATCTTCAACAGCTGCAGGAAAAGTTCTCCGTGTGTGAGCTTTAATGTGCATATTTGCATACCAAGTGTCACGGATGGAAATTGCTGCCTGGCATCCGAGGTGCTTTGGCGTGGCTTTATACATAAATTGTGAGGTATTAAAAACCACATAAAAATGGATCAGTGTGAAGACCTGCCTTAAAAGTGCAACAATAAATGGGACAAGTAAAACCTGAAGTCCTACACCTGGAAACCATGACCTTGATCTGTTCTAATTTCTGTCTTCCTAAAGAAATTCTGTTACATTATTTTTCTTGCAAAATGCTTGAAAAGTGACCGACCATATGCTGGTTCAGGTGAGGTGCAATGAACTGATGCAAGTCTCCTAAAGGGCAGCTTGACACCAGCTTGTGATACCCAGACATCTGCTCAGGACAAGTGACATTTTGCAGTTAACTGGATATGCTTTAGTGAAGGCATAAATGGAAAATCTTAATGCTGATTGGAAGGTTTGTTTCTCATAAAAATAGGCTCATAAAAGTTATTAGAACAGAAAAGAACTCCTCACCTTTTGAAATCTGCTTAAAGGACAATTTTGAGGAAAACAAAGAATCACTTTCAAAAGAAACTTCCAAATTATTTTATTGCCTCATAAATTAAGATCTTCCTTACCTCCCATCCTGCTGTACTCAGACATGCTGCACCCACATGCAGGGAGAGATCAAATTTATTTCCAAGAGTGGAGTAGAAACTCCTCGTCTGAAAAAAAAATAATATTTATGGTCAATGCTCAGAAAAATTATGAAAAGTAGAAAAAAAGAGAGAAAAATATCTGATTCAATCTCTTTCAAACTCCCATGGTAAAATTTTTGTCCAGACCATGGGGCATATTAGCCAGTTCAAAGTACTTCTTTCTCCAGTTTATCCCAAAATGAATATACTCCATAGCTTTGAGAACCATAATAAAATTACCTTTGCTTAATAAAATGTCATTTTCCAAGACAGTGGTCACCTTGAGTTCATCTGACAAATACCCATGAGCACATCCTTAAAGGTAATTATGAATTTATTCTACATCATTAGTCCTGAAGGTCCAGTTACTGAAATGATTGAGATTTGGACAGCTAAGTGCCTCTACAGTACTACCAAGGGGTGGCAGAGGAAACCAGTCCTACCATTAATAACTTCTGATTAATTCCATAGTTTATAGCATTCACACAGTACCTATTCAGAAGCCTACATGAAAATTGCCTAAGGAGAGAACTCATCTTCTTTTTTTATTAGATCTCAATGCAACTTATATATGAAATTTTCAATTTCGTCTTGTAAGTGTTGCAAAGTAAAGTGTAAAGCTTTACCTACCCCTTTTATTTCCTAAACGCGGTATCAGGAATAACCTGGTGGGATCTTTCTCAGGGATAGCAAATGATTAAAATAATAATAATGCATAATGTCATTGAACAGAAGTCATTATCCATTCCCACAATCTCCTATTAGGTTTCCATATTTTACTGCTCTCAAGCAGCGTGTATTTGCCATTTGCCAGAAGCACAAAAAAGTAATATGTAAAAAAACAAGGGGCTTTTAAGACTTAAACCCAGCAGTGCTGAAATAAGAGATACTTAATAAGTATTTTAAATGGTCCTGTTATGATATTTATCAGTGGTGTATTCACCATTGGTGTATTCAGCTGTGCAGAAGATCATGAAGAAAAGATGGTATACCATGCAAATAGATGTACCTGTACTGGCAAACCTGGGAAGCCCATGTTTTTTTGGCATGTCCCAGAAATACATAAATCATTTCTCCTTACAACAATAAAATCAATTGTAATAGATTCATTTATTATTAATAAAGTACAGTTGCCACTCTCTGTTGTATACCACCTCCACATGCCAAAAATATCTTAGTTTGGAGCAAAGCAGTGTTGCCACTTCACATTTATATTTTAGATGTTTTTCCCAAGGGAAATGCTCCCATTTCATCCCAAACATACCTTCACATTGCTTGATTCATCAGTTTTATAAACTCCTGAAATTTCCCCTTCTTGAAAAACTTTAGACATAGATATTACTGATGAAGCCTGTACAGACACTTTTTTTCTCCTGGCACATTTTTATTCTACAAAGAAGTAGAATTTTATTACTTAGATGGAGTTTAGCCCTATGGATGCTGCTGCATCATCTCAGACACCATCCCAGCCTTGCTGGAAAGGCATCAGTGCTGCCTGGCCAGGCGTGAGAGCTTGTGTGCAGAACTGTTTACTATCCAAACTTCCTTTAGCAGTTTCTTTAGGAAAAATCAGTAGTATTTACCAGTTTAAGATGTTTGGAAAATTATCCTACTGACAGCTGTTATGTTCACTTTTACAGTCCCTTCCTCCAAAATCTATCAGAATGAAAACTTATGGGTCTGAACCACAGCATTTAAAAGACTAAACGAGCCTTCCCTCCTACTAGAAAGCAAATTATTATGCAATGGCAGCCAGGTGCCATAGCAGGATTTTCATTCTGGTTTTGAGCTAAATCTGATTAATCATAAAACAGATCAAATAAAAGAACATCTGGTACAAGATTTTTGCCATCAGATAAAGGCTTTACGGTAGCGGTGCAAATGGCTGCTGTGGCAAACAGCCACCACTACAACAGTAGGCAAAATTTTCCTTCGTGGCAGAAAACAAATAAAAAAAAAAATCATAACAATTTGCATAAATGTTTCACCCCATAAAGCCAAGAACAGAGCACATGAATGTCATTAAAGTTTAAAACAAGCCCAAAAAACTCAGTAGGCGAATAATTGTCTCTGCCATTGAAACATCATCTATAAGGTACCTTGTTTAGAATTTAAAAATGCAGACAAGCTCCACAGTCGGAGTGGTGCTTTTACGCTTTTAGCATAATCAGGCTCTGAATGTCATTTAAATGCACCTTTTAATATCACTTTGTCTTCATCGGGGAATGGTAAGGCTGGGACAAAAAAAAAGGAGGAAAAAAGTTTATTTTACTCACTTTTGTTCTTTATATAAAAGGTAATGTTAAAATGTGCCCCAGGGTCTGCCCCATCCCAGCGCAGCACAATCTGACAAGTTTGGGAGGAGCGGGATCTGTTTGCAGTCCTTGAGTGCCCCCCATAGGCTACTGCTCAAATCATCATTTTAAACCAGGCATAAACCCAAAAATCTTTCACTCCTGGGGAAAAAGAGCCTAAAACCTTATAACTAAACAATGTTCCCCTCCTCCCTATCAAGACAGAGATCACAAAGGTACATTACAGTAGTTGACATAAATTTAATGCCAGTCACTATTTAAATGATAATTTATTTTTTGAAAGCTTGTCTGTGTTTAGTAGGGTTAAGGCTTCATTTAACTCAATATAACGTATTTAAATGTGGATACTTTAATTGAAGTATTATTTTCTCTCATGGATATATTTAAAGAAGCAGAATAGTTACTTTTCCAACAGAATTAACAAAGGATTTAAATTCTTATAGGCATAGAATCTTCAAAAGCATATTGTAATTTGAAATTATATAGTTCTCAATATAAAAGAGTTTATATAAATTCATAACTCGTATTATAAATAAAGAAAACAAGTTAATTATGAGGCATATCTAAAAAGTATAAATTTCAAGCTTATGTTAATATCTCTCTTTTATAACTTCCACTCATCTTTGTGAGGACACTTAAATATATTTTCCTTTTATCTGCTTGCCAATGTTACAGTAAACATCGTGCTTTGTAGCTAATGAAACTCCACATGTATGACCTTAAGGGGAGTCAAATACCTTCTTGTGACGTACCCGTCTAACTTTGGAGCATCTTATGTCTGCATAAATGCACTTATGGAGCATGAAGAAGGAAGGTGGCAGAAAGGGCAAAGGAAAGTACTGACAAAAAAAGTCAGCCTTGATATATATATATAAAAAAGTTCAAGAGGTGCAGTCATCGAGAAACATGTCAGAACTGCTTCACAATGGAACAGAAACCCTCTGAGGGGTTAATTCCCCACATTTATTTGGCTAATGCTGTTAGGGAATCACAGCATTTATTCTTTCATGTCAGTAGATGGAATAACAATGAAGCTCAGAAATTGCTACATGGAGGACAAGGAGAGCTGGAAATGAGAAAATGCAGTAAATGATGCTGTGGAAAAAGCCAAATTCAATGTCTAAACAGAGCTCACATTCATCTCTTCCTGATGGCAGAAGTAGGTAGATCAGTGCAAGCACACAAATGAGAATAACATGGCTCTGTACCTTAAATTTAATCCCTGTCCTGAAACTGAAGAGTGACTATTCCCATAGAATGACTTGACTCTCCTTGTTTGAAGTCCAGATCATTTGCTGTTAGCCTTCCCTCTCAGGAGACTTCTGCTCACTTGGAGGTGGCTGGCTCTGAAGTCTGCCTCTCTTCCCAAGCTCTGCAGTGCACACTGAGTAGATCTAGAAGAAGTTTCCTTGAGCAAATTGCTATGTAGCTCTTCACTGGTAATAGTTTTAGAATCACTTTTTGGGGCTTTAGATTCTTCTTCTTGAAAAATGTGACTGATTCAAAACACTGATTTGATTCTCTTCCCCTCTCTCTCCCTGTTCTAAATGATGAGTATCCTCCCTCCTCCTCTGGGCAATACAAATTCTTCCATGTTCTTTACCTGGAATGAGGATACATGTAGTGCTAGTGGGGGGAAAGAAGAGTAGAGAGACAAAAGACCTTTATGTTAAACTGATCCCTTGTTCTGGTGATGCTGGTTCAGCTGGGTACTCACTTCAATAACCTGAGAGCTGATCTAAAGAGAGAGCAGCAGCAAGCTGTGCACTCAAACAGAAATGAAAGGGCACTTGATATTAGGTAATATCCAATGCCAGTTACGTGTGCAAAGTAACTTCAAGGGCTTCAAAATTTTTATTCAATACTGTAACAGCAACAAAGGAGACCAGATGATGTCAAAACACACGTGTATGTCTGTGGCGAACTTGCCCTGACACACTGAAATTTCAATTTCAGCTCTAATCATGAGGATATGAACCTGTTGTTTTCCAGTCCTTTTCCTGAATGACTGCATGACAGCTTTTCTCTGCTGATGTAGAAAAATGGGGTTCAGCTCCTCTTCTCCATGCAAGAGGGACACAGTTCAACATCTGCTTGTTCCTTTTCCAAAGGGCTTACAAGAATTCTGTCCTAAAAGTCTTACAAGATAATTGCAGTAAGATGAGAGAGGAAATTCTTTCATGGATAAATAACTAAGTGATTAGAAACCAAGGGTAGCAGTAAATGATTATTGTTTTCTCAGTGGGGAAAGTGGCAGTCACTCCAGGAGTCCCCAAGGAGTATTTCTGCAGTATCACACAAGAGCCAAGAAGACACCGCTTACATTGCAGCTTACACCTTGTCTATCTTAATACACGCAGAAGCCTTGTGTAAACCAGGACCCTGGTGCCCTTCATCTGAATGAGGATGCAGGAGATTGAAGAGTGAGTAAATAATACAGAGAGCAAGGAAAGACAGAAGTGGAAAATGAAGGAATGAACAGAAGAGGAAGTCGCTGCTGGCCGGACCTATTGGGAATACTGGTCCTGGGGGAAGCCTTCTCCAGCTGATCTTAAAAGCTTATTCAAACCAACAAAAAAAAGGAAAGGGAGAAGCAGGAATGGGAATGGGAATGACTTATCTGATGGAAAGAGACGTTAAAGAGCCATTGTCCCGCAGGAGGATTATTGAATGGAGGGCTCCTGCAGCTTTTGAAATCAGACTATATTTACTTCTTTATCAGTCAGGCTTTTTCTTTGCAGCAGAATGCATCCTCAAGCTGGCACTTGGCCAATATTTTTAGATGGTGAAAATAAACTTAAACTAGCAGGTTCCCCAGATTAACTTGTACTGAGCACTATTTGTGGGGGTGGAGTGGGGTACAAGAGTATGCAAAAAAATCCCCAAACAAGCAAACAAACAAAAAACCCCTCAGAGATTAGGGGTGGTATTTATGTGATTTCTCGAAGTAAACAAACTTATCTCCACAAACACATAAACTAAGAATGAGAAAAATCCTTTTAACAAACATTTATATTAAATACACTTTGATAGAAAGCTTAATTCCTTCCTTCTGAAAAAAAATCTACAAGGATAACACTATGGCAGGACAATTATCCCAAATAATAATATCCCAAATAAGCAGGCTGGGCTTATTTGAAATGAAGGCAGGAAGATCTTGTAGTGCCCTATGGCAATCCATCTGGGGAAGATTTCAAAAATATCCAACACTTACTTTAATATAGTCTGTCCCAAAGGCAAAACTATTTGCTTTTCACAAGCATTTTTATGAGCTACATCTTAAAAGTAATCACTGGCAGAGATAATTTATTGTTAGCCAGAGAGGATATTGAAAGGCAGGGGAGCTATTAATCATCTATGCAGATATGGGTGAGCTGCTGGCCCTATGGGAGTCAATAGTAAAATTCCCATTGACATCTGTGGAGCTGGGCTATTACTCTCTGTGCTGGAGGTTTAAGTGTTTGCTTTATCTATTAGGTCAAGTTTCTCATTCGCATAATTTTCTGGTTTACACAGAGTTACATCACAGTTTGACCGAGAGAATATCTCCACTTTGCTGAAATGAATGTTTTCCTGCAGGAGTTACTTCTTGAACATTTATAATAGGAATTGTTTCTGTATTCCAAGATGCAGGCATGCTGTAAAAGCTCAGGTGTGGTGGTATGGTCACCCTCTGTTTGTGAAGAATTGCAAGAAGGTTACAGCTGAGATCTTGCTGAGTGAGACAATGTCACGCTCTCCTCCTGGCAAGTCTGTATGTATTTAATTCTGCTTTCCCTGGTAGAAGTTCACAATAGAATTGTCAACTATGACAAACCAACAGCAACTCCAAGAGACAATTCCAGAAATACCCCCACTTGAAATGCTTTCATACAATTATCTATGTCCTTCAGCATAATCCATGCCTTTCATGGAGAGTGGGGGCGTGAGCCCCAAGAATTAACTTTGCAGCAGAAAAAGAAACCAGAAAAAAATATACAGCTTTTAGCAAAGCTATTCCCTTTTGTGTTGGAGAGGGTGACGTTTCATAGACAATGACTTGGTAACATTATGCCACTTAGAAGTCATGATCAGCACACTCTCACTTCTGCTCAATATTTAGATTCTTTGTGAAACATGTTGCTGATACTTCATACGGCTCCATCTCCTCTGCAGCCAAAAAGGATGTGATCAAATTATTTCTACCTGCTTGTAGACAAAGTGCTCTGGAGGCATCATTTTTAGTCTCAGCCCAGGGGAACAGAAGCAATTAAACAATTGCTGCTTAAAAATAGCATCACACATCACCAACAGTCCATTGCGGAGTCAGCTGCAAACTAGCAGCAGCAAAGATGTTTGTTTTTACCCTCTTCTGGGCTGCCATGGCAGCCAAAATATTCCCTTTCTCTGAACTGATTTGTTCTGAAAACCCAAGTATATTTGTTTTCTTGAGCAAATCCTTATGATTAATAATAGTAGGTGAGAGTTATTTTGTGTGCTTTATTTTAATGAATAAAACCCAGAACACGGGGAGGTTTGTGTTCAAACAAGACTTGAACAAAATTCAGTGAGAGATTTTTGCGTTTTGTTTTCTTTTGTTTGGCGTTCAGGATTCAAACCTGTAGCACCACGCTCTAAATCCCTATATGGGAAAGTAGGGTCAGACCCCAGTGATGGATTAAATCGCTCTATCTGGAATATTTGAAATTGCTGTTTTGTTCAGAAGCACAGGGCTGATAAAAGGAACGATAGCCTTATCTATATATTTGTTTTCATGTATATTCAAAACAGGCTGAAAAGCCTGGTCTCTCTTAATTAAATCATGAATAAATATGAGATTTCCTCCCTTTAAAGTCCAGCCTGCTGCCTGAGCTCATACTTTACATATCAGGCGGAGTTTGATCCCACAGGTTCAGCTCACTGAACCCTCTTGTCAGCAGCCTGAGTGATACATTCAAAGTGCATGATCTGGCCTGGTGCATAGAGAATGAGATCTATTTAACAAAATCCTGGCACCCTGGAGCCTGAAATTCAGATTCAAAAGACACCCTGGCCTCCTTCCCAGGGCTGTGGGATGTCAGCCTGGCATTTGGCACCATGATCCCACTTCCTGGGCCCTACATTCCTTATTACCACCCCAGGAAGAAGCGGATGCTCTTCTCCAAGAAGTTGGGCAACAAGGTGAAACCACCTGGTTCAGGGCTCATCTGAGCTTCCTGAACATGCAGTCCCCTCACATTATTCCCTTGGGGACGGAGTGCATGGATCAACCCAGAAGCTGGGGCAGCAGGTCTGGACCAACAATAAAACCCACCAGGAGGGATCCCAGAGGTTTTGGCATGTGTTGTTCTCCCCACCCTCACGTCCTACCCATGAGCTGCATTTCTGTCTGTCATCTTTCATACTGCAGCTGGACACCCATCCATCCTGAGTTTTGGAGGGGAGATGTTCCTGATTATGGAGCATATGTTGCCCTTCCCTGTGTAGCACACAAGTCAGCCAGCACACAGGGGTGGGTGGTGGGTGTGGGTGGCAGGGGAGGAACCAGGAGGACGATCCAGGACATGTGATCCGTGTTCGGCACACAGAGAGGCATCAGATGCAAAAAGCATCTTAATTATGGCAATTCAAGACAGAAGTAAAATTGCCTTCCTAATTTTGCAGAGCACTGATGGGAAACACCCACCCTGCTAAGGCTGGAGCGCAGATGGAGCTGGACTGCCAGGGAGAAGGTCATTCAAGGGGAAATGTGGAAAGGGCAATACCTCTGGGGCAAGGTCCTGCTCTTGCACTGCATGCTGGCTTTCTCCTTAAACTCTCAGGCATCACCTTTGGTTGCCCCACTCTTTTACCAATTTCTCCAGGAGAGGAGCTAGTGAAAAGCATGCATTGCTGGATCAAATATGCCCCATTTGTCCAAGATTTTTCCAAAGAGCAGCTGATTTCAGTGCCTGCAGAGCTCTGTAAAATAGCTGTGGAGGGAAAGGGCTGTCACAGTTTGCTCCTCTGCCTCTCCCATGCAATGCACAAAAGCCTTTCCCACTTAACTAAATATCTATATCCCCAGAAGAGGATCATAAGCCAATACTCATGTAGGCTTCCAGAGCACAGCAATTTCCTTGGAGGGGAGTGAGGCTTCCCAAGGGAAATGACTAACCCTGATTTTTTTAATCAAACAGCAGAGTTGTAATGCAAACAGGGATTCAGAAGCCAGCTTCACATCCCACTCCTTGGTGTGTTAACCCTCAGTAACACCTGATCTGTCCACAGGCTGCGGAAAGAAAGTCTGTGCTGCTGCCTGCCTGCTGTGCCCTCAGCTGTTGAAGACAATGCTCATCCTGCTGGGTGGCAGGGAAAGGATTTGTGAGCCTGCCAGGAACCCATAAAAGCCACCACCTGAGCAGAAGCACCATGAGATGAGGACACCTGAAGAAAAGGACTGAATCAGCATAGGAGCTCCTTTTTTCGAGCAGGTGAACACACAATGTATGAAGAATAGTTATAGTTCTGAAGGCAGACCATAAAAGCCATGCTCTGCCACCTGAGGCACCAATTTCAGGCACCTTTAAAGACAAAGGGGAATCAGTGGGGAAATGTGAGCATGTGTCTGTACAAATGCAGTGATTGGTAGAAGTGGAGGTAAGGAGTTTTACGCTACACTGAAATACTCGGAACAAGAAAATCAATGTTGTATTTTTTTGTGTGTGTGCATTTTTCAAGTCCAAACCAGATTTAATGGCTGAATTTTGAGTTATTTTCTCCCTCACAGTTCCTGTGTTAGAAATCTCACAAACATGTTGTAACAGATTATGTAATGGCTTTATTTTCTTGTGGACAGAATCACTTTGGCACTTTGAATCCACTCCAAAGCCTCATCTCACTATCAGGTGAACCTACTCACTCTCATGGTGTTTTCTATATTAAGTTCTATATCTTTTGGGCCAATTCAGGACACTCACTGTCTGCAGCACAGCACACAAATTTCAAATTAGCTTTCAAAGTAATCAACAAGTTATCATTTATTTATGTATCCTTTTTATATCCAGCTTAATATTTAAGCATTAAGATAAAAAAAATTCTTTGAGTTTACCATTGCATTTCACTCTGCATAATTAAAAGTATGAATCTTTTTTTGTTTGATGTATAAAACTCTTGTTATGGGGTTTTATTCAGCTAACATTTCTGCTTTTAAAACACCTTTCTTCCTCTATTTCACTAAAAGGAGTGGGGAAAAAAGTACATGTTTGTTATATAATGCTTTTTACATTTTGGGATTCATAACCATGACAGGACAATAACATAAATGATGCACCATCAAGTTATGCATCATCTGAGGCACTTACCTGACACTGGTCCTTGTCAGCTACAGCAGAAACAGGAACTGTTCAGCTTCACAAGAGAGCAAAAACGAAACAGCTAAGAGTGGTTTGCTGTGTATCTTGGTGTCTGTTGCTTGACAATGGAGGAATTATATTAAATTCAGAAACTTTGAAGTTAGAAGGTGTCTGGAGAGAAAATAAAGCCTTGACCCTTTTACAGGTTGGGAAAAAAAAAAGAAAAAAGAAAAAAGAGATCATGGAGAACAATATCTAAAACAAACACCTTGGAATACTGGGTATTAGGGACTTATTTGGTGATGGAGAAGAAAACTTATTAGATATGAGTTCCAGTAATAGCTTTCTATAGCAACCACAGGAATATGAGATCTGAGCAAAAAGAAAAAGAGAAAAAAGATTTCTTTTGCCTCTGTTGATGAAGACAACCATTTTTCCTTGAGTATGGCTGAAGAAATATATCAAAAGCCATTATTCACAACATGCTCAGCAGGGGAATATAAGAATATCTTACAATATAATATTCAGGTGTCTTATTCTTTCCCAGTGTTCTTACTTCTCACCTAATGATGGTGAGAAAAAAAATTGGTTTAGTTATTAGTTTTACTTCTTTGAATAAAAATTGGCTTGATGAGAGGGATTTGCATTTTGGACCTTGTTAGGAAGCCAATGCACACCTGCACAATCATATAGTGAAGGCCTTAGATGAGAAGATTAAAATCTTCAATAATTTCAAGATAGAATTTACATGTTCTGATCCTTAAATTGCAAAGGTACAGGCATAGGTATGGCAATTATATGCCTTTTATTTATCAAACTAGTAAATTAGGGATGAAAAAAAGTGAATTGAGAGAAGCAACAATTGATCTCAAACCTTACCTAAATTAAACAGAAAAAGTCTTTCTGCTTTAAGTCAAAAGATGTTTAAATTATAGCTCTGGTTTGAAATTTCTTTTATATTCAGAGATGAATTTGGTTTGGCTTTGTGCTCCTTGCAGACAAAACCAATATAGTTTAGGATTAATGATTATTAGTTAACTTATGATTCCCTTCAATTGTATTTTAAATTTCAGTGAAATGAATGTAAATTATGAACAGAAAGATGAGAAAAGGTAGTCCTGAGCCCCAGACTTGAGTCTGACACTTGCTAAATGGTTTGCACTGCTCGATTATAGCTCGTGCACACAAAATTTCTGTTGATCCTCTCCTATTTTGGAAAGATCCTGACAGCTTCTGTCAGCCTCTTTACCTCAGCACCTGTTTTCCTACTCTCCCATTGCTGCCCCAGCCTGCCCGTTACTCACTCACCCCAACCCCTACTCAGGCTTAGAGGAAATAATCTTTGTGGGCCTTAAAGATTTGCTGCCTCCTCAGCCAGTTCTGTCTGCCAAAACCTCGTGTCAGTTCTTGTACTCCATATTTATGCCGTGGTTCCCATCTTGCTCAGATATTGGGATGTCACTAGGAATGGATATGAGTCAGATATGAATCCTGACAGCAATAAAAAACAACAAGAAAGAGCAAGACTTTCTCTTTTTTCCCCTCTCCATTTGAATCTCTGCTGTAGCCAGAAGCACCAAGGGCTTTGGTTTCCCCTTGCAAATGTACCTGTCTCAGCTGAAAGGCAGTGTTAGGTAAAGATTTATATGCTGCAGTTCTAAAGTTTTGTTTTCAGACGTTGCTCCAGCATTACAACATTTCAGCCAAAATCTAAAGTTGCATCAAAAAGCACTCAAAGTGTAAACCCTGAAATGCAATTTTAATAGTGTCCTCAGCTTGGCAGCAGCCCAGCAGACTGTTGCTCCACTCCCATACTAGTAAGAATAATAAACTATGTAAGGGCTCTGGGTGGGAAACAGAGTCAGGAAGCACCTACATGTAAGTACTGGTTTCTACTCTGTCCATCAGAAATGCCAAGAACATCCCATTCACAGCTTCTACAGCCAAACCTTTGGTCCTGCAAATAAGGCTTTAATTCACATCCCAGTACAGGGGTGCATCTGGATATATGTCCAAACTGGTTTGCTACATTTCTTAGGACATAATGAGCCAAGAATTGTGTGGTCAAGATAAAATAATGAGTTAGGAGCATATTGGCAAAAGCAGCTTTATTTGAAGAAAACTAGAAACCTTGATGCAGGAATTCTAATTCTGAGCATCTATCTCTAACCTAAGGAATTCCAGGTGAAGAACTAGAGTCACCATAGCCCTATATCACTTCTCCTCTAAACATTCCCTATTCCTACAAAAAATTATTGAGAAAGAAGAGGGCGAAAAAGTAAGTTAGTTCAAACCTGAATTCCTCAAAATTTTATCCAGTTTATTCTGTGCTGCAGAATGTTCTCAGATAGCAGTTGTCCCATTCATGCAGAAGTAATAGAGTTACCTTGCAGTACCCATCTAAGCTGCCTTTTTTTTCTTTTTTTTTTCTCTCATGATTGTGTCCTGATAATGCTCTGTTAATCAGAGTTATCTCCATGCAGGTATCCATCTGATAACTATTTATAGTATGAAGAATAAGATGTATTGGAACAACACATGAAATCAGAGCTGTTTTATGCTAACCAAGAGCCATAAATGTTAAACTCAGAAAATCCTGTTCCTCCCCACTTCTGGTGCTCTGGCAAGTTGAAACAGGAGGCCCAAAGGGTGTCCCTACTACCAGGCACCTCGTGGCACAACAGGGCAGGAGTTCACATCTGCTTAGGGTGGGTCTAGAAATGGATCTGTTCTTCAGATATGGTGTGTTTGGGTCAGCAGTGCCTCATCATCAACCTGGGTTTTCAAAGGAGAAAGCCCTACCTGGAAGAGCAGTGATGGGCTACTACCTTTCCAAGATGCCTATGGGCACAGGTAACATGCTGTCCCCTCAGCTCAGGCTGCTGAGCTCAGAACAGCAATACCATTTTAGACTCACTTCTGTCATCAGTATTTCTTGTTTTCAATCAGAGAACACCCCCCTCAGTGCATTGGTGTTTGGTTCATACTTCTGAGGCATTTAACTTTTAGTCCAAGATCCTAATACCTACAACATTTGGGTTTTGCTATTTCTGACCATTTTTTAATTCTAGACTGAAATTACTTGTGGCTGTCTGGGGAGATGTATTTGTATTTCTACAGTTGTAATGTCCCACTGCTGAGCCATCTTCCCTCACCATCTCAGGCAGACAGACATTGCAGCAGCACTTGAGCACTCACAGGTCTTGTGTACCTGTGAAACCAGTTTCTCTGAATTTCATTCTGCCCCTACATAATGGCTGCTCTGCCCACTGCAGTATAAAATTAACTTCAAGGCGAGAGATTAAACTGTGTGCATTGGCACAAAGAGAACTCACCCCAGAGTTATCAAGAATGTATTGTGGGAGATCAACCTGCAGAAAAATAGCTGCTGCTGCTCCTTCCATCCCACTTCTGATCCAATCTCACCTTGACTCATGTAGTTCAAATTTGTTTGATGGAATGAGATAATATTGCAATATGCAGTCATGATTCAGCTTACATCTTTGTCTTCTGCTTGCTAAGAGAACCTGAAAATGCTAGCAAATTTTTACTTGAATTCAATTTTATTGACATAATTTAAATTTATGCAAGGTGTTGCTACTATGGACCTCATAGACAGTGTTCAGTAATAGTAATGTTAAATTCATGTAAGTCTGAATTTCAGAGAAGGACTTAAACTGTGGGATTCTGTTGGTAGAAAAATGCTAAGTTTAGAAATAGGAGAAAGGGACCCACAATCATTGCACATATTTTTAGTACTTTTCTGGAGAGGATGAGTATATGCAAATAGAGAAAATAGGTTTGCTACTGGTGATTTTGAAAAAAAAGAAAAAAACACAAAACCAAACCCACAACAGATTTATGGAAATATGAAAGACTGTACTGAGTGATATCAAATATTTCTCCCTGCAGAGAATGTTGTTAGTTTGCCTTGTCAGTCTGCTGATGCACGTGCACTGCTCCCTTTGGCGTGGAGGGAAGCTGTGAGTGTATTGCTGGACTAATAGAGCCACAAGTGAATATGTTTGCAGTTTTAAAATGATCATTTTTATTCCCTTTCTTTTCAAAGCTCTCACTAGAAAGGCTTTATGTTCCTTTGAACTTTTTCAAAGTTGACTGTTAGGACAATAGGGGTTTCTAATCTCCCATCTGCTCCATCCTTATTTGTCTCCCCTTTCCTCTCTTGTTTATCCTGCCTGTTAAGCAGAGATTTCAGGATATTCTACCTCTC
This sequence comes from Sakesphorus luctuosus, assembly GCA_013396695.1. Classification (NCBI taxonomy): domain Eukaryota; kingdom Metazoa; phylum Chordata; class Aves; order Passeriformes; family Thamnophilidae; genus Sakesphorus; species Sakesphorus luctuosus. The sequence goes on along the minus strand of VWZD01004089.1, from coordinate 525,959 downwards.
TTTCTCTTTGAAGTGATTTTAGAAGAAACTCCAAATCTGAATAATCTTATTAGATAAGATAACAACTAGCTAGCGATTAATAACTAATTTAATCCACACTGCAATGGACATTTAGAGTTACATCAAATTTGTTCATGTTCATGGTTACAGTGTTCTGTAAAACTCACCAGATTTGAAATAGAATACTGGGTTATTTTACATATTTTTAATGCAAAAAATTTAACCAGTAATGTGATTTAAAAGCCATTATGAATATACAGAGATGGTTTCCTTAGTTTTGAATTTAAAAGCCTTTCTTTTTTTTTACTGAAAAATGTAATTCACATAATTTCAGAGTTATTATAAAATCAGTGCTTAATAGATTTTTATTTTCCCTTCATTTACTATGAGATAGAGAGCTGTGGGCTAAGTCCATTAAGCCATGATAGCTGCTATGTGAAGACTACAAATATTCTGAAGTTTCTAAAACAAATAATCCCAGAATTAAAAATTAACTTAAAAACTCAGAAACCAGCCTGAGGGAAGCTCAAGGAAATGAATAAAAATATCCAGAAAGAATTAGAATCAACACTGCTGAGACAGTAATTGGGTTGACTTTAGGCTGACTAATTCACACACTGAAAGTCGATGATTTGGGTGGCTGTTTTTAGTTTGTTTTTTTTTCTTCAATGTGCTTAGGCTTGGCTTTAGCCTCATTCTTGGGCTGCTAGAAGGACCCACTTATGTGTGTATCCACCTGCCCGAGGTAGGCAGGCTGCAGCCCTGGGCTCATGTGTGCTACTTCCCTGGCAATTGTGTGCCACAGGAGCTAAAGCTTCCTCTCCAAATGCGGTGCTAATTCCTCCTTCTTCACCGTTAAAAAGTGTGATGTTCTGCCTTTTTAGTAGGGAAAAATGTATAGTGGTGTAATGCAGCTGATTTCTGAGCATTTAGCCCAAGGTAACAAAAAAATAAATTGCTTATTTCAGTGAAGTAATTTCAAACCTACATGGGAGTAACTGAAACCAGGCATTTTTCACTTGAACTCAAAATTTCTTCCTAAATGAATTGTTTAAGAAGGTGCCATATTTTCTCCCAGCACCACACAGAGAGAGCTCTTTTTTTTCCCTTTTGAAAAAAAATAACACCTTCCCTTGCTGTATTAGCTACCTAGATATTCATACAGTCAGCACAAATGACAGGGATGACTCTGCCAAAGAGAGATATATTTGCAGTCAGCAATCTCTTCTCCTCAGATGTCAGTGGTCATATTAAGAAAGTAAACAAAATTAGAAATTAGACTGAGAAGAAAAATAACAGCAAATGCCTCTAGTTTGGTACTATCAGTAAACTGAGAACTCACTTTCCTCAGAGAGTTTCTGGGCTGTTTGTGCAGCTTCTTCCTGGCCAGAGGGCCTGAAACTAGATAGATAGATAGATAGACAGACAGACAGACAGATAGAAATACATACTCCTATGTACAGCTTATGGATCCTCAGACAATCAGTGCTTTGCAGAAAAAAATGTTGGTATGGCCTTAAATAAGATACAAGATCAAAATTTGGATCGACTTGACCAATGCAATGTGAGAATGTGGAGGCAGAAATAGGATTTGTATCTTTATTTTGTTAATGTTGCACTGCTCTTCCAGCAAGAAATGAGGAGCCACTTTGCAGGACATCTGGAAACCTGTAAGGAGGACAGGAAAAGGAAGTGTTAAGAAAACCAAGCTGGAATTTATTCTTTACAATTAAAGAGGATGTTTCTTTCCCACACTGGCTCATAGGGTCACAACATACAGACTGCACTCCTGGATTTTCTGGATAAAATAGATTCAATGGGAGCCTCCATGTGAGCTCCCATCCATTCAAATTACTACTTTTCTTCAGGTTCTCCTGTGAAGCAATATTGTACCAATGTGGGGTAATACAGTTTGGCCTCTGGATTGCTCCAGGAGCTCTCAGAATGATTACAAGCCAGTATTTCTTATCCTAAGGTCTGTGAGTGTCAGGATGCTTATCAGCTTAGATGATGCTATGATTGCAAAAGAACAAAAAGAACCACCCAGTCTGTACCTTTTAACTAGAAAGCAGCTCTTAAAAGCATTACAGTTGCCAGTAAAAGTAAACATATTTATTTTAATTCATTCTAGCAGATTTTTTTGAGTCCTGAAGTGGAATATACAATACTATCTCTGGTCATAATGGTAGAATGAAAGGCAAACAAAATACTAGATTATTTTTGCTGCTGCATTTTTTACTACTGGAGAGGTTACGATATCAGCAAATCATCTCAATGTTATGGCCTCACCTGTAATTATGTCTTCAATTTTGGTTATTTCTTAGACTGTACAACACTAATAAAGGGATGTACTGAGCAAAAAATGTAAACTGTAGAAAAAAGAGAAACCTTGAGATAATTTTGGTTTTATGTTGCAGGCAATAATAAGGTGGTTTAACTTGTGCAGAGATGATAAAAAAATGAAGCAGTAAATAAAATACTAAGTGGTGTATATTACTTACCAGGAAGTAAACTCTGAGATCATATAAACTTTCCTAATGCAAGAGGGATAAAACATTCAATAAAAGTGAAAGCTCTCTCCTTTCAAACATGTAAGAAAACATAAAATTATACATCTTCTCTCCCACCTGCTTCTCACACTATTAACCTCTGGAACTCAAGGTAAGTTTCTGTTGGGATTCTAAAGAGTAAGGGTTTGTATGGATAGTAAGAACATCCACCATCAAATGTACAGTGACAACTTCCTGTAGTAGTTTTGGCTCTAGTCAGCATAGGTCCCCATTTAGGCCTCAGTTTTCTGCAGGCCTCAAAGGACGTGACGCAGATTAGAGGGGACAGGTATCATCTGACTTAAGCAGCCAAAGAGGTATTTCATATCATCTGACATCATTAGGAAGCATCGAGGAGTATAACAAGCTGGAGGGGAGGAGTTTCTGTCTTTTTCGGTCCATGCTTCGGACCAGGAGGGTTCCTGCTCCCTGACTGCNCAGCTTAAACTGTAACACTTCCTAAGATGCTCATGCTTCATGGAATTAGCCAGGCACATCATGGAGTTAGGAAAGCACTGTCTGCACAACTTTGATGTGCTTTCTGAGGTGTCCTTGTGTTTTTCTTCCGAGTGCTAGAGAGAACAAAATTCCTGATTTTTGACTGTGCCAAAGACCATAGTAATATTACACCACCTCCTGAAACATAATGAGTGATTTTGATTTTTTTCCAAAGTAATTAGCAACATTGCAGAGGGTCCCTGAACCCCTATGAAGGTGAATAATTTCATGTTTCATGGAATTCAGGTTATCTATTCCAGAAGTTTTTCCTCCCAGCTGTTTCCTCCAGCACTGTTTCTCCCTGGAGGCAACCAGGATGTTCTTTGCAGCTGGGAAGAAAGCCATGGATCAAGAGGAGATGAGCTGCAGTGTTTGTTTGAGTGAGGTCTTGGCCCTGCACTGATACAGTCCCTTTGCTTACACATGGATACATGTCTCACTCTTCAAAATACATTACGCTCTATTCCCTGCAAATAATCCCATGTGAAATCATCTCCAGGTGAAATTATAAAGCATCGTCCTGCTGGTTTTGCTGTCAATCCCAAAGTGTGCTGCAAGCAGGGAGCTGGGGAACGAGCATCCTATAAACAACTCTGAGAGACAGTGTAGGAAGAGAATAGTTCATATTGTAGTTAAACAGAACTTGCTGTTGAATCACTTAAAGATTTTCCAGTTTTCCTGAGGTGTTGGTTTCCATGGTTCAGTGAGATGTGATCTAGAGACCAACATATGCCAAGTCATGACACCCTCAGAGGTGTCATGTCACTACTTGCAACATCTGAAGGGAGAATACTTTGCTGGTATCATGTAATGAGTTATTGGGTTGCTGATGCATCATGAGGAGGCTGATGTCATGTCGTGGTGGTGTTGGCATTACCCTTCCCTGACACAGAGGTGAGAGGATTGGGTTGCTGGTTTTCCCTCCATACTCCTGCCAGGACTGATGCCCAGCAGGAGCAGCTGCTGGAGTGGCTGGAGCAGCTGCCTGCTGTGCACCAAGGAGGGGGCAGATGCAGGAATATCTGCAGGAATGCATAAATCTCCTGGAGTGAGCACCCAAAGGGCAGTCCTCTCCACTGGAGAGGGCTGCACATAATTTATTTTCATTCACAGTCTTTTCCTTTCATGCTAGCAGATAAGTAATCTTCCTCTTTTCAACTACATCCTTAATTATAGTAGATGGAAGGTTATTTACCATATTGCAATTTCTTTCAGATCCATTAGTTTGCTCAAGGCACAGCTCACTGTGGCATTCCTTTCCTTTGACAGTGCTATTGCAAAAGAGTTTACTAATACACAAAAGCAACACCTTGGTTTAATAATGCTCAAAATGTGGCACCTACACTGGCCACGTTTTGAAGGGTTGGGAAGGCATTGTAACAATATTCCTTGAATTCACACAATCCACCTCCCAGGACCATCAGAACATTTTCATAAGGGTAATTGATACAATAATCTTGGAAAGCACTTTTGAAATGGGGGTATATTAAGTTTATTAGCATAGAACAGAACTATATAATAGATAAAGTCATTAACTGGAATATTGTTATAGACTGAAAAGAGAATATGATTTAAAGGAAAAAAATTCCATTATTTTTACTTTTACTATTATTTCAATAGTCAAATGTCTGTTATAAAATGAGCCTTGAAATATTTGAAGATAGATTTAATAATCCATCCAAAGCAGACACCTCCAGCACCAATATGCTGGTTTCATGTAATTCCTTACTCTTATCCATAGCCCTGATGGTCACTGAAAAAATATTTCATTTGCTTTTTTCATTTTAAAAGAAATGCTTTTCACATTATTCCCCAAAGTGGTGCTTTTAAGTCAGCGACTATGAGAGTTCACATCACTCCATATGAAGCAACAAAAGATGGATATAGTGGACAAGGAGTATCCAGGCAGTGCACAGAGGCCAATGGACTGTCTCAAAGGGCTGCAGCAGAGTGGAGGGAGAGGAAGAAGAGTGTGAGAGGAGGGTCGAGCACTTGGCCTTTCTGGGGTCAGGTCATAAGGTGAGTAAAGGAATGAGAAGGATGGTGGTTCCTTAGATTCTGCTTGTGCTGTCCCACACTGGCAACAGCAACTCCCAGTCAAGACTGGCAATCAGCATGTTGAGGGGTTTTATCGCATTCATATTTTCTTCAGAGGTGACCTCATTGCTCTCTACAACTACCTGAAAAGAGTGAGGTGGGGGTTGGAGTCCTCTGCCCTGTCTCAAGTGAAAGGATGAGAGAGAATGGCCTTAAGATGTGCTAGAGGAGGTTCAATAAATAAATATTTCACTGAAAGGGTGGTCAGGCCTTGGAATAAGTTGCCCAGGTAGGTGGTGGAGTCACCATCTCTGGAAGTGTTTGAGAGGCATCTGGATGTGGCACTTGAGGATACTGTTTAGGGATGATTGTGGTGATGGGCTGATGGTGGGACTGGATGATCTGGAAGGTCTCTTCCAACGCCCATGACTCTGTGATTCTGTATGTGTTAAAAAGTGAAAACTGTTTAAAATGTTAAAAAATCCTGCTAAAAATTAAAAAAAAAAGAATTCTGCTACAAAATTCAAAAAAACGTGTTACAAACAAAAAATCCCTAAACACAGAAATAAGACCCACTCAGGTTACACCCTTTAAATTGACAAAAAGAAAGCTGAAGCAATTTTTGCAACCCTGGGAACCTGTTCTCTGAGCAGGGCTCCTTTCTGGTGCCCCCAGACATCTCATAAGATTATTCCCAGGCTTTGGGAGATCATTCAGTTCTTTCCACAAAACTGTTGAGTTGTTCCCGCAGGAGAAGCCATACAAGTGGTTTATCTGTTTCACTTCCCAGCTGGGCTGTAGGAGCTCTCCCCTGTGTTCCTCCACCTTCCAGCAATCCCCTCCATCCCATATCCTTACTGTCAGCAGAGGTCTTGCTGCCTGGGAAAGGAGGTTTAGTCTCTGGGAAGCACACGCAGGCATCCTTCGGAAGAGAGCACATCCCTGATGGTGTGTGAGGACGTGCTGCAATGCAAAGCACATCCCCAGGCTTTTCCCAGTACCAGCACTGACTGTCCCTCATTTCTTGTTGGGATTTTTTCCCTTTGCAATGCTGAATTTACTTAAATAAATTAGAATATTTTTTCTTCTTCAAAATGGTAACAAGCTCTTATTTGACAACACCACTTTTGATCTTGTATGTGGCAGTGGCTCAGGTTATAGATTAGTTAGTGGGGCAGTAAAATTGATGAAATCATTGCTGTTTAGTCTCATAATAACAGGAATATGGCTAAAGGAGAAATGGAGTTTGAATGGAAAAACAGAACAGTGCTCAGTTACGGTAAGAATTGTGTTATATTTTCTTATATTGATTTGGAATTCACTGTTTAGTTCCCCACGCATAGAATTCTGTGCCTGCTGTTACTCCAGGGTCTGGGATTTAACAAGGATTCCAGATGAATGCTGCATTCCTGCTTCTCACAAATACTATTTCAGACTCTGAAAACTCAGGAAAATGTTCTTGCAGTGTCTTAGTTTCACCTGTGTTTTTCAAGCTCTTCTTTGTAGCAATCACAGCTATAGGCAGAGCATTTAGAAAACACAACCTGAGACTGCAGAAGATGATTTCAGAGTGAAGAACAGTTTTCCATGCAAATTCTGGTGCAGGGCACAGATAGGCTTTGTAATATTCTATTCAATATTTTTGTTTGCAGCTTACTGAAGTCAGTAAGGAGACCTCAGGTGGCTTTTAGACGTGTCTCAGGACTGTAGATATTAGCTGTATGAGTGGCCAAACTCATTTCAATCCTAGATACCCTGATCACCTGCAGTGTTTTACAGTTATTGACTCATTGGTTAAGTTAATTCTATGTCTATATTTAGTTCTTCTAACATCTTAATTGAAGAATTAAAAAAAAAACAACAAAGAGAAATCTATTTGAAGCAACAGCTGCTGTTAAAGCTCAAGGATAATTTTCAGCCAGGTATTTAAGACAAAATACCCTTGTGTTAGATCTGATTTCTGATTTTTCTTTCTTTTTCAAAATATAACTTCCTTCTCAAACACGACTTTCCTTGATAAGCCTCAGAGCACTACTTTTAGCAGACATCCTGAATCAACATATCTGTCACTGATTTTTTTTTTTTTTACATGAAGCAGATAAATTAAAGATCAAAACGGGTATTGGAATAATACAACACATTTCTTCACATGAGGGAGCGACCTCGTTTGCCACTCTGCTTTACAGGAGCGATGTGCCAGCAATGCTAATAAAGTGCTATCAATTCATGTGCTTTCTTGCTTAAATACTGTTGACTTCGAGGAGTGACACGTCTTAAACGGTACAGTAGTGTGTGATGCACGACACAGACACACAAACCCCTTGTGCTGTAGTGCTTTGCCTGCTCAATGCAGCATTGCCCCGGGAGCAGGGTGGGCCGTGGGGCTGCAGCCATGGCTGTGCTGAGAGATGCTTCAGCTTTCTCCAAAGCTCAGTTCCTACTGCAGAAATGCAAGGATAGAAAGACTCTATTATGGTTCATGAAAAGAAAGCTCCTGCCCATCATCTCTCAGGCAAAATCTACGTGCCTGCAAAATGTGCTTGAACAGGAGCGTGATGTGTGAAACCCTTGCAGGGGAGCAGGGGAAGATGTCGGGGTGAGTTTCAATGGGAGCTGGAAGATTTGGGGTCCCAGTTACTGGTCCATACTGGATTGTCTTTGCTCCTGACAGTGATAGCTAAGTTAGAGTTAACCTGGATACGTGTTCTTTGGTGAAATTCTAATTTAACTTTTCTGTGTAAACACCCATTTAGGATCTATATCGCTCCCACCTTTGTAAAGTAAAATAATAATATTCTCCTGCCTCAGATGGTGTAATGAAGTTTAATATATTAAAGATAGTGAGGCACGAGTTGCTATAGTAATGTACTATTTAAATAACTGAGGAAAAAAACCCTCAGAAGTGTTTCAACAAATGCAGTTTATTGAGGGCTATTTGTTTTGCAAGAAACATCTTTATGATGGTGAACACACCATGTGAAAAGTCTTTACCAGTGTGTTCAGGAAAGGAGCTGGTAGGGACAATGTGGTGCTTTGTGGTAACCAGTGGTGAACACAGAGGGGGCTTTCCCATCCTGCCCACATCTAGGCTTAGCTGTCAGCTGGCAAAGTGATAGCTGAGGTGGGTGAGTTGTCCATCTGATACCCTCTGACCATCCCTTCACAGACCCAGGGGGTCATGGTTTGCCTTAGGAAGGGCCAGTGGACAGATCCAGCACCTCTGAAGCAGCCAAGTCTTTGCTCACTTGTACAGACATAAAAGACTGGAGTGCAGCTCCCTTCCTGGTTGGGAGCAATGAAACTTTTGCCTTTGGAAAATACCTCTTGCCCTGGGATCACAAAACCATCAGCAGCTTGTAGTGCACTGGATAAGGAACTACACTAAGGAGCAGGAAATGTGGGCTTGAACTTTCCCTGGCAGAAGGTGAAATTAAATATATATTCTCCATTTCTTGGGCAAACACTGCAAGAAACAGCTAGTGTATATAACACCTAAGCACTGACACCAATCATGGCCTCAAGGGCCAACTTTTAAAAATAGTGACTTCATCTGTATTCTTCACAGGTTTGTTGGCTATGATCTCTGAACAGCTATTAGATCAAATTCCTCAAGAGATTTAGGGGGGGAAAAAAGGCTGCTTTCTGAATCCTGATCAACTTGGTGGGTGAAGGAGGCACCACCTTGCCAAGAGAGGAGAAGCTGTGGGCAGCAGAGGAGGCCAAACCTGCCATGTCCAGGGAGGAGCCTCCCAGCCAGAAGAACATTTTGAGCAAAATATTTGACTTAGAGGCTTCAGTTTCACCTAAGTCACCCTTTAGTCACCTGCATCATTTTTAGATCTTGTCCACAATCACACTGAATAATTTTTAAGTCAGGAAGACAAAAATTAGAAGCCTACTCTGTTCTGTAAAGATTCATCTCAGTGAAGCAAGGGTAATTACTTTCTTTCTATTTCTGATCATGATACAGAAATTTTGAATATGAGAAACAAAATGATGAGTCTTCATGAACATTTTAAAAGTTTCTTATTTGGCTTTGAAAAAGAAGGATTTTTTTTTTCCTTTTTAATGATTAGGTGCTCTATTCCTTTGCAAAATTTTGTTTGGATGAAAATGTGTGGCTAGAAATGGAGAATATGGGTAAAAACGTGTCTTGCTAATAGATCAAATGCAAAGTGTACAACTTGAAAATCAAACCTTAAAGCAAGCGAATCTCTGGTGGAATCAATAGGAGCTGAGATGGCTGACTGAGCAGAAGGTGGGAAAAATAATAGTTTGTTGCTTCTCTGCAGCAAATATAAGTCAAACCAGTCTACCATGACCTCAGTGTATAGCAGCCTTTATGCTTAAATGGCTTATTTTACATATGGGCAATGATCTTCTTCCCCTGACTCCAGCATGCAGTGAATTCCACTAACAGCTTTACTGGTGGAAGAAAAAAATTACAGTATGGTCAGATGGGAGGTTTTTTTATTTTTTAAGCCGAATGTTTAATTAGAAAATTCTGACTCCATGTAATAAAGCAAAGGTTTCATGGGAAGGTACAAGTTTTCTCAAAACTTTTGCCTGAAATGTTTTACAAATTGGGGGTGAAAATTCTTATTCTGGTGATAGAAAAAGAAATCTACCTCTAAAAATAAGTGGCTGTTTTACTCTGATGCAAAGTACCTGAACACAACCTTCCTCAAATATCGTATGAGCATGTATCTTCACTGAGGTGTAGAATCAAAGAATCATTAAGGTTGGAAAAGACCTCCAAGATTCCCTTTCCAAAACAGCAGTTATGCAAAAAGGAACCACGATGATAAAGACTTCCTGAACAGTTTGCCACAGTCCCTACCTGGCAACAAGATCATGCCGTTGTTTTGAGTCAAGTAGGTAGTCAGCTTCCTTTCTTCAGCCTTACACTTGTTCATAAACAATTTATTTATCTGTGAAAAGTGGCCTTGGCCAGGAGAAGGTCAGCAGAGGAGGATGCAATAAGACTGGCAGGCACCAGTGTCCAGGAGGAGCCCCAACCTGAGGTCCCTGAACGTGAGGAGAGCTGAGCTTGGCTCAGGCATACCTTGGGTGAACAACTCCAACAGGGACTTCTCATAATTGTCCTTTATGGGGAAAATTTCTGAAACCTCTTGGTACTCCCTCACCTCAGAATAGGACTTTTGTATTCTGAAAATGTTTTATGGGATGAGGAAATTGCTTCCTGTCTTGGGCTACTTTTCAAATTGGACCCAAACTACCATTATTGAATAGTTTTCAGGTTGTCCTGGCTGGTAACTGCAGAGACTCCATCATGATGAAGCTTTTAGACCTTTAAAAAAGACGATTTTGGCAGTAATTGCCTGAATTAGCTGAAGGGAATTTCAGGCCTTGTGTACTCCTATATTCAGTGAACTGTAGGACCTTTTTCTCAGCATTCTGCAGGTATTAATTAGTTAGGAAAAAACATTAGCACTTTAGTCACACCCTCAAATATCTGCTCATGCAAACCAATATCTGTTCAGACAAATCAACATATTTATCTCCTTTTACCATTTTAAATCAACAGTTAACAAAACATTCTTAATTATTTTATGGTCCTTCATGTCAAGCAAGTGTTCCCTTTTTCAGAGAAAAGTGTTTGAAACATCATGTGGTAAAATTAAATTATTTGACTGAGACCACAGAGAGGCACTTTCAAAGCCCAAATCATAAAGCAGTAGACCTTACTTAAATCACCTCCACAGAGGTTTAAGCTAAAGTGTTGTGCTTGTCATTGTAAAAAAAGGCCCAAACTATGTACAAAGTCAGCTGCAGTCACTCAGCTAATAAGTGTAATCTGTTAAACTGCTCTAACTCAGCCTGGGTTGATTGTGTGCCCAGCAGTGGTGGCTCTAATGCTTTTTAGCTGGGGAAGCTCAGCAAAAAAAAAAAAACCCTCCAGCAAACGTGTGTGGAGGAGAAGTTTGAAGGAACATAATTGTACAAACAAAACCACTGCAAATGAATATTTTCAAGGTATTTTGAGCAAGAGAAGAATATTTGGTTGTATTTGGTAAAACAGAAAACATTTGTCTGTAAATATCTTTGCAAATTACTTCTCTGTAGCGATTTTTGTGGATAGCTGGAGTTGCCACCATCTCTGCAAGGTTGGGGTAGCCCAAGAAACCTCCTCTGAGAGTGGTGCTTGGTGCATGAAGGCACCAGAATCCACCAATGCATTCACTGATTGTTTTCCACCGGAACATCATAAAAATGGGAATTCAGAACTGCACAGTTAACTTGTACAAGTGGCCACACGAATAAAAAGGGGATATGGAGGGGAGGATCCCACTCTCTCTCAGTAAGAGCTCAGGCTGGTGCACCCGAGTTCAACACCCACTTCACTCACTCCTGCTCTCAGAAATCCCAACAAGCTGTTTTTTTGTTTTGTTCATGAAGGAATGAAGGAGGAGGCAGACAGCAGGAGACAGGGGACTGCTTGTGTCTGCCCCACTTTTGCCAGGGCTGAAGTCACTCATTGCTGATACACTCTCAGAGAAATAAGGTATGTGAAGTCATGTTTTTCCAAATTTCAGAAATGTCTGAGAGGTAATTTTAGGTGCAATCGATAACTCTGAGCCATAGAAATCACTATATATAGAACAAGATGGAATTTTTTTAAAAAAAACCTTGGTCCTTATGGATCTGTGTGTCAAAGGCAGGAAATTGCAACTATAGTTCTTGGGCTCAATGTGCAGCTCTGTGAATGGGTGTTTTTCTGGCTGTAAACTGACAAAAACCTTAAAGATCTTCAGGATTTAATTATATATAATTTTTATTCAAAATGTGTAAGTATTTAGAATATATGAAATTCCTTATTATTTTGGCTAATGCATGCTGGTTTTGAAGGGTACTCAGGAAGACATGGGAAATACACATCTACTGTCATCACTCAAGCCTCCCACCTGCAAGGAGAAGAAGAAAAGAGCTGGCACGATAACACAAAAGAGAGTAGTCTGGGTACTTTATGATCAAAATGCAAACTTCTTCCTTCTGGAATATTGTGGATCAATTTTTTATGCTGAATTTAAATATCTGCAGAATCATAGGTTTAATCAAGATAATGTATTTTGTAAGTTTTCCTGATTTAATTCCCTGGCATTCTTTCTCTGTTGTGCACTGTAGGCTTTGTTACACACAGCCTCTAGATGATAGATAAAAATAATTTTATAATGAAATGTGAATTAACGCTAATTCAATTTGGTGGATTTTGGAGATGACAACTATTGATATATGGATTTCCTTGTTCCACAGAAATATGCGGTCAATAGCACTGAAATTGGGATTGATCAAATGAATTGTCTTATTTGTGTGTGTATCTCCTTTCACAACTCATAATTTTCCAGAAGATTCGTAAATTTTAAGGATAACAGTTGTCACAGGAACTTATCATCAATCTACATGTTGCCCAGAGAAGCTGTGGCTGCCCCATCCCTGGAAGTCTCCAAGGCCAGGTTGGATGGGACTTGGAGCAACCTCGTCTAGTGGAAGGTGTCCCTGCCCATGACAGGGGGTGAAATGAGATGATCTTTTAGGTCCGTTCCAACACAAACCACTTTATGATTCTATAATTCCATAGTTCTACATGATTGTGGTTGTAGTTATAATCAGCAGTTTAGCTCAGAACTTATCATAGTTTCCAGAGAACATCAAGAGTTGTGTGAGGAAGCACAAGATAAACATGGAACAGCAACTTTCGGGAGCTGATTTTGTGAATAGCTTCATCAGTTTTGGTATCATTAGCACTGGAAAGTAAATGTAATTCTGACATATGAAAGCAAAATTTGCAAGAGAAAAAAAAAAAGAAAACAGGTCTAATCAACTAGTTGTCACAATATAATATTTGGTACATTCATACTTTAAAAGGGTTCAAAGCCATTTAAAGAATGCATTTCTCTACGAAAAAAAAAAGCAGAGTAAAATCAAACTGTATCAGGAATAATATATGCTGTTTATGATATCTTCAACCAGAAGTACCAAAATGTGTTTCTATAATGACAGAATGATATATTTCAAATTCAGGCTCCTTTCCAAGGTCCTCTATAGTCAAATTTAAAATAATTCCTCTGGAATATGAGTGTTCCTTAAGTGACAGTGCTAAAAAGCAATAAAACCCAAAAAATATATTATCACTTAATGGTCTAGTTAAGAACAACAACATGCAAAAGTATGTTCTGATCAAGGGGATGGAAACATAACAGGACTATGCCTCCAGCATCTTCTGGGATGGCAAATGAAGGAGGCAGAAGAGAAAACCCCACCTGGTTTATCTGTTTTAGGTTTTTTGTCTGGTTTTTTTTGTTTGGTTGGTTTTTTGTTTGTTTCTTTTCAATAGAATCTAAATAATCTTTACAGCACAGCCACAAAAAATATCTTTAATGGTGTGCTGGTTTAGAGGTAAACCAGCAGGAGAAATGAGCTCAACATGAGAGAGATTATAAGTCAGAGCTACAATTTAATAGTAATAATACTGTAAATACACTGACACAAAGGGAAATTGCTTTCAACTCCCAAAACCCAGCAGTATAACCCAGTGCCCTGGGGTACAAACCCAAAGGGGTTTGTTAGCTCCTGTGCTGAACCCTATGTGGTTCCCCCAAGTCCAAAGCAAAAGGAAGTGAAAAACCTGTTGGTGCAGGTGATGGCTGTAGTCTGGTCAAGAGTGGTGGTCTCCTCCTGTCAAGGTCCTGCTGCTCCCCTGGATCCAACGAGAGGTTCCTGAGGTCTTCTTACCCACCCCTTTTTGTACCCTCAGGGAGCAGCCAGTCCCTCCCCCAGGGCGGGGACTCACACAATGGGTGATTAACTCTGTGAGTCATGGGGTATTTTTGAACTGTTGATGGCCCATTAGCAGCTACGCCTCCTCAGGCTGGGAGTGGAGGTGCTAACGACTCCCTGGGAAGCTGCTGCAAATGGGCCATTGACCTTGGGAATGAATAGAGGGGGTAGAATACACAGTTTTGATCACCCCCACACAGTGACAACTGGTCCCACCTGCTGAACTAGGACAAATGTTCAGAGCTCCATATGGTGAGAGACTCCAGAAAAGGAGAAGCTTCCACCCCCATCATTAATCTACATGCACCATGTTATTTACCTGCACCTTCACCCTCAGAAAACCTTGGCAATTACTTAAAAGTCACTAACAGTGTAAGCAAACCCCAAATTGATTGAATGATGATGTTAAAGGCATGTGTGAAATGATTGATTCTGTCCAATCAATTCACCAAGGCACGTTCTGCTCCCAAGGTGCAGGGATGTAGTGTTGGCCTGGCTCAGGGATTTGGGGCTGGGTGTGTCTTTTGGTTTGCCCTTTTTGACTGATGGAAGTCAGGGAGTGGCCACTGGGAAAAGGATGGACGAAGAGCTGAACTCAGCTCCCCACACTAGCTGTGGCTTGTCACTCAGCCGTGAGCTGCAGATGTTGCAGCATCTGGCCTGGGAGTGGGGATGTCCAGCAGGTCTGGCTCTGGGCAGAAAGTCTATGCAAGTGATATTCTCCACATAGTCCTTGATATTCTCCTCTTTCCAAAAGGATGGGTCCAGAGAGCTAATTGGCTTCTGAATAAGAGGCAGTTCTGCTGCTGACTCTCCAGCGTGAGGTTGGAAAAGAGAAGCAATGTGGGGGTTGCATACACTTTTTAAAGATACACTTTTTCATGCCTCTCATCACCCAGATAACTTCTACTTTTTGGATGATTTCCTGAAGTTGTCATGACAGAGGAAAACCTTAAGGGGATTTAAATCAGGAGATTTTTTTTATTGCCAGATCAATACAGGGTTGTCATTCAGTAGCTAAGGGGAAAAGTGCAAGTATCACTCCTGAGGGAGCTGGGCAGACAGATAGTAGTTGAGGGGATAGGTAACAGGATAAGAAGGATTTAATCTTGCAACAGATGTCCTCACTTTTTTATTTACAGTGGAATATAAACTAAAATGTAAGAAATCTGTCAAATTTACAGCTAAGAAAAAGGTTTTAGGTAATTTCATCTTAAATGACAAAGAGAAAGGTAAAACTGGTTATTCCAACACTTGTCTTTTTGGTTTTTGTTTTTCTTTTTCCTCTTTCTTTCCTTAATGTAAATTAATAGTAGCCAAGAATGGATATTCATGTTCAATCCTATATAGGTACAATTCACTTGAGGTCTTGCCTCAGTCTGGTCCTCTCAGTTGCTCAGAGGAGGCTGTTATTACCTCATCTCAGAGAATCCTCCATGCTCCTGATGTTCACAGCCTGTGTGTTATGATGGAGAGCTGTTTACACTGTATAATCACAGGTGGCCAGCCTTGCAGAAAAGGAAAAGGCAAGAATTTCATAGCTAAAATTACTTGCTCTCTCTCTCTTTGAGATGGATCCCATCAAATCAATGTTGTGAGAGGTAAAGGAGTGTGGGCGGCCTTTCAGTGTCACTGAGCAAATTGTTGCTATTCTTTGTGGTAAAATGACAATGCCATTTCCAGAGCTCTCAGTCAGGGCAACATCATTCCCAGACACTGAATCCTAATTGTTAGATTGCTTTATTTTATTTTGAGGCAAGTTGATGACAGTGAATAGATGAGAGACAAAATATGGTAATTTCATTAGTTAAAAATGTACATTAAAACTGCAACATTTCTGTAAGTGGAGAAAAAAATATACTAGGCACTTGTCAGACTACCACAATCTCTTTTGGCTGTAGGAAAAGATCATCTGCTTCATCCCACTCTCAGGGAATGAAAAGGAATAGGCTACAGAGCTGGTGATGGGCAAAGATTCCCAGTTGTAGATGCAACGCCTTGATTTATGCCCACACTTAGTGCCTGTAGCTGCATCAGCCTGCAGTGATGGCCAGGAGCAGATCCCAGCCCCGTAATGGAACAGTAAATTGATCTCAGTTGAGCTGGGGAATGTGATGCGGAATGAAGCTGGACCAGAGCAGGCTGATGCCTTCTGATGCCAGAGCCTCTGTGTCCAGCCCTGGCTGGGCAGTGCCCCCAGAGTCCCAAGGATGCTCACTCACTTTGGGTCCTACTTGAGCATGCTGCTGGAGACACTCTTGAGATCAAATTTAGATTAGCTGAATACTTACTCACTGAAGCTGATTATGAGTAGAGTCTGATTATAGTAATTTTGACATCTCTGAACAAGTTTGAGATGTCTCTGATGAGTGAATACCCCTTCATCCCCAAAATGGAGGCACTAGAAATCAGTGAGCACTTAGCGGTGTTGAAAATCTTCTCTTTTGTAGTCTGTTTTTTGACAAAGGCTTCAATGCATTTTTATGTCACTCAGATGTTGAAAGGATTAAACACAAAGGCCCAGACCAAAGCAATACACAACATGAGGCTTCAGAGAAGCCCCGGATGTGACCCTATAGCATATTTTCTTCTTATATCAAAATCACATACAACTGTTGAGATTTTAGGAGGATATTCACAATTCTGAAGGTCTTCACCTTCCAAAATAACCACATTCTATGTCTTCCAGAAAAATTTCCTTCCAAAGTATTGACATTTTTTTATACCAGAAGAAATATTTGACAAAAAGAACCCCAAACCTAACCCAAAAAACTTCAACAACACACTTTTTAAAGCTTTAATCCAGATCCATCAGAATCCTGAATCTACCAAAGTAATAATATGCCATTAGAAGACTAATTGACATTGTTTCCTTATAGATTTTTATGTCCACTAGACTTAGATAAGGCCAATAAATAATAGTAACATTTACGCAGTGCAAAAACATTCAGTCAGGGAATAAATAATATATTCTTACCCCCAGAATGTCTATACAAGTTACTGTGAATCAAAAACTAGTTTTCAGTTAGAATCTTAACTTGTCCTGGGCACAGAAGCTTCTCCAAAGCCTTCCTGTCTGCAATGGGTTACGGCAAGTTGGGGAAAAAATATCAACAGTTGCTCAGCTGAGAGTAAGGTGTAAATCCACTACTTAAATCAAAGGTTTACTAAATAAATGTAGGAAATAATGTCAAAGTTCAAGATTAAGAATCGTTTTAGAATTTTGAACTGGTTCAATTTTTTGTGCTGGATTATTGGAGCAAGTTATGGGGCAGGATGACAGATTTCAGAAAGGAAAGAGATAACCTGTTTATTCATCTGGGTCCCCCTAAGTCCAAGTATTGACTGCTGGTTTGCCTTGCTCCCTGAAAAGATCTCTGGAGATTGAAAATATAGAGATGGACTACAAAATTTGTAATTATCCAGGACTGGACATATCCCTGATTAATGAGAAGATGACATGATGACTCCTAAGCACAAGAAATCAATGTTCTATGTTTCCCATCTCCCCTGCTCCAAAAGGAAGGGAAAGTTATGTAGATGACAATACTCAACTCTAACAGGTTTGGGAGACATATAATATATGAAAAATGGGAAAAAAGTGTCCAGGGATCTCAAATATATCTACTTGTAAACTTGGTCAACTGCACCAAACTGCACCAGAAAGAGGGTTTTCACACGCAGTTTGGAATTTGCTTCAAGCCCAATTTTCTATAGTTTCTTTTATTTTGTTTTTGTCTGTGTAACTTTTGGCAATGATTCTTAATGATATCAACTATTTACTTTAATGCACTTATATTTAGACCAGATATAATATTAGACATATCATACATGGTGATTAAATTCACTCTTTTAATAAATTGGGTATAAGAAGTGAACATTAATTTCAAGAATACAAAACTAAACTTTTTTTTTTCCTTTTTATTGCTGCATTTCTTTCAGGTCATTTCATTACATCTGCAGAATTAATGAAAACAAGCTCTTTAGTTTTTCTTTCTCTGTAAAATCATCTTATACAGAATTGTGAACCACATTTTGCAGAAACCATCGCAACATTTCAAATACCTGGGTTTGCTCCTTTCACCTAAATTAAATTTTAAGATTTTTTTTTATTTTTTTTCCCTATTCTTGTACTATGTTCTGCTCTGGAGATTATTATAGTTTATCTTGCTTATCAAAAGCTCACTGACATTTATTGAGCTGGAAATATTGCTTGCAATGCACTGTCAATCAAATTCTTGACTCCTACGTCTAGCTATCCATTCTGCTTTATGTTCTGATTGATATTGGGCAAAAATCATTACAGGATGTAACTTAACACAGAAGTAACTGGTGGGCATGGTGGTGTGTTGGAGAGAAACATATGTAGCAACTACTGTCAGAGATTGGAAAAGTCACACAAATTGGCTGTGTTACTTAAACTCAGCTGCTTTCAATTAAAATAACTTAATGAAAACTTAATGCTGGGAGAGAGACAATGCAAAAAAAAATCTACAAATAATTGGCCCAATTCACTTACAGCTGATTTTTATGGTGTCAGTGAGGCATCCTTTGGCTTCAGTATTAAGAGCATCAAATTTCTGCTTGTTAACATTTCAGATATGAGAATGACAGAATAGATTAGGAATAGTTGAGAGGTGTTGTAAAGAGACAACAGTGACAAAGGTGGGGGGAAGATATAGTCCTGCTTCCCAAAGTTAGAGAAATTGGGTGGAATGAGTAGCCTATAGCATTAATATCCTGTAGAGCTCATGGGGTATATCATATGAATGCTCCATCCTTGACCACATGGGCAGTTCCTCAGAGATGACAGATTTTATCTATATGAAAATGTTTTAATGCTTTAAGGTGACCGAGGAATGCACTGAGCAAAGCAACTTCAGAGAGTGAAGGTGCTCCAGACTTGCTTCAGAGAGGGCTGAGTGTGCTCACACCTCCAGGGAAACAGGAATCACAATCCCAGCTCCGTATTCCTTGCTTGGTAGCTCTGAGCTCTCTTCTGTCACTAAAGGATTATCCCATGGAGACTCACTAAGTGCTTGAGTACTTTCTCAGACCCATACCTTGTTATCATACACAGGGAATGACATCACTGATGCCTCAATATTCTTCCATGAGAGGCAGAATTGAAAAGGAGCTGTGCCACTTCCCTGGTAAGAATATACCCATCTTCCCAAGACATTATTCTGCATAAACCTTATGCCCAACAGTGCTGAGTGAGTTTTCACGTGGGCAGATAGTGACTGGGCAAGGGGAATGGTATTAAACTAAAAGAGGAGAAATTAGATAAGGTGTTAGGACAAAATTCTTTACTCAGAGAGTGGTGAGGCCCTGGCACAGGTTGCCCAGAGAAACTGTGGCTGCCCCATGAGTTCAAAGCCAGCTCGGACAAGGCTTGGAGCAACCTGGGCTAATGGAAGGTGTCAGTGACAGGGGGTTACAATGAGATAGTGTTTAAGGTGCCTTCCAACCCAAACCATTCTATGATCGTCTATAAAAACCAATTAATGTTCCTTACAGGTGTTGGATGTACAGTGTGGCAGATGAAACCCTCCTAACAGCCCCTTTAAGGCTCATGGACAGAGGGAATAAAGAGCAACCCTGACTTTCCTGGCTGGGAGAAGGAGAGGGAGTGGTGAAGTTAGAAAGCAGATATTAAGTTAACTAAACATGCTAGATCAAGACATATTTCTCTCTTCTATACCCACCAATCAAGAAAACAGAAGTGCTTTTTGTGATAAAGGCATATATTCAGCTGGAGATGGTCAATTTAAAACAAATTGTCAGTCTGTGAAGGTCTCCTTACCTATGAAAAACTAGGACCTTAATTTTTTTTTCAAATCAGACAGGTTTTTTTATGCAACTCGATTTCATTACCACTGAGGTGACTTTCAGGGTCACTCTGAGAAAAAAACTAGCAATTATATTAAATAGGAGAAGAAAATAAGAAAACCCTGACTGTTCTGTTTACTTGAATCCTGCCATTCTGTCATTCCAACATGAAAACTGTCCTTGAAGTCTAGTACAACTTACAAAGGCAAACAGTGGAGGGAGTTTATATAAATCAAATCGGTGTCATACGATCCCCAGGCCGTGATGTGTTTCTATAAAGTTAGAAGCAAACTATTTTGAGCACCAAAGAACTGTGTGGCATCTCTTCCTTTTTGTTTTGCCATTTGCCAGGGGTATGTCTCTAAATAAGAAAAAATATCTTTATCAATAAAGGCAAAATACAGCCCAGGTGAAACTCTAATAAATGACTTGTTCTTATGTCATGAGTGCAAAGCCTGAGTTGTTCAGTTGTCTCACCACCACAGTCTTACAAAATACAAATCCTAAAAAACTCAGACGCAAACCTCAATGTTATGGTTGCAAATAGGTTTTGACCACTTGTACTATCCCTTCTTGTATGCAAAAAATACCCCTTAACAAAGAACCAAAAATTGGTACATTTCTCTGTCTCTCTTTTTTTTTTTTTTTAATTTGGACAGGAAAATGGTATTTTTTAAGGTTGGAATTAAAATAAAAAAGAAAAAATCACTAAGAAATCTAAATCCCTATTGCTTTGGAATCAAGTTATATCCTTAGATATGGTTTGAAAAGAAAATATACATAGGATAGATATGGTTTGGGGGAAAAAACCAGCCAAACAAACAAAAAACCTGGGGAAAAAAGGGCTTTTTTTCTTTCAAAATTTTTCAAACAAAACATCCAGTTTCCTGGCAAGAGAAGTGGAACCACTATACTTGAATTTTTTATGAAAAACAAACATTCTGAGCACAGCAGCCTATTATCTTCTTGGCACTGCTTCCATTATCTATAAAATTATGTGACCTTGGCTATAAACCCCCTATAAGCTGGACTGCATATAAAAATCCCCTTCCCTTAAACCAGGTTTGTGTGTTTTTCTTGCAGCTCATGCATTTGTACTTTCTGTTTCAGCATCACTCCAAGAACTCCTTGAGGTGACTCTCCCTTTTATATTGGTTAAAATTGACATTTGTTTCAGAAGTACTGAGAGTTGCAATACACAGATATATTCTTCTTGTTATTTATTTTGATTTTTCTTTACCTGCAGGAAGCATCAGATTCTCAGCTTTAGTGTCTTTGCTGGTAACCTTTCAGTTACAAAGAACTCAGCATTCAGACCTATCAATCTTTTACTGCAGAGCTGCCAAATGTTGTAACAAAGGGGTGTTTTGTTTGAAGGGCAAACCAAATTGACTTGTGTTTCCAATAACTGTAATGTCCAGCTTCTTATCAGTATTAATAAGAAAATGCAAATTACACTCCTGTCAAAAAACTAGGGGGGAAAAAAAGAGTTGAAATGAGCAGTACAAGCAGTAAATTGCTTGCAATATGCTATTATATTCAGATTCTCATTTTCAGCTATGCACTAGTTTACTTGAGGTGAGCAAAAAGAGCAATCAATGCGAAAAAGGACAAAAATGTTCCAAGCCTGACTTTTAAGAATGAGCCAACAGAAGAGCATAATGGATGATTGTACCAGAAATAAAAGCACCAGACCAATATGCAAATCATAAGCAGGTTAAACGTCAATCTCTTTATTGAGATTTTTATTTAAAATAAAAACAAAATTCCTATTAAATATGCAAGAGTTTAGAAATTCTGAACTACCCTTGGACAATGATCAACATTTAATGAATCAATTTTCTGTCTGCTTTGTGAAAACAACTTCTGCTTTATTGCTTTTTGGAAACAAAATTAAAGTGAAGCCTTATAAAAACTATTATAAGAGAGAACTTGTGCCTTGCAAAGTGTTGCCCTCTCTGACTAAATTATATAATTTCTGCTTCTTGTTTGAGTATCTAATATTAGTCAGAAAGTGATGGGTTCACAATTTTTTTTGTTTGTTTGTTTGCTCAAATTCAGTATCTGGTAGATTAAAATTCAACTTTTTCTCTAACATGTTTGAAATTACATGAAATCTCAGTGCATCAGTTGGGCATAAGGGTCACATACAGTCCAAATGCAGCTCTCATAAACGTGTGACAGAAACCTGGACAGCTTACAGGTTAGCTTTAAAAACTTCTAGAATAGATGATGTTAAATAAAATGCTCATTCTATTAATTGTTTCCTTCATTCTCATGGTAATCTGCAGTTTAATTGGCATTATGCATGACCATCCTGGTTTGCACAGTAAGTTTGGGATGAAACATCTCTGGAATATGTCTCTGATATCAACACGACTTCGGCAAATATAAACTGGTCAAAGGCATCGGTGTTAGACTGTTTTCTGTTACCTCTGAGGAATAATGTCAGGTAAAATAAATGTTCTCAAATATGTAAACTATTAGAAAGCTCAGACTTGAATATGAGCACTTAAAATGGCATGTGAAGGGGTTGTTATCCTCTAGAAGATACTGCTCAGGAGGCTCTGCAGGCTTTCGTAGAGGTAGATCATGTGGCATTCAGGAATTAATGGATGACAAAGTTCCATCCCAGATCCAAGTCAGAAGCCAATAGAAAAACTTGTACAGGACTCATATCATGTGTGTCTTCTGCAACTCCGTCGATTACTGAGAAGACTGGAGGTCCATTTGCATGGGGAGCACTTTGTAGGAGTCCAACCCTAGAGTGGCAGAGGCACAGAGGTTGGAAACCTGCATCTTCCTGTTTACTGATGACATGCAGGTGTGAAAAAAAAACATGAATTCAAACCACAGAGGCCACCTGACAATGTAAAGGCTCTTTAAATGATGAATCAGACAAACTGACAAAATTCTGCTCAACCTATGGTACTAACCATTCAAAATCCCCTTGTTTCACCTCTGATTTATATGTTGCCAATGGTTTGCCATCACACAAACAGTTATTAGGTAACTAACAATGTCAACATTGATCTACATACAGAAGCTATCCTATTTATTAAGAACTCTCTAGTCACCTTCTTCAAACTCTTCCATTCTGAGATGCCATCCCTGTGTTTGTTCAGGATGTGAGTGCTCCCTGGGTTTGTGTAGTGACACAACTCTGCATGACTTTGTTTTTTTAACTTTCTATGCCTTCTCTCTCACATTCTGGGACTCTGAGTACTGACTTTCCATACCACTTCTACACCTCTAATTTCTTATCTATTTTATAGCTATCTTACTCAGCACTGCGAAATCTTTTCCCTGCTCCTTGCAGAAGGCTTTTCCATTGCACAGGTCTGCCTGACCGTGCTTTCACATTTTAATTGGCAGAGCTCATACTGTTTTCTATTATTTCCTTTATTTGGATTTGGCTTTTTTTAAGGATGTCTTATTCTTTCTAATTATCTCCTGTGTAGTGTCCCTTAACTAAGCCCTTTAACTTAACCTTTCTGAAGATATTTCTGCTGAGAATTTGCCTAAAGTCAAAACCAATTTTTTTTAAAAAAATTAAAAACGTTCTCAGCCTACTGCAAATATTTCACCCTTTTGCCTTCCCCCTGCAGCAATTTTTTAAAAGATTTTCTCAACTTTCTATAGTTTTCCTTATGTCATATAATAATTAAGAACTACTGTATAAAATGCAGAATTGATAATTAATTCAATAAGGTTGCTACTACATTAGTACATCCAGACATCCTATTACACAGTTGACTTTAGAACAGTCAGGAGTTGCTTCGTCACTAACTAATCTATTAAATTTTATTTTTGTGTTTGTTTTGTAGAGATGCGTTCACTGCTTTTCATTCTTTACCTCCCAGTCGATATAATTAGTGTCTTTTTATGTGTGTTTTGTCTCAGGAAGAGAGAGAGCTGATCCCTCCATCTGAAACATCTCACATGTGTTTGAACTCATGAGGCCAAAAGCACCTTGACTGTGAACAGATTATGTGTTAGCAGCAAATCTGCATTTTCCTTAATTGAATACAATGCCATGTGTTGTTAAAAATACTGCTTTGAAATGTGACTCTCCTAACTTGTTTGAATCATACTCTAGGTTGAACTGGGTTTGTTGCTTGTTTCTTTTTTCTTTTCTGAAATACATTCATGAGGAATGAATTGGAAATTTACAGCGATTCAAGTTAAAACCAAACTTAATTCTTAATTCCATCTGAAAGTGCAGGTGAAAAACACTCTCAGACTTTTGAAAACATATGAACCCCAACCCTCATCCCACTCATCCACTGGCCAACTTTTAGATGTGTCTGATTTATGAAAGTTGGAGAGCTCTAAAATCCACCCTGATGGAGCCTAGTAAAATTAAAATTAATTTCAACTCAGGAAATGAACTCAGATGGAAAACTTGGGAAACTGAAACCAAATGAGTATTTGTGCAATTGAATAACTGAGCTTGAATTGATTCATTTATCCTTCACTCAATTTTTATTCCTTAAAAATATCAGAGTATAATTGAAACCTTGAGGCTTTTGAAGTCAGTGAATTTAAGTGTGTTGAGGGTTTTACTTTATGTCTTTGTCAAAATAACCTAATGTTAACTGAAGTGATTGAAAGAGTATCAGGTAGTTATAAATAGTTTAGCTAGATTGGCTTTTTAATTCCCTATGTCCTGTACTTTAAAGCCGATTTTAATGAAGAAGATATTGTCACTTTTCCTCATCTCTTGTATATTCATGACTCTAAAATGTTCAGATAATTCATTTCTCAGTAATCAAAAAGGCCATGAAAATATCAATAGAACTATTCCAATCTCCTGTAAAATTTCATAAGTATTTCCATAGTAAATGCCAAAATTAATGGCAGCACTTCACAAGAAGAGGTTAATCAGTTCATTGTTTTGCTCTTCGCTGACATGATAATATTCATTATAAATGCATTTGGTACCCATGTAGATGCAATATGCAATTTTCATAGATCCACTACTCAGGTATTACAGCAAGACATTTGCAATTCTTGTTGTTGACTTCTGTTTGCAGAGGAACCAGGTACTTAATGCATCAAATGCTAGAAAGCATAGCTACAGCTGCAATGGATCTCTGCACCCACTGAAATAATTTTGAAGGCTAATTCCTGCAAAATCTGGAAGGATGGAGTGTAAGCATGACTCAGAAAGGGACAAAACCTCTCGATTCTGTTTGAACATTGAACTTCCTACCTTGGAGGAGCAGAGAGAGCCTTTGAGAACTGCATGGCCCATTGTGGGGTCTTTCCTTTGTGAACTTGTCAATATGCTAAGTGCTAGGATGCTTGAACTTATCTGCATGTCTGTCATTAAAAGGGAATTTATCTTGTTCTTGAAAGGTAAAATGCTCTCTATTATGGCCCACACCAAATATTTGCATTAATTTGCATCACTTGCCACATGAGTAATAAGCCCTGTGCTTCTTCCAACATTGCAAAAAGAAAGTTCTCCTTAGCAAACCTAAAAGAACTCATCTCTCTCTGAACTCATCAAATGCACAAAAATCCTTGCCCTGTGATGATTAATTCTGCCCACAATACACTGTGGAGCCCAGTCCTTTGGGACTTTTTGCTGTGCTTGCTCATACACCAGAAAGTCTAGTTCTCTGCAGCCTAAGAGTAAATTGAATTTTAATTTTAGTTTTGATGTCTGGCCCCCTACTTCTTGTTTTAGATGAATCTAGATTATACTGGTCAAAATATTTTCTGCATTCCATTAGTTCCATTGGTGTGATGGCATGATATACACTGCAGTCACTGCTTCCAGGAAGAAAAGATAAAGATTTTGGTTGTCTTACAAGAAGCTAATGCACAATCTGTGGCTTCAAGTGAAACTTTCTAGTAAGTTCTCTTTTCACAGGGTGTATAAACTTAGCCCAGACTGGTGAGTCAGGCTATGTGAGATTACTGCCCATACCACCTGCAGAGAGATTCTTTTACTCCCTCTTTCTCTTAATAATCATGGAAATACTTTAGCTCAGCATTGATTTCACCACTGGCAATCTTGTAAAGGAGACCCAATGTCTTACAGGGAAACAGCTCTGATGCTTGTTAAGAAACACCTAAATAGCTCCAGTAGGACTCTCCGTAACTTCCATTCTGCCTTTGTGCTCCGCTGAAGGACATCTCACCTTTAGTGTCTTTCCTATCCTGCCAAAATGCCCCTGTCAGCACAAATGGCAGCAGGCAACCTGCCCTGACTATCCTGGTGACCAAGGGGAAGTGATGGATTACCCAGAGAGAGCACAGCATTCGGCACTGGCCACAAATATCCGTGTCCCTGTGCACTGAGTGGCTCAGGAGAGACAAGGTGCTCTTGCCAGGAGGGAGCTTCTCCACAGGCAAAAAAAACCCAACAAAAACAAAAACAAAAAAGGCCAGAAGAAATAATGCTCCTTGGTACTGCTAAATTTTTTATGCAGTTGTCTTCCAGAATAAGTCTCAGATGTCCTCAAATATTAATACTTGTAATGAAATGCCCAGATTAGCAATTGCATAAATCCTTTCCCTCAGATGGAAGATTCAGCCCGTGGGCTCGCAGCCGATTAAAGAGATTGTTCCAGCCACAGTCACCTTTACTTAAGCTGATGCCAGGTGCCATCAGCCAAGGCAGAAGTCAACACAGTAAGTGAAATGCGCTTCTCTGGGGGGCACAACCTGACTCAGATCATTCCCAGTGTAGCAGCCTGGTGGATGTGAATGAGACACCGCGGGACGGGAGAACGAGAGCACATTGCGATGGGGAGGATAAAACTGCTCCGTGGAACCTTGGAGTGCATTTTAACTGAGAGACTTGGGGCTGTGTCTCGTTCTCAGTTTTGTATTGACCTTTATGGGGTTTTAAAAGAGAGCAGATTTTCCCTGTTCTTAATTTATGCCACTTACCAAAGATCCCTGGAGTCAAATCTCTGCTAATTTAAACAATGTGCAAATCCTCCAAAGGCAACGGGTTGAAGTGTAAATTA
Organism: Sakesphorus luctuosus; assembly: GCA_013396695.1. Lineage (NCBI taxonomy): Eukaryota > Metazoa > Chordata > Aves > Passeriformes > Thamnophilidae > Sakesphorus > Sakesphorus luctuosus. The sequence goes on along the minus strand of VWZD01004089.1, from coordinate 499,258 downwards.
GAGCATAAATCAGGTCAGAATTTGGCCCCTGATGAAGAGCCAATGAAAGGATGTTGTCTTAAATGATTCAAAAGAAGCAGCTAAGCCTATTGATTTTTATTTAAATGAATCACACTTGGAATAGATCAAAAATGTTATTAAAAATTGAAACAGAATGGTCTTTATTCTACAAGATGGAAATATTTAGCATATCTACTGCCTTGTGACCTGAAGGGAGAAGCTGTAACTGATAGCAAGAACCAATTCCTAAACAGCCCTGCAAATTAATATATTCCACGAATAACAGAATCAAAATTTGGTGCTAAATACACAGATAACTTGGAAATAGCTAAGCTTAGGGGGGATAAAGAACACCTGTATTTTCCGGTTTTAATGCTAGGATCTTCATGATTTACTACAGTATTTGTTCCAAGGCTCTAGATATCTTTCTATCTCCACATATTCATAATGTATCATTTTGGATCAAATTCATGGCTAGTATTCACAGGTGCAGTCACATTAATTTCACACCTCTGAATTTAGCTCTTTGCTGTGTATCTGGAGATCATTCATCAATATTCTCTGAAAACTGGCTTGCTCCTTTCTCAACAAATAACCATATCAGCCTCTGATATTTTCAGCCAGAACAAATTCCACTTGGTGGCTTTCATTTCTATGTGTATATTATTCTAAATATAGGAAACATTCTAGCAGATGGAAAGCAGGGTGTATAGGAGCTTCTGTGGCAAACTTTAAATAAATTGGTTTTGTGAGGAGACCTTCTCAGCTGGTTATTACATCAATAAATCAAGAAATATCCAGTGTGGAAACATTAATCAGATTTTGATAACATCTTCTAGAGTCACTCAGAAAAGCTGACATAAAATAGCTATAATTACATATTGTGATATTGTACCATGTGTTTCCTATTTCATAATTTTATTCTTAGGGAATGTCTCAACAGTCTTCTCTTAGTGGAAGACCATTATCCTTTGACAGTGGCCTATTTTTCCATGCGACTGACAATAACTCTTAATTATCTTTTTTTTTCTTTTTTTCTTTTTTTTTTTTAACAATAATAAATTAAAGTCAGTGGATATTATGGAAATCTCTCTGACTAATACCCTGTGACTGTTACCTTAAATGCTTAGGGCTACAGAATGAAATTGAGTGTGTATGAGCTGAAAGACGCTATTTACTACTTTAACATTTTACAAGTCATACATTAACATTTAGCAAGTCGTAAAAAATTTACATCTTTAAGCGATTTGTACTTAATAGGTTAGTGATATGCATTTCATTCAAGATGCTGGGGAAAGAACCTATGAAATAAAGGCATTTTGCATTGTCTGCAAATAGTTTGTATTGCTGGTGGCTGCACCATCAAACCCATGGGAAGAGTCTGGTGTGCTGCTCCTGAACAGTTAGAAGATATTCCCCATGGGAATAACAACATGCTTGTGGTAGCAGACTGGTAAAAACTCTCAAAGTTATTCAGCTTCTATTAAACTGGTTGCAATTTAAGGAAAAAGTCTTACAGTAATACAGCAACCACTATAAGGAAGTAATGGACATGGGTTATTGTGATGCCATTGGAATAAATATTCCTATATAAGTCTGTGAATATGTGTCCTATTTCTTTTCAGGAGGTTCCTGCAGTTACATTTGGTCACAGTCAAAATCCACTGACAGATCACTTGTTGAGGATATCACAGTACCCAAACTCTGTAAATTAGTTACATCCATCGTTAACCAAATTGGTGCCACTAGGTGGTACCCAAGAATATGAAGCATAAACAGCCACTTTCCCAGGATTTCCCCAGTTTTGCAAGGAAAGGAGCTTCCTTTGAGTTTGGAAAAAAGACTGTGATATTCTCATCGTCTCTCAGGTGGATATGAGAGGCACAGAGAAATTAAGGCCAAATCCCTGGCAGATGTGAGCCTGTTCTCCCAGTTCCCAGGCAGCAGCACTGAGTGCTGTGACAGCCTTCCCCTCAGACATGAACTATTAAAACCTCCTAAAGAGGTATTCCAGGTGAAACTGCAAGCTGAAAATTCTCCATACAGAACCAGAATGTAAATTAATTCATGTGAATTTTGAACTTCTTTTAGAGGTACTCTTAATAAGAAAAAAACATAGATTTTCCAGATATGTAGTTCCTATTAAATTATTTACTCTGCTCTACCCATCATTATATAAGCCAGTTTAGACACACTGCTGTTTCACTGTTTGTATGTCTTTGGCACCGACAGCTGAAAAATGAGGATGATGACAGTACAGGATAGGATGTTTAGACAGCAAAATCCTGCAGCAATAACTAGTAAAATGTTCCATTCAAAATATCCCTATTAAATATTGTAATTTATCTGAAAAGAATAAATTTTAGACATGTCTCCTGCTTCTGTAAAGTTTCTCTTTTTTATTATACAACTGTGTATTACTTATCCTTTAAATAAAACACATCTTAAACTCATGGAAAGCCTTGAATTGGGCTCTGAAGGATAGTTTGGCTTTTCCTTTGGGAGATCTCCTGGGAAGCAGGTTGGTGTTGCAAAAGCTCTTTAGCATTTACCCTGTGGAGTTTCTGTCACATTGCAGTGCTGTGGAGGGATTTGCACAGCATACATGGCATGGGAGGGAGCAGGCAAAGTGTAAAATTACTGTGAAATCAGGGAATGTGTGCTCCAATCCTGGTGCTGTCTCAGGAGAGGCATTAAAAAAAGGATTCATGAAAGAAATATTGATATCTTCATGTCATAGACTTTAAGGAAAGTTTTGTTGTTTGCTTAGTAATACTAATGTTTTTGAAAACTAATTTTTCCAGTTAATCTTTCGAACAAAAGTATAGGTTAGGTCATCCCACATCTCCTCCAAAATAAGACACTTTTTAAGGCACTTTGATCAAATCTGATCTTGTCTCTCAGACCTCATTTTTCTTATGAGTTGCTCTCTTCTGTCTTGCTCATCTTCAGAGAGGAAGAAGATATTTTAAAGAATGTAAAATATTTCTTATATCTCTACCTCCTTCTAGATTAAAAGTTGTCCTGTTCCATGAATAGACAAATTGATGTGTTTCTAAGGTTTTGAATGCAAACAGTGCTGTGGATGCTTCTGTGTCAATTTGAAAAAGTGTTGGGTCCCTCCTATGTCCTCTCCAATTTTTTCCATCTTTGGTGGAATACAATCATAGACGCACTTCGTTTGGAAGAGACCTTTAAGATCTTTGAGTCCAACCATTACCCAGCACTGCCAAGGCAACCACTAAACCATGTCCCCAAGTGTCCCATTAGTATATCTTTTAAATCCCTCCAGGGACAGGGACTCTGCCACTGCTCTGGACAGCTGTGCCAGGAAAGGACAACTCTTTGAGAGACTAAATTTTCCTTAATATCCAACATAAACCTCCCTTGGCACAACCTGAGGCCATTTCCTCTCATTCTGTCCCTTGTTCCCTGGGAACAGAGCCTGATCCCCCCTCTCCTCTCAGGAAGTTGCAGGAGTGAGAAGGTCCCCCCTGAGCCTCCTTTTCTCCAGAATGAGCCCCCCAGCTCCCTCAGCTGCTCCTCACAGGACTTGTGCTCCAGGCCCTTCCCCAGCTCTGATTCCCTTCACTGAACATGCATGCCAGGGTTCAGGAATTCTAGTATTTTAAAAACTTTTCTTTTTTATCATCCTGCTATTTCACTGCTCAAAAATCATCGAAACAAATACCGGTCTGAAATGTTTGCAAACATCTTTTTCCCCCCTACCAGTTAGAGAACAAGTAAACATTCTGCCGTTTTGATCCTAAGCTAGCTTTCCCACTGCTGAGTCCATACATATATATGAATATATATATATATATATATATGTATATATATATATATATATATATGCATTAACAGCTGCATATCCTTTGAGATCTGAAAAACTTTTTGCTCAGCAGACAAAACCCAGGGCAAAAAACTGCTGCCCCATGCTGGTGTGAACAGCAGCCAGAGCCATCTGCAGCGCTGCTGCTTCTCCAGGCTGCTCTTGCCCTGGGGGTGCCCTGCTCTGCCAACCAGAGTCCACACCCATCGCTCTTGCATCTCTCATGGGTAATTCAGCACCTGCAACTCCCACCTTAAAAGACCGTGGGGACTTTGAGCAGCCCATAGAGTACGGAGAGGTATCAGAGTTAATGTTCCAGCTGATAGCAAAGCTCGGCAGGTTAAAACCTGCTCATTTGAACTGTTGGAATAGTACCTCTGGGTGCTGGCGATGTTTTATTCCTTTGTGCAAAATATTTGGGGAAAAGAGGGCACAGGAATATTGTATTTTGCTTATTTTTACTAATGGCTTTTAGGAACTCCTGATTGTATAGACTGGAAAGTTCCTTAGTTGGTGGCAGTTCCTGTAAAAAATCCGACCTGAGGAGGTAGATGTAACTATCCTGTGTATCTGGTTCAATTTACTGACTGTGGAGTTAGAGACAGGAAAGAAACAGAATTATTTTCAATAAATTTTACACATAACTTGACATCCAATCAAGCACATCAACATTAGCAATCAATTAGTAGCTTAATGCATGGTTCTGGGTGGCTGTAAATTACTGCTGCACTAATGGCTCTTTAGCAAACCTCCAGAGCAGGTTCAGTTTTTTTCACCAATAAAGCAAAGAACATCATATAACCACAACATGGGAAAATGTTCAAATTAATGTAATATTAAGTTTCAAATACACAATTAAGTTTCAAATACTTAGAGTGGAAATAGCAGCAACAACAAAAGCAACACTATATTTTCCAAATCTCTCTGGACAATTTAGAATATTTCTTTTTCTTATTATAGCACAGGAAATACTTTTCTTCATTTCTTTCTCTCTCATCTGAGAAGTCTCTCACTCCAGTCATGCTTGAAGATATCTGTGGGATTTCTTCAGTTTGATTCTGTTCCCCCTTTGCACTAGAACTATACCATATTTAAGTGATAACAACTCTTCTACTTCCCCATGCCCATAAACTTATCCTCACTGAAGTTCCTAAGAAAATATATGATGAAAAAATGATATTAAGCATTTTTTTATTTATTGCCTTTCAGCAGTTCTGAGGCACATATGTTTGGGAATCAAACATGTATCTGACAGACTCCCGGTGATCATCAGGATCAGATCTACTAAGTCAGAGAATGCAATTTTTAAGCCTTTTCTCTTAGCTTTATCATCATTAATGGTTCATACTTCACTGAAAGTTTCTTTGGAAGCATTATGTCAAATGCTGACTTCATTGCACATATGTCACACACTGATATAATTATTATTACTCAAGTCTTACTGGAAAGAAGTTGGGGCCAAAGTACTTAATTTAGTTAATTAATTGTTAACTGTTTGACCAAGTATGTCTTCCATAGAGAAGATGGGAGTACAATGAAGTGAGTAAAATTTCACAGGGCTTTAGATCAGGCATTAAGTAAAGCAGTTACATCTTTTGGAAAAAATGAATGTCAGCTCATACAGAACTTCTTTCCTTTATTCAGAAGGTTCATTAATATTCTTGCTTATGCTGGAATATGAGTAAAAGTCCTTCACATAGACATTCAGCTTTCCTTTTCCATGAATTTCCAGTATGCATAATTCACTTTTAAAATCAGGTCTTTTAGAAAAACATCACTATATTGATAAAAATTCTCCTATCTCGTGCACTGGGGTAGTGAAATTTGAATCAGTGTCCCTTGTGCTGATCCTGAAGAGAAATATGAGGTGACTGATAACTCTGTTTTGTAGGTATTTACAGAGAGAGGAATTCTGCTTAGAAAAGGAGCCCCATTCAATGTTTGCATTTATTCAGGCAGTTTTAGTGACATATAGTGAACTGTGATTGTAAATGGGACCTTAATACATTTATATGTTTATGTCTATTTCTTTCAGCTCCCTAATTAGCCATTAATCCATCTGTCTATCAGGGTCAATATTAGTTTAGTCATATCTTTTTTAGTTAAATTAGGAGGTGGAAGAGGACATGAGTATTCATTATTATAACTTACAATTCTTAAAAATATAAAACTGGAGAAAGAAAAAAACATAGAATCATGGAATGGTTTGGGTTGGAAGGGACCTTAAAGACCATCCCACTCAAACTCCCTCTGCCAAGGCCAGGGAGAACTTCCACTAGCTCAGGTTGCTCCAAGTGCTGTCCAGCCTGGCTTTGAACACTTCCAGGGATGGAGCAGCCACAGCTTCTCTGAGCAACCTGTGCCAGGGCCTGCCCACCCTCACAGCGAGGAATTCCTTTCTAATATCTCATCTAACCCTGCCCTCTGTCATGTGAAGACATTCCCTCTTGTACTGTCACTCCATGCTCTTGTCCAAAGTCCCTCTCCAGCTCTCTTGGAGCCCCTTTAGGCACAGGAAGGGGTTCTAAGGTCTCCCTGGACCTTTCCCTTCTCCAGGCTGAACACTCCCAGCTCTTTCAGCCTCTCTCCATAGTAGAGGTGCTCCAGCCCTTGGAGCATCTTTGTGGCTTCCTCTGGAGTTGTTCTTCCAGGTCCATGTCCATGTCCATCCTCTGCTGGGGGTCCCAGAGCTGGAGGCAGCACTGTAGGTGGGGCCTCACAAGAGCAGAATAGAGGAGCAGAATCACTTCCCTTTACCTGCTGGCATTCGGAACATCATAGAAAGACAAGAAAACAACAAAATGCTCCTTTCCCCTCTTTTTCTAAATACACATCCTACCTTCTTTTACAGATTAAGAGCAGAGTGAAGTGTGCCCACTTGGGCTTCATTGCAAAAATGCAACTGCTGAGGCTCATTTAGAACCTGCAAAGGATCTCACGGGTACAATGGAGCATCATGTACATAATTTACACAACATCTAAGACGTGTTGAGAGACAGTTCTGCTTCTCATGGCAACTTTCTTTCCAGTTATTCTGTCAGAGATAAAGCTGTGTGAAAGCTAACTTTACCAAAATCTCCCATGGCTTTGCAGTTAAAGGGTAGGAAGCTCACTTAGATTGTGCTGCTTCATTTAAGTCCTCTAATCTGAACGATGAAAAGGAAATCGAATTAAAAGCTGAGTCAGTCAGAATTAGCCATTAAGTTCACAAAAAATAAAACATCCCAAATCTCTATATTACACTAAAAAAATGCATTAAAAGAAGGTTAACATAGCAAAATCAAACACTTAGAAGCATGAAAATTCCATAAAAACCATTGCTACTTCATGCCACTTCAAACTAAGCCTCCTTCTGCATATAAAATATAATACTGTCTTTAACAGAAGCTTTTTCATATCTTTTTCCACAAACTTCTCCCTTGCTACTTCACAGTATTAGTCTCTCTTTGCTATATCTCATATGTCCTTAAATCTTCTGAGATTAGCTCAGTTGGTTAGAGCACAGTGCTAATACTACGTCATTTACCCCTACTTTTCTCTCTTTGTTTCTTCCACGTCCCTGAAACCATTGAAATATCCTCTCCCAGTGCTGGTCAGTGCTTGGAACAAATAATTCTTGGCAAGTATATCAGACGATGTGGAGTTGTTGATGAAGGACAGGGTTCAAGCCAAGGGGACCCAGAGAGGATGTGGTGTCCCACAAGGAGTTCAATATTGAAGAAAAAACTTTGCCTCCTGCCCGTCTCTTAGGCTAACACTGTGGAAAGTTTGCTTTATAATTTATCTTGTTTTTAAACCAAGAGTATCACCTGGGCAGACAGTGACTTAGGTAAAAAAAATCTATTTAAAGCTAAAGCAGTTACACTACAGCCTGAATCCACATGGGGACATCAGTACATGCTGTTGGCCCAGGCAAGTTAGGCAAAAAACCAAACTACTCAAAGGAGTTATTTTCTCCTTAATGCTTTTCAAGTATCCAACCCCAGGGCTCAGTCCTGACAACAGAAGGTAAGAGATTTATAAACAGACGTGCCATTTTAAAACTGACAGTGTCCCTTTATCAACTTCAACAGTTGGAGAGTTTTATGTAGGTGGATGAATCTGATGCTAAATAGTTAAACCTGTTTTAACGAAGAACTTGTGACTTCCAAAATAAAATCTTGTCTGTGGAAGAAAGTAACAGCAATTGGGAACAAAGCAAGAAGGAACGAGCCAGTTCTAATTTATGCAGGTTTAAGGAGGCTCAACAATGTGCTTTTTCTTTTTTTTTTTAATGTGAATAATTTAGTCAAGTTTCTGATAACTCTTTCTGTTGGAACAAAATGTTTCCACTGCTGCTGCACAGTGAGTTCAGTCTCTTGTAAGTTAGAAAGTCTGGGAAACATCTACTGAGAACAGTCTGGGGCTTCCAGCACTGAGTACCTGCCACATTCTGCATTGACCAGTGTGTCCTGTGTGCACTGTGTAAAACCACTGTGGGCTGCTTCTTGCCTTGCAAAAGCTGCTATATCTGCAAATGCAAATGTATTCCTATCAATTAGAATTAATGGCCACGTGGTTGCATGGTTAACTAAGTTCCCAAACTCCCAACGAAGGAAGATTCTGCACTGTCAAACACTGCAGAATTTGCATCTAAGGGAAGAGTTTTAGGTTTCAGTATTTTACCAACAATTAAAGAACTGAGCTGGCACTTTCCTCACACATTTGCAATTTAAATCTAAGATTTTGGGCCACCACAACATGTTTTAGTTCCCATCTTCTCAGTTTACTCACAGGGATGGAGAGAGTGACCTCGTGTGTGATGATGGTAGAATTTAGAACAAGAATTAGCTGTGTTGCCTCATGGAAATTGTTTGGCTAGCAAGGATAATTTTTTTGGGCAGCCTCTGCCACTGTACAGCATAAGGCAATATTAGATGTATCTCTGTGTGTAACTAAACATAGAGGAGAGTGCAGCAAAGGAGCCAGGCCAGCAAAACCGGGTGAGGAAGCCATTAAGGCTTGGATTCAACAGTCTGCAATCATCTCCTTAAAAGGAGAGGGCAATTAAAACCTGGCCTGTATTTTCACATATCACCCTGCAGCTGATCAGCCAAGGAGGGCTGGTAACACAAACAGCCCTCTCTGCAGGGCAGCATTGCCAGAGAGACACTGCTCCTTCTCAGTTGAAAGCAAACCACAGTATAAAATTTCAAAAATATTTTCAGCAATCACCATAATCCAAAATTACAGCAGTCAGTTCTACCTCTTGTGTCAAAAAAGAGCCCCAGTTACTGTTCATCCTTTCCGTGTGTGCTTGGGCAATTACCACTGGCCATGGGGGAAAGCCAAGAGAATAATCAGCTACTGAGTTCAGCCACCTCCCTAAAACAGAAGGATAATCATCCCCAGAAAGGGATTTGGAAGAACCTCAACAAATTGAACTTCTCTAAACTGTGCTCTCCTCAGAGGCCGCTGTGCTGCAGGAGGGTTGAACTCTTGAGTACAGGCTGCCATGTGATCCCCTGGTAGGGATGCTCTCACACACAGCATTAAGCCCTTTAAAATGAACTATTCTTCATATATTTAACAGAGGGACTATATATTTATGGTTGTTGGTTGTGTAGACTTGTGCTGTGTCTTGGTAAAACCTGTGAACCATATTTGGCAGATCTGTGGAAGTATCTAATTAAAAACATGAAGGAAATAAATTATGTAAATTGAAATATTATGGTTTTCATTGCAGTTCTGCTTGTAATCTACAACACACCTGTGTTTTTAATGTAGCTGAGATTATATGTTTTTTAAGCTTCCTCTCAGACCAAGTTTAATTTCTTTATTTCTCAAGTTTCTTCAGGTTAGATTGGCTGCCAAATCCTCCCCCTTCCTTGGAAGTCTGCTAACAACAGAAGTCATTTCTACACTTTAAAAAACAGATATATAAAATTATGAACTTATTGGAAATCGTGGTAAAGGTTATGTTTCTTGTTAGTAACATTTTGGAATAGTGAATTACTCCTTCAGTGTAAGGAAATCATTTTAACTCATTGTATCATCTGCTACCTAACATTTTGGTGAGAAGTGACAGGAGATATCTCTCTGAACAAGGGGAATGCTGCTGTTGGTTTAACCTTGTCGCTATGAGAATAATTTCATAAACATATTGGGATATACAGCCCATTTTGGGGATTCTTGTGGGTGGATATCAAAATGATAATCCTCTACTAAAGAATGTAAACCTTGCAGCCCTACTCCTGCCTGCTGCTTCAGAGGGACAGGACTTGTGCTGTGCCATTTCCATGGACATATTCCCCTCCAGCCCAGGACAAATCTGCACGGAGCAGCTTGGCAGGATCAGACTTAAAGTTTTAAACACACGATTGCATGACAGTTAATATAAAACTCAATTATAAGTCATATCACATTAAAAACGATATGACAGGAAGAGAAAACAACTCATGAGACACCTATTATCCAAAGATGTTTCCAATTACAAATCACTGCACAGCTTGAGAACTGGGTTATTCATGTACAGAATCCCAAAAGCTGATTACAACATCATGATATGAGTGATACAGTGACTAATACAATATCAGTACCACCATCTCCCACTCTATTCTTTCAGTATCATGTAAGTGGAAAGTGTTTAATTAGAAAGCTTTCAGTATTCATTTTCTAACTTAATAGGCTTTCCTGGTTGATAACAACCTTATTATAGTTTGGGAATAGATGCTTAGCCAACCCCAAAATATCTTCCCCCTCCCCCCTCTTGTCTTTCAAGAAAACAAGCAGATATCTTTCCTGTCCATTGAAATGCTGTTATTAGATTTTACTCATTTTAATAGAGCTGTGTGAGTTCAATTAGTGAAGGGCAAGAAATGTTAAATTCTATTCTAGTTTTGCGATTGTAATATAATGAGAAAAAGAGGATAATTCCAGGCTATAGATGCAATTTTGCTGGTGCTTTTTGGTAACTCTGGGTAAATGTGCAAGCCGGGAAAAATATCTTAAGAATTCCATCTTGTCTACAGTGATGCTTGATGAAAGTATTAACATTTCATCCAAATGAAGCATTTTGTATTACTATTAAAATAGGTACTCATTTCTTCCAATTGCAGCAAAGTCACTTGTTCCCTACCAGGTATCTTTTGAATAAGTTACAAGTGCTACAGTGAATTATTGGAGGATTTTATGCTAGAATTCCTCATTTTTATTTATTTGACATGAATGTTAAAACAAATTACACCACGTAGAGATTGAAGCTTCTCATGCTCATCAAGCATAAAGTTTTTGTTTTCATTCCAAGGAAACTTGTAGTGTAAGTGATTGGGTTTATATTCTTTACATTCCAAAAGCTTTCCTTTGCCTTTCTTAATAGCTGTGGGGAAGAAAGAGAATTTACCTAAAAGGGACTAATTTTCTTCTTAAGTATTAATTAACATTTTCCTCAGTTTCCATTCAAGGTATGAAGTTATTTTCAAAAGTGAAAATCTGGGGCTTGCTTTGGGTTATCCTTGCCAGCAGACAGACAACAAATATTACCCCCTTTGTTTTAAATGAAAATTTACACAGTACATTTTCTACAATTTTAGGAAATGTTTAGTATTTTATGAGGGGTTTTGCATAATACCTGAATCAGTTCTGTTAGATTTAGTTTTATGTGGTTCTAGCAAGCTTTGGAATGTGTAATTTCAGCTTGAAGGGTGATCCCTGCCAAGTAGCATCAATGCTATGCTGAATATTTATTGTGTAAAACACTTTAGTGTGGCCACCCCTCAGCTGTGACCCCACAGCTGACACCCAGGAGGTATCTTAAGCCACAAAACATTAGGACAGATTTGAGTTCCACCTCTTCTTTAGGTAAGGATAATTATCCTCACATTTTGCACTGAAATAGTAAAAATGCAAACCAAACCAAACCCAATAAATAAAAAGAAACAATAAAAGCCTTTCATTTTGTCAAAGCAACACAAGGTCCTACAAGTGAGGGGAACAGATGGGTGCAAGCACAACTTCAGCTATTGTAGCTGGAAGCAATGGAGCTGGGGAACAAGAGGGGCAGATTGCTTGCTGCCACCAGAAGCAGGGAAGAAGTGCCTTTTTAAGGATGAGTTTTGTATTTGATGATTGAGATGTAGTACAGACATTGCTTTGTTGGTTATAACTCCATAGTTTTAAGCTTCGTGTTTTCCTCCAACTTTAGTCATGATTCTGAGTTTTTTGTAATTGGGAAACTAAATCATGCTCAGTTTTACTGGGATCTCAGATTGTCATCACTTGTCTATGTGGATTTTTTGAGACAATTTTCTTATATAAAGCCAAAATTATTATCCTTTTGTCCAATGGTCCTGGAGGAACGTGGTTACTGGAGGAGGGTTGCTTTTTGTCTGCTCTCCTGCATCACCTCCTCATTCCTCAACCTCAGCCTTTTCCTCCTCTCCAGTGTTGCCTGTGAGTAACACTCACACCTTTGCAACTCCTCTTTTAGAGCTGCTAATGCCTGAAATATAGAATTATCCTCATTATTAGCTAGCACTCTGTGTTTTCCAGGGTAGCTATGTGTTAGTTAAAATATTAAACCACAGCTTTATGTTTTGGTGGGGTAGATTCACTCATAACTCTGTAGGTTAAAAAAAATACTGAACAAAATCTGAGAGCCTTCCCAGTACAGTGAAAACATGTTACAGTTCCTGGGCTTTTGTGAGCATTTTAACTCATAGCAGGGCTTTGCTTACAAGAAATCAAGGGCAGAGATGGAATGTTCAATACCTAATCTCCAGTAATAATAGAATGAATAAGGATAATTCTTAGAGTTTTTTGCTGGAACTATTTTCATGCCCTGTTTTCATCATCATTATAAGCAAGGTAAAAACATAAATAATATCCAGCACTTTTATGTTGCTGTTACTTGATGTGAAGAAAATTAGTCTTTGAATGTTTAGAAAGCTGTTTGATCCTTTATTTCCAATGTAAACTGCCAGTAGGTCGAAGTCCTAATGCCTTTCCTAATAAACATATTTATATTTTTATATCCTCTGAATCAGGCAGCAATAGATGCAATTAACTGTAGTTCAAGGTGTTCTGTTTGTGATGCACAATGAGGTACTGAAAACAGGCAAGGACTGAAACTGTCTCAGTTCTGCTGCTTTGTTTGTCAGGTAAGTTTTTTTGGTGAATAGGACATAATGTAACTGTATAGACATGAGTTCTTGAGCTTCAAGTTCAGTTTGTACTATTATGAAAAGATATAGTATTGTTATTTGTGTGGTACTGCACAGTTTGTGTCTCCTTAAGACAGTACTCGATAAATGAAGAGATCTCTTGAAAACTCCACATTGCTGATTCTTGTCTGTTTATTGTGAGTCCTGTCTCAGTTGATATTCCCCTTAAATCTCTTGTATGAGCTATGGTTACACATGAAAAGTGGGCTTATCAAAAGGGAAAAGAATGAGAAAAGAAAAGGATAAAAAATCCCAATTTTAAATTTTGGTGGAGAAAAGCTTGAGAAAATTGATCCTCAAGGTTTAACATCAGACGTCAGTTCTGAGAACTCACATTTTTAAGTCACTCTTTTCAGGCTAATGTAATGATCAGGCCTGGCTTAGCATTTTAACAGCTGCATCTTTCCTGACATCCCTAGAATTATTCATAAGGCTGACGTCAGACTACGCCAAGGTAAGTACCATCAGTGGGATTAGGCCATTATGAGCCAATCTTATGCCTACTGGAAGCATAATTTTGCTATTAGTATGAAAGGTGTACAGACAGGCCTTTTGATTGCACTGAAAACATTCTGGTTTATATTTATAATTTGCTGTGTGTATGTTCTACTTTGTGTAAATCAGATCGTTTTGTAGTGTCTCCCTGTGACTATGACATGTGCCTTTATAAATGAAACATAATATGTTGTTTTGAATGTGTAGTGGCAGTTTGCATATTGCTCTATAAGTTTTAGATTTTCGCAAGTCAACATTGACTTTTCTTGTGAATTCTTTTGAATATATTTAACACATTATTTTCTATGAGGATCCTACTTTTTCCACATGCTTTTTGATTTTTTTTTTCTTGGTTTCATCCACATTGCTCTCTGTTATTTACCTGCTCTCTGCAGGCAGGCTCTCTCTGAAGGCACAAAGCACCAGAAGGTTTCACAAGAATACCAAGAGACATATATAAGACATAGGTAGCATTACGCAGAGGAAAAACTGTGATGCATTATTATGGTCTGCATGACCTCCCTCTGAAGCAATGCTCAGCCCCAACTTTGATATAATTATTCCTGAATGTGCCAAAGCAGTACTTTCTGAAATAGCCCTGGTGTCAAAGATGATGAATGGCCAATTCTGTAATGTCAGTCCCACTGGCAATTCCAGCAATGGCACAGCCCCCCAAGCCGTGGGTTGTCTGCAGCACTGGATGGGGAGAGGGACTGGGAGGGACTGGAGGCATCAGCTCTGCCTGGCTGTGTGGGGCAGGATGTTGGGCTTCCTCAGCTCCAGTTCTGCTTCAGCCTGAAGCTGGAGCATGTAATGCATGTAGAGCTGCTCACACCTGCTGTCAGGGGATAATGTGCTTGTCAGGCTCATCAGAAGGCAAAATAAGTAATCAGTGAAGTTGCTCACACACACACA
>VWZD01004089.1:402497-484800 GCA_013396695.1 Sakesphorus luctuosus | reverse complement strand
CACACACACACACACACACACACACACACACACACACACACATCTATGCAAAATATAAGCGCCAAAATATGAACAGGCTTGAACACAATTGCCAAAATTATCTTTCTCTTAGTTACATTTTTTCACAGGATTTTTAAAAGAGATGAAGGAGCATTTTAAATGAGGTTCATTTTTTTTTTCTGAATAAGTTTACATAAAGTTTAAAGTCCTGTGTGTCTGAGGGCAGTGCTCGGTAGTTTGAGCTGTAAAGACACACTTGCCTTAGTCAGTGACAGCTTCCACTCCTGCTGCTGAGCAGCTCCTTCTGCAGGGTCCCACCACCAGACTTGCTGCATCCCAGGAGCAAATTCCCACAATATCACCTCAGTGCTCCAGTGGGGATTTGTGACAGAGTAAATTAGTGCAATGCAGCACTTTACCTGTCAAAATGCACCTACCTGCAGTGACTGTGCTGCCTGCTGCTCATCAAAGACCAGTCCCATAGGGTTTCAAAGATAAGGCGTTCATATCATGTTGATGACTCACCTTCATCTTTTAAGTGTGTCTCTTGTCATGAAATTTCTGTTTTTAATCTACTCTGAGCTCCTGTTTACACTGGTTTGCATCCCAGCAATATGCCATTTCCCCCTTACTTCACCTAAATAAACTTTGTACTTCCAGAAAAACACATATGTCAAATGTATGGTGCCTAGCAAGTCGTTTTGGTTTTTTTGTGTTTTGTTGTTTGGTTTTTTTTTTTAAATAAAACACTTTCTCAATCTTGTCTTGCTATTTACTTTGAAAATCATCCTCCTTTGGTTGTGTTTTGTTTGGTTGGTTTTTTTAAATCAAGTCCAGTCATAAAAATCATTCATCTTTATATGCTTAATTCTTCTAGCTTCAGATTTCACATGAATTGCCAAATAATGCACAAAACCAATAACAAATCAGACGCTTGAAAGAGAGACTTTTTTCAAAGTTGTTTTTCCTTCACTAATTAATTCTTCCAAAGTCCCAAGTTAAGATACATACAAACAGGCATTAGCATGGCAGAACAATTGGTATAATAAAGATTTATCTGGGGTTTAAAAACTTTTCTGCTCCTCAGATCTTAACTAAAAGTTATTTCTTTCCTTTTGCTTACATGTCCTATTTGTAACTCTCAGCCTGAAAAAATGCTGTTCCCTCTGCTGTTCTCCTCTCTCTCTTGACCAATGCTTGAGGACCATTTTTAAACTTGTACACTCTTATTGAGAGGTTTTATTGAAAGATTGAAAACCTTTCCAGGAATACTTTTTCCATAGCCTGTGGTGAATATCACATTTGAAGCCTGCCAGTCAGATATAAGTTTTAATATAATATTTCAATCTGAAGCCATCATGGTTTCAAAGAACAATGTAATTTATTAGAGTAACAAACCAGGCTATAATGGCCTCAAATCAATATAATACAATTAAAGCACATGAAATATGCAGAGCACAGTGGCATTTTGGCTCTTCTAACTACTTTATTCTCATGCTCATATGCACTGATGTCTCAAAGCATGGGCCCATGGGGACCATCTCATGGTCCCCTAATTTGAAAGGGATCCTGCAAGCAGAGCACAATATCTAATGTGCATGCATCACTGTCCATCTCACTTCTTCTGGTACTGAATGAGATGTGCAGTCTTTACAGGACCTCAAGATGCTTAAGAGAGCCATGCTTGGTCACATATGCAGAAAAAAAATAATACTACACTGTTCTTCAAAATAACTGGATTAAAAGTTTGGTGTGTGATTGGGAGGAGAAACACCAAGGAAAAAGAACAAAACCCTTTGCAAATGTACAAAAGCAGTTTTAAAGGCTTTAAAAAATGAGGTTAATGATTTAAAATCATGCATAACACTTCCCACTATCAAAATCATGCATAAAGCAAATGGTTCATGCAAAGTAGTTAAATATAGAATAACCTCTCTGAGTACAAAAGGCATTTGTAGCACCGAATACTTTTAGGCCCTGGTCTGGAAAGGTGCACAGGACCCACATTTGCTAGTAACACACCAACACTGAGGATCAGTCCCTTAATGAGTTTTTCCTCAACCTTTTTTCCTTAATTCCCTTCCTATCATAAGATTTCTTTCATTATGCATATTATTCCTGGAGTCTGATAACTACACTGTGGGATTTTCCAGTATGAATAGCTTTAATTCTGTCAGTTTAGCTTTATACATATGAGATGCTAAAGCCAAAGACACGGTATTTTGTTATAAATCTACTTAAAATATCTGACAGATTTCAACTCTTGGCAATCCTTGAAAGTTTTTGGACATAAAAGAACCTTCCACCAACTTCATTTTGCTACAGATGTTTGTAATTGGTGGCAGGTACTTCACAAATATATTTCTTTTTATTTTGATACAAAGCACGGAGAGAACCTTTTAAAAGGAGAAGCTTGTGCTTGAGTTTTCTCTGGGAGTCAAGATTGGCATGTAAATTGTTCATGACAGTTTCTAGTGGTGATCCAAAGGTCAGAGAGCAATATATAATGACAGCCACACAATGGAAGTATCAAGGCCATTAAATATAAAGGACCAGAGAGTTACACACTACCCAAATAACTTTTGCAGATTTGAAAAGCAAGAGCTATTCCTCGAGATGAGTGTCTCAATCCAAGTATCATGTTCTCACAAGTTTCTAAAGGAAAACATAAATGTCTCTTGAACTGAGCCTTCTGTTCAGGTGGCCTAAAGGTTCATTCCTGTGGTACAGCAGGGCTGAGTCACCATCCCTGGACTTGCAGCCATGGACACAATTTCCCAGTGTACCCAAGGCCTCAATGGAGCAGGGGACAAGGGCACTATACTTATTTTTTTTTCACTAGGTTTGAAATACTTTTTGAAAGTTGCACTCCTTTCTAAACAAGATGCTTCTCAGACATGTTAAGAATGCCTTCAGCTTGCCTGGGCACTATTTATGTGTTTGTATTGCTTGCAAGAGCCCTTTCTTATGTGGCTTACTTGAGATCGTTTCTCATTTCACCTTTTTCATTAATTTGAGGCAGGAGAAGTGGTCTGGCTTTGGTTCAAGGCTGTCTGACACGTTCAGACAGTGGAAAAATTAGGAAGAATGCTGCTGATGAGAAATCTTTAAAACCAAATTAAAAATTGAAAAATCATGAACTGAAATGAATAACTATCATTTTCCTAGATACCCAATATATTAGTGCCTCGCTGTGAAAACCCCAACCTGACGCTTCAGACAGTCAAAATAGGCTTTTACCTGAAACCCTGACACTTTTTCTCATGGTGAAAATTTGGAGCCTTGTGCCAGCACACCTTATTTTAATATCTGCTGCTGTATTAGGTTTGCTGGAAGGCAACTCGGGAAAGGATGTTTCTACATTGCATAAAGCCCAGTGTCACAACTCTTGGGCCAGAGAAGGGATTCACAAGCTCATATTAAGCTCAGATCTCATTAATCTCAGACATTATGTGACCCAATGCATCAGTGATCTGCCTGACACCCATGGAAAGCCACACTGATGCATCATGTGGTGGATCCATTAAAGCCACGCTGCCCACTGGTGACCCAGCAGCACCAGTAGAGGTGACTTGGCCCTGCATCTCTCCTGCTCTCTAAATGTTTTTGCAGCCACAAATTGCTTCAGAACTTCTGCAGAGCTGGGTGCTTTTGCACTGTTTAGGTGCTATGTTTTTATTCATTGGATTTCTTGCCCCGCATTTATGCAAAGTCTCTTTTGCTACAAGCTCAAATATTTGTTCCCTTTCAGTGCTTTTGTGGGATCCCTCATTACTCTGAGACCTCTGGCTAAGGTGTCTTTGCCTTGGATGGAGGTAGCTAAGCCCTCCCTGATGTCTTCTTTTTGTTGCTGAGCCAAATCATGGGATTTGTGCTTTGCACCAACTATTTAAGATAAATTTCAATCCCTCAATTTGTTTTTATTTTTTTACCATTGTATGGGATTTTTGATNTGTGTGTGTGTGTGTGTGCATAGGTCTTTTTTCAGTTCTCTCAAGAGGAGAGAGAACAAACAAAGGGGCTAGGGAAAGAGAAAAGGATTTAGGGAGTTTTGCAACTATATGAAAGGTATGACCTTGGCATGAAGTTCTAAAATTTTAGGAGCCTTATTTTTGTGCCACTAAGAGTAGGGATGGATGATTTTTAATCTCCTCACATATTTAATTGTTCTTTCACATCTGTTTATCATTGTCTTACCTGGTGTCTCACTACCACTTTTCTGCCTTAATCCATATTGAATCTGACACCCCCAGGGCGGGGAAAATCCCAACAGATGATTAGTCAATTGTTCATGATCCCATTAACATTTCTGGAATTACTTGATTTCACATTGTACCTTGTGTTCTAAGAAAAGCAAAAAACAATGAAAAAACCCATTATACCAATCAAACAAAGCCCACATAAATGTATTTTACTTTAATAAGTTTGCAAGGTGTATGACATTCTGCTTATGCTACAATGGTAACATCTGTTGGTAATATGTGAAAATCAATATTTTCCATGGCTGGGATCTGGTTGTCAGGCGCCTTTTAAAGTAACAGAGGGTTTTCACACCCAATAGTCTCACTGTCATTGGCCACCTGCTGCTCACTGTGTGCAGCTCACACTGCCTTGCAGATCAGCCTCTGAGAAGACTTACTCAACAGGTCAACTGGATGTGATTCCCATGGAAATGAGAACAAAATTCCATAGTGAGGGACAAATCAATATCATCTCTGCAGATGAATACCTGCTGACAGTACTCATCTCTGTGTACCCTGAGTCTTCAGGGAAAATGAATTAGACTGAACACATACACAAGGTAACTAAAGCAAATTGTGCCTAGTTTATAGATGAGAAAGTTGAGACAAAGTAAGAATTAAGGAATCTGCACCATGGCACAATGACAAATCTGAGAAATGAGAGTCAAGAAAATGTAGCCTTGACCTTTTGCTTTAGCCACATTATTTCTTTCCAGTACCTAAGTTATGCTTGAGCCATACCAGGTGCTGCCTGAGCCAGCCCTCCCCTTTATTTTGCTGAGAAAGGTCAATTTTCAAAACCAAAGTCCTGGTGAACTGTGTTAGCTTTGCTTTAAGCACTGCTCTAAGCACAGCTTACTTCAGGGTTACATGACAATAACTTTTCTCATTTCTCTTACTTGAATAAAATAATGAAAAAATACTATTGATAAAACTTTATAAAATCATTATTTTAATTTTTCTTCTTCTAGTTTGCAGGACATTTCCTCTCTGAGTATGGAATTTCAAATCTCAATTCTCTTTCCACAGAGAAAACTAAATGCTGCTAAGGCAGCAGTATTGAGGTCAACATCATGGTTTCATATTATCCTGCAGCCAGGTAGCACTCAGTCTTCATTAAACAGTCTCTCTCAGGTTTAACTTACAACTTTTGGGCAATATAGAAACCTGCCTGATCTGTCCCACTCCACCTTATTAGATCTGGAGGTAGGACACACTCAAAAAGAGATTCTTTCTTTCTTTCTTTCTTTCTTTCTTTCTTTCTTTCTTTCTTTCTTCCTTTTCTTTCCTTTCCTTCTTTCCTTTCTTTTCTTTCTTTCTTGTCTTTCTTTCTTTCTTTCTTTCTTTCTTTCTTTCTTTCTTTCTTTCTTTCTTTCTTTCTTTCTTTCTTTCTTTCTTTCTCTCTTTCTCTCTCTCTTTCTCTCTTTCTCTCTTTCTTTTTTTTTTTCCTCTTTTCCCTGTGTTGAAATGGCCTGGTGAAATATGGGATCCACTGGACTCAGGCCAAAAGCACTTTGAGGCCATATATTTATAATGGTTTTGTTATGAAGAATGGCATTTGGCTAATGGACCCACACAACTTCTAGAAAAATATTGACACACATTCAAATCACAGGCCAAGGGAGTAAAACTGTGAAGAATCTTGCAGAGGTTAGTTCATTGTGTTTGGGTGTTTTCTTGCCATTTGTCTGTTTATTCTATTTGCTATTTTAAACTCTGTTTGGTAACAGAGCAGATAGGTACTATATTTTTCTGAGATCTTTTCAGTTCACTCTTTTAGTACAAAACAAACTCCTTACAGCTCTGTCATCCAATCCGGGCTTTCGTTTAAATGTTTTAAACCTTCTCGCTGAATTCACTTCTTCTGCCAAGGATGCTTCTGTGAAGTACATTTTTCACACTTCTTCCACTATGGCTCTTCTCAAAGATTAGGTCATTTGTGTCAACTTGTAAACAGTCTTTTGGCTTATGATTCTTTTCTGTTATTATTAGAGATTAAAGTGGGCTTGGTAGCACAGTACTGTAATGCTGAAAGATAATTAGAATGTCCCAGTTTCAGGAGCAGAGAAATTCTTATATTGAGCCAAAGCAATGCTGAAAGTAGGGTTTTGACAATAACCCACACCAGATGCTTCAGAGACAAACCCCACACAGCACAACAATGTAACAGCAAAATGGGAAATTTCTCGTTATATCCATCGGCTGGGACCTTGAATGCCTTCAAGCATAACACATAAAATGTCTGAATTCTTATTTTACCTGCAGTTGTTCTTATATATATTTAAAAACATGTATTAATCTTTATCTTGCCTGTGCATTACAGTATGCCAGCTTTTCCTGAGGGGCTCTTAGCGCTTTCCTTGAGTTAGAAACAACTGAAATACTAAGTAGGCACAAATCTCCTTTGATTATTCAGGAGATTCTTCCTTCTATGTGATTAGGAAAAATTACCTGCTTGTTGCGTGTGTGCAGAGAGGATATAGAACATACTACTAATGCATGTTTTGGAAAAGTGTCTTACAAGGTAGGTTTAGTGTTGTTAGAGATGAAACTTTAATCCTATATTCCAAATTCCCAATATGTGTCATTCCTCTGCTTGCAAAATCACCTTGTTTGTGTGTCTGAAAGTGCTGCTCATCATTAGTATATAAGAAATACCACATAACTCATTGCACCTGCCAATAAAAACTGTTACCTGAAGGAACTAATTCAAAATCCCACTGCTTTATCTGCTTTATTAGGGCATGTTCTCTGCCTGGGTACATAACTAAAGCCCCAACAGACTGATACAAATGCCTCCAAACAGGGATATTTTTTTCCTTCAACTGCATTTTTTCCATTTTCCTGATAGATTACTTTCAGTTCTTTCTAATTTTTTGTGAGTGGTACTCCAGGAGAACATCAGAAAGAGAACATTTAGAAAATATCTCAGCAAGCTGGTTTCTGTGCTCGTGGCTAGAATATCTGTTCAGGAGCCAGACACAGTGATAGACATCATGTTAAGTACATAAGTTCCATAAAGTAATATGAGAAGCAAAAAAAAATACATAATGCCAGACAGAAACAATGTAATAAGTGATATAGTAAGTAAAATGTAGGAAAAGAGTTAGTTAGACATTTGGAGGCATTGTTTGCAACTGTTGTTTTTGGGTTTTTTCCTCAAATCATATCATCCCAGCTGTACTGGAGAGCAAGAAACAATATAATGGCAGAAGAAATGTGAAGAAATATGGCCCAGGAGTCATGACGTGTAGCAAAAATATTCTGAGACTAGTGAGAAAATGGAGGCTACTTGGGAAAAATCCAACAAAAGTAATATATCCTGCTTATCTGAATGTTTGTTGGACTGAAGCAGATGCAGAAAAGAGTCTGCCCAATGATGGAATGGATGCAATGGAACAATCTAAGCCGTGAGATTTATTGACTACACCTGCAGTTCTCCATGGGAGAGAGCAGTGACCCTCCACTGAGCTCACTGAAAACCTGCTCCTGCCTCAGGGACTCCTGGAGAGCAAGCAAGACTCAGAAACATCAAACTTCCCTCCCCAGTGCCTCCAAAGAGCAACTTGAAACACAACTGAAGTATAGAATTCTACAGATTCCACTAAAATCCAGCAGGAGGGAAGCTGGAAATCTGCAAGGAAAGGGAAAATACGTCTACTGAAGGTATGAAACCAGGTAGTTTTGTGAGTGGGCTCGTTTTGAATTTAACCAGTCTCACTGAACAAAAGAGCAAGCAAAAATGGCTACTCATTATCAGTTTTGGTGGACAGTCTGTCTGATCTATGCAGAAAAAAAATATAAAACAAATTCTTTTGATTCCTAAAGAGGCCTCCTATGCAGGACATCTGCTGACTTCTGAAGGGCTATGCTGAGAGTCTGGAAAATACACACAAAAGCAGGAAAAAAGTCCTGTTCCTTCCTATTCTTCAGATGGATTTGGTACAAACACAAGTGTATGCACATAATGATGAGACCTGAAAAGGGTTACAGATTCAAAAATGAATTTGCAAGAGTGAGGAAACGCATAATTTTAGGCACAAGTGTCCCTTCTGTCATTTGGGAGGTCAGTGGCTCTGGAAAATGAATCTTGATTGAGTTATACAGCTCTTGTCCCCAGCAGACATTTGTGTCAAATACAATCAGCAAACATTAAAAAGGAATTTGTATCAGCCAGCAAGGAGCTTAAACAAGAGCACAGGTTAGCAGAGAAAAGAGGTTCAGGGGAATGAGAACATTAGTGGATTGTATGTGGAGTGCACAGCTTCTCTGTAAATAGTTATCAAAATACAAAACCTCTTTAGTTTTAGAAACATGGAGTCCTTTCAGGTTGCTATTCAATGTGTAGTATCTGAAAGTGAATCTTCAGAGGGAATTACAGCAGAATCTTTGAGTTTTGTTTTGAAATGCCATTCATATGGAGATGTTGTTGCCTTCAAAACTCCATGAATCTGTATAAAATCATCTAAATGTGACATTTTCTTGTTCCTTTTAAGCTTATGGAAGCATGATAAGAAAAGGAATAAAGATGTATTGGGGTTTATTTTATTATTTCTCTATATGTCTTGCACAAGAAAACAAACTATAAATAATAAAAAAATCCCTCAGCAGTGGTATAAATCTGGTTTTTCTGTGAGACTTAGGCTAAAAATTCATTGGTGGGCTTGAAAAGATAGCTGAATGATTTCTAAATATGAAGGATCAAGGTTATACAACTCCCAGCAAGTTTCTGATTCATAATCCTTTCTTTTTCATTCTGTTGCTTTTTTTCAAAGCTTTAAGAATGTAAGAAAATCTATTGGTAGTTTAATTTTGTAATTGTCAAGTCCCCTGACTAATTAGGCATGCAATATAAATGAGTACAACACAAAAGTAAATGTGTGGGAGGCTGATGAGATCATAGTTCTACCACAGTTAGTTTATTAAATTCTCGGAGAGTCTGAAGTTTGTGGAGCTGTCAAATATTTTTTTTTAATCAGGTCAAGGAGAAAAAATAAATAGTTGAGATTCATACAGAAGACAGTACATAACTGAAGTGTATCACTGAAAATTTATGTTTCTCTTACACACTATTTATAATATTCAAATTGGTATCAAAGCAGGATGATTGTATGGGAATTGTAGGCTCATCTTTCAGAGAAGAAATGTATTGTAGCTGCTGGATGTGAGAACTTGCTTGAGCTTCCAAGCTGTCTCCAGCTGGGAAGAAAACAAAATATCTGTTATGGATGCTCAGCACTACCACATCTGATCTGTCTAATATCTCTACAGACTAAACACTGGTGTCCTGGGGTAAGGAATGGGGTCCATCAGCCTGAGCAGGATGGAAATACCCAGTGTCAGTGCTAAGGTGAAGCTCTGCTCTGTCGTTTACTTATGTGGTACCCGATGTAAACCTCACCAGTAACCTCAATGAAATCAATAGGCTAATTGCAGACAAAAGTGTTACCCAATGGGAATAATGATTGGCAGAATTTTGCCCTTAGAATTCAATTAAAGTTATTTACCAGTTTGCTGTTTTCGGCATCTTTCTTATGAACTAATTTCAAGAAACAATAGCAATTATGTATCTGTCAAAAACTGTGATTTTCAGAGCAGTAAATACCAACAGTTCTTATGCACTCCTTTACACACCTGTAGGAATTAATTCAGTGATTTACATGGGAAGGATGGGATCCAACAACCTGCCCTGCCATGACTGCTACAGGTGTCTGACGCTCACCTGTGAACTCCCTAATACTTAGCACAATTGTGATAACTTGTGACCTACCTTGTAAAAGCTGCTTTTACTTGTCTCAGATGAATAACGCCTACCTATGCACCAAAGACGTCTCCTAGCTAATTAAACTGGTTTCTTCAAAAGAATTTCCTGGACATTTTGATCACATTTGATACAACACACAAGTGTAAAACTCATTTAAGTAAGCTGCGATCATGGAATCTGGGTGAAATCTTTTAAAATGAATACCTGCTTAAAGAAGCGATTAAATAATGAAATTATTCAATGAAAATTCCATATACCAAATGGTGAGCTGTAATAGCTATGTGATCTGTTAAAAGGAAAAAAAACCTTTTAAACTAATCGATCTTCCATGCAACAATTTATGTCAGTGCCTTTTAAGATGATCCCTTCTTAAATGGGTAGCTGACAAAGAAATATGTCTGATACAACTGCTAAATGAGTAGATTTGCTATGGGCTAAGGCAATACATTTAAGAGGTCTTTCATGTATTTTGAGAAGAGGTTAAAAATCCTGGCAGCTCTTAAAAAGCAGATTCTTAAGTGGTGTATTTTTTGTGCCATACTATTATGGCCAAACAGCACAGCACCATTACAGCAGAACGTGGTTTCCCTCATTCTTCTCCTCGAGACTTTGCTTTCAAATGAACTACGAAAAAAATGTTGCATTTTGTTTTCACTCTGGGAAAAAAAAAAAATTAAGAACATTTTAAAAAGGGACTGACCGTCTACAGCCTTTTTACAAAACCTGGAAGCAGTACCTCATTCCCACTCATTCATCTGGCCCATCGTGGTCTTGTCCAAATTCTCTGCTCTCTGGCTGGCCTCCAGGAGTGACTGATGAAGGTTTTGTTTGCATGATTTCCTTTGGCATTCCATCATCTCTACATGTAAAGAAATATTAAAAAATATTGAAGCTTACTGCTTTTTTGTCCTTAAGAGGAAAAAAAAAGAGGTGGTATCATCACTAATTTAACAAGAGCATTTTAGTCAATACTTAGTGTAGAGTTTTGTCTTTAAAATGTATTACAGTGATGCATCCTGTGTCTCCTGCCATACCTATCCTGTATTACTTATTATGCAGAGCAGTGTGAGATGGGAAAACATCTACAATTTTTCATCCTAATGGTTACAGACAGTGACTGGTAAAAGGTGGGGAACCCTGTATTACTTACTCTTCCATATTCAAGTACACATGCTTCATTATATGTAATATTGAACCAGGAAACATTTGTCCTGAAGAAGAAGAAAAGCATTTTTGTAATTTGCTTCCTTGTCTTCTTCCAGAAACAAGCACTAAAGTATGGCCCCTGTTGGGCAAAGTGTTGGGCTCACAGAGACAGGAATATTTACCTAGAGATGAATCCTATGGAGGATCTACACTTTTCTCCTGTAAAACATGAGTCAAGTCACGGCTATAACTCAAAGTACATCTCTATACTTAATGAAAAACCACATGCTGCTCACCAGTACATCTCCATCCGAGTCTGGGTGCATCATCTTTTTAAAATCAAGGAACAGTTGAGATTTAATGTTCACCAGTAAATTTCCACACTGCTCCCTTTAGGAGACTGCCTCCGATTCGCAGATGTCTTTATATGCCTATAACTCTTTATTTTTAGTGTCACTATATTGCCTATGAGACCTCATCATAGGGGTGGGCAGCCATCTAAATAAGGTGAGCACGCAGGACGTAAAGATGATTTTCTAATCTCAGAGTAAGACAGGCAACAGTGTAGAAATAAATAAAAAAGAATGCGAATATGAGGAAGCAATGAGGTGATATTGATTAACATGGTGTGTAGTACATCTCAGCATGGCCATAGCCAATGAAAAACAGTCACTTCACAAAAAGAGAGGTTTGAGGGACATTCTGGAGGAGGAGTAGTTATTTTTTCTTATGTTTATGGGAAGCTCCTGCAAAGAGGGAGTGATTGTATGGGAGAAAGCATCAAAGTGCCAACTTGAAGAATGAATCCTTTAAAAATGGAGTTCAGCTGCATGATCTGGCTGGAGGTGGGGATGCAACATGGCTTTGGAGGAGGAAACAAGAAGTTTATGTTTGACACAGCAGAGAAAGCAGGAGGAGTAATATGAGCAAGATAGGGGACTAAGAACAGTATTCTACTTGGGACAGGCATGTACTGATAATGCCAAGCAGAAGAGGACTGAAGAGGGTGAAATTCCTGATGAAAAGGTCTGGGTTAATTTCTAGCTGTTTTGATATTGATAAAACCTATGCATACTGGACACGGCAGGTGGAAAATATCTGCAAGATTTTATCAGAAGAGCTGGAAACGGTGGAAATGATGGTGTCAATTCACAGTACTCCTGCAGAAGAAAGCTTTTAACTCAAATGAAGCATGAATCCAGGTTAGGTCATCTGAGGCCAGAAAGTGTTATGAGTTAATAGAAAATTAGTGTTGGACCATAATGTGTGGCTAATGTGGTTAATGCCAAAGGAAATTGCCAGCAGCCAAAATGAGAAGAGCCTGCTTTTCCCCAGCTACCCCCTAAAGAATGGACCCTGCATTTGTCAGATGTTGAGTGGGTTAGCACATAAAATGATATTTAGAAACTCAGTTTTTGCTCCTTGTTAGAACCTGGTGTATTGTAAGATCACTGCAGAGGTTAATGCTTTGCCTTTTTTTGCCAGCCCCACTGTCATGTGATAGAGGAGGAGGCACCAACTCTGTGCAAGCTGTCAGAGGAAGGGGCTCATCTCTATCCCCAGCCTGGCTGTGGTCCCCAGAAATCTGGATGTGACCTTGGCCCAGCGTCACTGTCCTCATGTCTCATCCTCAGTGCTGGTCTTGGCCAAGAATAGCAATGCAGATGGTTTTATTTAAATCCATGGATAGGACAGATGATGCAGCACTTTGAAGTGCTTGAAACACCTTGCCAAGGTTACGAAGACTTGAAGGCTGAGGGACAAGAGCATAGATATTCCACATAGTATGGATCATGCATGAAATTCAGAGACTGATGGATAGAGTTGTGAGTGTGAAGAGGACACTGCTCAGGAGCAAATTAATAGAGAGGTTAAAGATGGCTTCTCTGACGGCAATCTATATATATATATATAGAGAGAGAGAGAGAGAGAGAGGCACATTACAGAAATTGATGTAGAAGATAGATTGCCTTCAAGTCAAGTAAAACTAAGAATAAATTAAAAATAATGGGTGATAAAATTTCTCACTTTACATTATGCATTCCCATTTTTTTAAAATAAACAAGTATGTATGGGTTACCTGTGGAAAGGATTTTCCAGGTAAAGAACATGAATTAGGATACTTCTTTAGCAGAAAAACAAGATATAATTAGCCATTTGCATTTATCACTTTTTTTTTTTTTCATGGATGGGAAGTGTTCCATGACTTTGATCAAGACTTAAGGCCCAGCCTTGACAGATAGAGAAGAAACAACCTCTAGGGTCCCCAGGGCAGTGCTCACAGTCACAAGCCTCTCAGAGCTCAAGAAGTGTCTGGACAACACTCTCTGGCATATGATGGGATTCTGGGGATTGTCTTGTGCAGGGCCAGGAGGTGGACTTGATGCCCCTTTTGGGTCCCTTCCAGCTCAGGCTATTCCATGATACTGTGATTCCATGACATACCATCTAATTTAACTTTTTACACTGTGACAAATCATGTAACTTGCGGGACAAAGTAATCTCATTGGTGTAGTTCTACTCATGTAGTTGTCATGAACTGTTTAGGAGCTGAGATGACATGGTAAGCAGCTCTACAGCTGTTACATGAAAGTGTTGGGTATGAAAAGGTCCTGCTGGACTGGATCCTGAAAAGAGGGACAGCTCTGTTCATACTAACCTTTGAAAAGTGAGAGATCTGTGTAGAGCAGATAAATTACGCCTTGGATGCTCAAAAGGAATATCAATTGGAGGACGGTAATAGATATGCAAGAGTAACAACCTTTGTGTATTTGAGTGTGTCCACCTAAGAACCCACATTTCTCACAAAGATAATTTCAAAATTAAAGAGAATGTCAGTTATTTCTTTGTTTTAAAGAACTCAGCTCATATTAGACAACAAATGGCAATGCTTTACATTGAGGTTATCTGATAGAGGCAAAGCAATACATATTTCTAGTGGTCTAACCTTGATATTTGTCTTGAATGGAAAAGGAAATTGCAAACTCAGGAGTATTTGATTTACATAGAACGCCTTCATAGAATGGCTTGGGTTGGAAGGGACCTTAAAATGACCTAATTCCAACCCCCAATGCCAAGTGGAGAAGAAGGGTATCCTTGTTCTGAAAATTTTGTCTTTCTTTTTCATTTCATTAAGTATATGAAATATGGAAACCAAGTATTCTTTAGGTTATATTTTTTTGCCTTCTACATTTTTACAGAACCCAGATTCTATTGTAGATGTGTGTCTTCACTAAATATAGTTTTTTCTGCTGACAGAATGTCTGATACCATGTTTAACGTATTATTACAAGGCAGGCTTATTATGTGAGCTAATAGTTGTATTCATGCCAATAAAAATTGACAAAAAGCCACACTCGTTTCTATGGGGGTGTTTTGATCTTGCCTCCACATGGAGATGGTTTTTTTTTGTGTTGCATTGGGCAAGAGAAGATCTCTATCCCTGACCCCATAACATGCCACTGCTGAGACCAGTCCTCTGCTGCTGTTTGGAAGCTGCAATACGGAAGTGTGGTTACAAAATATGGGAAGGATACAATTCCCTGTATTTGGTCTGAAAATGTTAGTATGGCTGTGGCAGAATAGCCCACCCTGAAAAGCCCTAAGATCCAATCAGAGAATGCATACTGTGTAAGCCATTATGTGAGTTCAACTGGTGTTAAATTGTGCTAAAACCAGCCTGGTTGACCAGAGTTCGAATACACATCTTGATCCTGAAGCAGGATTTGACAGATAAGCTGGTCTGCAGGTCTACAGATCTATGACTACTAGTCAATCACTTTATACTAGAAAAGCCCAGTCCTCTCTCATCAGTCAGGTTCTTCTAACAAAACCCTTTATGTGTGGAAATTCCTCCCTTGGGTGGTGATGCCCTCCAAGGATGCTCCTGGAGGCTGAGAGAAAGAGATCTCCCCAAGAGCATTTATTGAGGTGAGTTACATCAATCTCTACTTAATAATTATTTCTTTTTGCTAGCTTTATTATAGTTGCTTCAACAATCGATTCAATATACTGCACTATCCTATCTTATACTATGCCACTAGTAGTTTTAGTGTTCATATTGTACAGTAAATAATTCTGATTAAGATATTTGTTTGATCATTTGTAATAATAAATTATTTGTTTTATTATAAATATTCTAATTTTGCCAATCATTAAAACCTGCGGAACAAGAGTGGTTCAATCACACCTCTGTAATTCCTTACATTTAATCCCTTGAGGTTATTGGATTTAGCTGTTCAAAGACTACACTGAGAAGGGGTTTAGAACGCAAGGGAGTCCTTTTTAACCCTCGTGACTCAATGGCAGAGCTTCTTTAATAAGTTGTGTCTAAGCCTTCCACCCCCACCTGAGACAAAGGGCCAACCTCCTGAGCAGCCCGTTGGCACAGATGTGTGTAGGTGTGTGTGCAGGTGGGTGTGTCCAGGTGTGAGGAGGCACCAGGACACCCTGGGGAGGAGGACAGTACATGCCTGTCACCCTGGTGTGCCGTGGGTCACATCTCGGAGCCGCTTCAGCAGGAGCTCCCAGGCTCTTCCTCTCTTCACAGGAGTCAGACTCAAAAAGCCCACGTATGAATATTTAAACAAAAGGCATTAACAAACCTGCCTGGGAGATGTCATAAGACTGTCTTTTTGAACAAAATACGCTACCAAAATGACAGATAGCCACATTTTTCACCTCTTCGTTCCTAAGTGCTCTTAGTGTTAATTTGTGAATTATGGTTCCTAATGAAAATGGTACGTTATGCAGTAAGGATGGTATTACATTTTCTTAATCTATTTTACAGAAGCCCTTTTGTTGTTCAGGCTGTTCTTATTTAAAAGCTAAGCCTTGTTTAGTATTTCACTGCCTGTCTCCAGCTTGCTGACAAAACTAAAGGCTATGAATTTGTTAGACCCTACTTTATAATATATTCTGTTTATCATCATTTCTTTTTCATTATGGTGGTGTTATTTTCACTGCTGTACTGAAGGTGCTGTCAAAATTTCCATTACAAATACTGTTTCTGAGGGGTTTGTGAGTCTAAATTCTTGTATTAAAATTCTTCCTGGTTAAAATTTGGCATGCAAGTCTCAGTGAAGGACTATTTTCTTTACATTCAGTTTAAATTGGCTTAGTCATCTTTGTAAAAGAAATTTCCATGTAAGTATCAGGAGTCACACATTTAGTACAGTCTCATTTATTTAAATAACAAGCAAGATAAACATATATATATATATATATATATATAAAATGTTTCTGAATATCAATAAGTGTCAGTCTACTACCACTAAAAGAACTGCAAGAAATAGCCCTGATAAAATACACCTGCTCCATAAATACACAATGACAATTTCATGACTTGTAGGTTACTACAGCAGATTTATACAGGAATGAGTAGAGATGTTGTGTTCAATGTTTGGCAGAGATGCAAAGCCAAAATGTGGAAGTTAATAATGGAGGAATAGATATATCATCACACCAGCACAAGGCAGGTGTTTGCTTTTGAAAGGATTCTATTGACATGAGCAAGAACAATCTTTTAGTGACCTCTTATTTCATGAGACATTCAAGATGCTTAGTCAGAGTTTCTCTACATTTTAATTTATAGAACCTAATTTGTTCTGTCACTTCTCTGCTTTCACTGACTTCTCAGGGATGATACACTTGTCTGATGCTTATCCCTGCTATAATACCATGTTACAGGGTTTTTTGTGGTTTATTTCATCCACTCACCTCAAAATCTTATATTTCCTGCTTTTCCTCCTCTAAATGTCAATAACCTTACAATGGCAGAAAAAGTAAACAGCGTTGAAAATGATACCAGAAATATTTTTAACCAAAATGTGTAAAATATGGAAAAAAAAAAACACAACCAAAAAACAAACCATGGGATGTGAATCAGACAGAACTCAAAGAATAACTGTTCTACAAAAATGAGAAAACACAGATGTTTCTCATGCTTTGATTTCTGGAAGAGTACAGTTTTCTTAAAATAAAATAAAGGCATGGTAAGAGGATTGAAAAGGGGCCTTTTTTCCCCTGGTTTGTTCTATCCCTCCTCTGCTCCCCACTGAGACCCAAAATTCAGAACTGTGGGCACCTGCCTGAGAGCAAAGTTCTGTGTTCTTTCACTCTTGGATACAGAATACAGCCCGAGAGGATCCACCCAGAGCCGCCTTGTGCTAAAACCTTCCGAGAAAACACTGTGGAACAGATTCCTAAACATATGTTTACAGCTTTTGTTTCCAAGCAGAAGAGTAGCTAAAATTCCATGGAATTCTGATTTATGAGCGTGAGGCACAGTAACCTGCCTGGTGGGGCAGTGTGGGGTTCCTCTGAGGAGCACACTGCAGAAACAGTGCTCCCCATCACCCTCCAGAGACCTGCAGAAATCCCCATAAACCTCTTTCTGAAGGTCTGACAGTTTGACATTCTTGTTTTCTTTTTTCCTGTTTTAATAATGATCACAACTTCTGTAACTGTCTTTGGAGACTAAGAAGTTTCCATGGCTCGGAGCATATGCAATATCTTGTTTGATTAATATCAATATATGTCTCTGTGTATGTGTGTGAGTCCAAGTTCTCTAAAAAAATATGATTCATTAAAGAAAAAATCTCCAGTGATTAAAGCATGTAAGAGATATTAGGTTTGTTGACAGAGGCAGAGGGGGATATCATGGCAATATATGTGAGGACTCAGACTACTGCCCATCTCTGTGGCCCATCCTCCTTGTATCCCTCCGGCCCTCAGAGATGCCCAGCAGCTGGAGGGGGACAGCCCTAAGGAATCCAACAGCACCCAGTGGGGTGGCAGAGCCTGGTTTTGGCTCATGTTCTCACTGAAACAGATCCAGAAAGCGGTGACAAGACACCAGACTCCTTTTTAGTATTCCCAGCTGAAATAACTGCACAAGTTCCCACGTCCTTCAGTCAAATGATAATTCACTGGGTATGAAGAAGAGTAACTAAAATAACACTTAAAAAAAAAAAAGCAAACTAAAATACCCATTTGCTGAGTATTTATTGTGGCAAACAGTTCTCTGTAATGACCCAATACTGTAAAGATGAGTTTTCCTTCATGTATATACACAAATGACTGTGCTTCAGGGAAATTCATAGGTGATGCATAATCTTTCCCCACAATTATTTTGTGGAATGACTGATAGTGTAATTCATTTTTCCTTATATGTCCAAAAAAAAAAAAAAAGGGTAGTTGTAGTCACTGTCAGCAAGTTATGCTGCTGTGGTACCCTTTTTATGGACTAGATAATAATAGAGCATTACAGAGTCTTTCAAGTTCCTTCTCCTTCAAAAGCCTTTCTATATTAACATATTGTACAAAAAAAAGCACAAATTCTTTCACTTTCAGAAAGAATTGTAGTATTGAGTTTTGGTGAAGAACTTGGGAGTATAAGTAGAATTGTAGTGTCGCCTTTTGAATAGCAATTTATTTAATCTTTGAAAGATATTACATGCAGGAATTTAAGTAAAGAATAAAAAAAAGAAGACAGAGCAAATGTGCAAATCTAAGAGTAAAATCGAGGTGGATAAGTGTGGAGCTATAACCATTTCTCAGCAGAATATGACAGGCTCACGGGACTGACACCGTGTCAATAGAGCATTTCTATGAGTCATTTTTTCCTTTTAAAGAAAGGAATGAAAGAACTCAGATAAATACAGCAGGGAATTCCTCTAGGAATGACATTCTGCTGGTAGGTGGACCTAAATCTAAAGATGTTTCCATGACTTTTCCTCCTGCAATAATTAAAACGCTTCCAATTTCCAGTTCCATTTTTAAATGGACATTTGCTCTTTGTTTTACTCTTGTGCCAATACTGAGATTAAGTTAAGGAGCTCTTCCTCCTTGCCAGTGTTGAGCCCTGTGCTGTATTTGGGAGGAGACTGAGCCCCCTGACAGCAGAGGTGAATTGTTCCCCTCGGTTACCCATAGGCACACTTTGAACAGGACTACAATGACCTCATTCCTTCTTTACAAACACAAGTTAAAAGTTGTCTTCCTGCTGCTTGTCACTCAAAAAGCAAAGGCAGGAGTGGTTGAAATTGCACAAATGTCTCTATTACTGCTCAACTTGTTTTGCCTGTCCCTCTGGTGACCAAAGCTGAGCACTAACTCCAGATACAGCTGACAAAAAAACCCTGCAGTACACAGGAAAAAATTGACCAAAGTTAACATTCAGGTACATTTGTGCCAACCTTAGCAACCCTATGGACTATTATAAAAAAGATTTTCACTATTTCTGCTATTAATCATAGGAGAATGGTACCCAAAGACTAATCCTTTTTTTATTACCTGTAGTTTCTTCTAGGAGGCCAACATTTCCATTTGGATGTTCCTCCAAGGAAATATCTCAGTGATGTCCAGCAGTTCTGGAGGACCCAGTGGAGGGTGTGGGGAGTATTATATTTTAGCTTACTACAGGACAGACATCAATAACTCTGTTCCTCTCTCCAGATTGCTGTTTCCTTCATGTGGCACTTGGTGGAGGTTACATTACTCATCTCCACAAAGACACAGGTGCAGTGGGTTCAGTGCCAGTGAGTTAAATAAGGAGCTATAAAGTCAAGGCAAAGCAACTAATCAACTTTGGATGAAAGACACAAACCCCTCCAAGAAAAATAAACCCCAGAGTTCATTTATTCAGCCATCTTCACTATCAATTATATATGCAGCATGTTTAATATTAATTGCTGCTGTGAAAATACTAGACTTCTCCTTTTTTATAAATCATAGAATCATAGAATGTCCTGGATTGGAGGGGACCTTAAAGATCACCTCATTCCAACCCCCTGTTGTTTACAGGGACACCTTCCACTAGACCAGGTTGCTCAGAGCCCCACCCAACTTGGCCTTGTAAACCAAGACAAACCATGAGAATAAAACAACCTCTGTTTCCCATGTACCAAAGAGGTGCAAACTAAAATTCTGCTCCTACATACAGATGTTGTGCATCTTTAGTGGACCAAAAATCAAGGATCTGGATCTTTCAGCTGGAAGTTTGAAATTCCAGTCCAAAAGGAACATTTCCCATGTTCAACTGCCCTTGCCTGTCAGAGGGATGCTTTGATAGCACAAACCTGGATCCAAAGCTCGAGTTCCTATCCAGGCTTTTGGCTGGAGACCATATATTAAAAGTAAAAATGAAGCAACCCAAAAATATACAACCTCTGTTTCTGCCACATGAGTTACAGCAGGAGAGAATCCTTCCCTGCTGACCCTGACCCAGAATAAGTGCAAGCCTGCTTAAAACACCACTTTCCCATTTAGGAAAATTTATGGCACTGTAAGTACTGAACATTTGGTCAGAGGTTGGCTTAATGAGTCTGTAATCATCATCTTTTTGTTGAGGATTTTCATCCTGACAGGATTGATCTGACATTCACCGAGGAGCTCACATTTGTTAGGAGGAGGAACCCCACAATGAAGAGCTGCTGGTGGCAGGGATTCCACAATGCTGGCAGGAGAGGCAGTGGGTGGGAGAGAGGATGCAACTGGGGCTCAGCACAGCGCTAGGACCCTCTACAAGGGGCAGGCAGGCTGGGTGAGGTGCCCTAACACCCCTACCATTCATGTTGCTCACACTGTAATGTGAAACTGGGCCTAATGTCCAATTTTGAAAAACACCGAACTTAAATGAAAAAATACATCCCATTTAAAGTGCACCTACATGTGCAATCAGGTAGCAAAAAGGATATTTAAATTCTGATGTTCAAATATGGTATGGGTGTCTCAGTTCCTTTTTCACAGTCCTAATTCCACTGAACAACTGCAAATATATTCCAAATATTTGGAAAACAACATAGAGTTGTTAGAAGTACATTTCATAGAAAAGTGACTTCAAAACTAAATCATTGCCACAGGCAAAACATGTTACTGGGAACTCCTCAGAGATAAGGGTTGAATTCTTCCCTTCCTTAGGCTGGTTTTACACCAAAGCACCTCTGTGTTTCCTACTGGAGTTGTGATTTAGACCAGTGCAGGATGGCAGAGACAGTAGCCCTCAAAAAGAAGGATGTTTATAAAATAGGAAACCTGTATCTCTCCCCTCGTGCACTGAGTGCCATTTCCAGCAGAAAGCACAGACAGGGAAGGGACCACTCCTGTCCTGCAGTGTGGGGGCCCTGGAAGAGCTGTGACATGTTTGTCAAATAGGGAAAAAAGATGTCACTGACATCCCCTCTGCCACCAATTTTTAAAGACAAACAACTGTCTTCAATCTGAACTGCAGTTCACTCCAGTCCTTGATGGTGGAGAATATTCCAAAATTAAAATTTGGTGAGGAGAAGAGTGCTGTAAGAGACAAGAGTCTCTTTTCAGTCTAGATTTAGTGTCTTTAAAACGTTTTCCTATTAAATATCTTTTGCCCACATGCTCTTCTATTACACAATAGAACTCACTAAGATGTCATGATATGATTTTTACATTTCAAAATCAACACAAATCTGCTTTTTATAAAATTTGTTCAGCACCAGCTTCTCAGAGAGACCAAAGCAAATTTGTTAAATGTTTCGTGTCACCAAATTTGATTCCTCTCCCTCCCAAAGAAAACCTTCCTGTCAAAGAATTATCACCCAGCTGTCAACAGATGTCACATTTCATGTAGGAAAGGAAGAACACATTTTGAAAAAAAAAAAAAATCCGAATTCACATCAGCTTGAAGGAAGCAGAAGAAAAAGAAAAAAAAATCTGTTTCATAAAGCTGCAAAGAGGGTGGCCATGTCATGAACTCAGCATTCAGAGAGCACAATAGGTGGGGCATAGACTGGGTGTGGGTCCTTCAGCTGAAGGAATGCAGTTTGCATGTCCTTCTGCTTGGACAGCCCTGGGACATTGCCAGCTGCACCCAAAGGCTGCACAATTAATAGAATCACAGAATTATCTGGGTTGGAAAAATCTCCAAGGTCATTGAGTCAACCCTTAGCTCAGCACTGCCAAGCCCACCACTAAACCAACCATGTCCCCAAGTGCCACATCTACACGTCTTTTAAATTTTAGACCATATTACCACAAAAAGTCCTTCAATGATAATCCAACACATATGATATTTTGCTGGATTCTTCTGACATATGTGTCAGAGTAAAAATCAAGATCTGCAGGGTTAGAGACTAGGAGTTTGGAGTAAAACCAGGAGCTTTAAGTCATTAGCTTTAAAAGAAATCAAGGCATCTAAGGAGTTGTTGAGGATCAGCTCCTGTGTGAACCTCAGTGCTGAGCAAGACATATGAAGAGAGTGAAGATGCCTCAGAGAGTACCAAGCCCTTAATTGAGATGTACAACACCCCTGTGAAGAAGATGTTATTATCCCCATTTTTACAGATGGGGAATTATTTTAGGTGTGACTTTTTCCATTTGCTCACAACATTATTTCAAGAAGAAGAAAAGCAGAACGGACTGCTGTGACTGCCCTACTAGAAGGGAAAACAAATAAATACCTCTGAGAAAACAACCTGCAAGAAGAACACAGCCCTTGCCATTTCCCCACTTCAGTTTGAGGTGACTTCCTCAACGGCAGCAATATATCCTGAGGACCCCAGTGGTGAAGGGAAGGAAGGCAGTCAGCATGTTAGGAATTTACAGCGTCTTCTTTCCATTTATGTCCTGTAATATCCTGCCCCAGTCCAGCCTGTGCCCCTGATGGTTTGTCTTTAGGGGGCATTTGACATATGATTGCTGCCGCCCACCAATTCGAGTGGGTCCCAGAGGACCCACGTGACATCAAACTTAGAGGGTAAACAACAACAAGCAACCCGCAAAAGGACCTCAGTTTTACCTTTTATGTCCATGTCAGCAGCCTTAGCCTATGGAGTCAGACCTGTTGTGTTTGGGGCAGGGTTAACCTGAGTTTATATATGTTGCCTAATTCGAATAAAGCCAGATTTGCTTGTTGCATCATATTAATGTGTGCGATCTCTCTGGATTTGCCTGCAACATATGATGTTGAAGGATTTGGAAAAAAAACCCCAAAAATTAAAAATCAAGAGAAGAGCAATCCAGCAGATTTACTGGGCTGATGAAAGTTGAAAACTAGAGTAATCCAATTTCTATAAAAAATGTTGGGACTGGATTAGTTGTTAATAAACAACTAAGCTGATAGTTACAAGCTTTTGAGACCACCCCATCTAAAGTGAGCTGAGTTTGACACCACAGTGGTGTCCTGACGCCCTGCCAGAGCCAGAAAAGACTTCAATACTAAGATGTGAACTCAAGTAACAGGCTGAGATTTGGGTAAAAAACATTGCACCTAGATTTTTGCAGTGGTCCATACCATTTCAAAGGATTCTCACCCACAAAAGGAGCTTTCCACATCAGCTACAGGCAGCCTCATGGTTTGTGCAGAAAAGGAAATCTAGCGCTTTTCTACACCTTATCAGATTTTCCTTACTGTACATATTTGCTTTTTCTTTTTTTTGTCATCAAACTGCTTCCTGGTACTACCAATCTTGCTAAGAATATTTTTTTTTTGTCCACAATTATTCTGGGCTTTGTTATTTAAGATCATACTAGTCAATTCAGCTTTTATTTCTTTTCATTATTCCATTTTTCTCTCTTGGCCAATATCAAATAGAAAGATGCTTTGATTGTCAATATATATTAGTGGGTTTGATGTTTGCTTTTTTTTCCCTTTCAATACAATTATCTGTGTCAACTTGCCTTTGTTTCAAAACTTTGACTGCAAAATTGGCACAATTACCACATTTGTGCTCTCACAGTGAGTGGAGCAAAATATTTCTGGATAGCCAGGGAGTTATCATATGATCAATTGCTCTGTGTCCTTTTCCTTGAAGTCTAATTGCATTCTACCAACAAGATCCTCCTTCCTCATTGATTACCTCGCTCCCTTTATTTCTTGCTGATTTGTTTCTCCCACTCTCAGCTTTAATTAACAGGGCTTACTCTTCTTATCCCAGACATTCAGAAACCTCTCAACAAGCAATGAGACAAGTGCAACACATCTGTGGTCACATGAAGAGATCACAGCTCTGCTGGTATAATTTCTTGCAACAGAACTTTTTTAGCTTTCCCTTAGCCTTGTGGGTGTATCTGTGTGTATATATTTTTCAAATGCTTCTGAAGAAAGCCCTTTATCTTTTCAAAGCAACAACAGGTCAATGAAATTCTTTTGCATTCTGAAGCAGCAATCTTATCTCTCGTGGAGTGGCAATCATTGCTCTCATGATTGACTCTTACTTTAGTTGGTTGAAAAAAAAATACAAACATCTTTGCCCTTTTTCTTTTGTTTTGGCTCTTGGCGGTGGGATGGGGGCAAGTGAAGTGCTCTGTCTGGGTGAATTTACAGACACAGGAGCACGTTGGAGTGTAAATATGCTGCAAGGAGAAGGATATTACCAGCTCTCACATATTATATAGATGTTACTGTAGAAATAGTGTGGAAAAAAAATAAATCTAATTAAAGACTGATATCTGACAAGAGTTTGATTGTACTCAGCTAAAC
This sequence comes from Sakesphorus luctuosus, assembly GCA_013396695.1. Taxonomy (NCBI): domain Eukaryota; kingdom Metazoa; phylum Chordata; class Aves; order Passeriformes; family Thamnophilidae; genus Sakesphorus; species Sakesphorus luctuosus. The sequence continues at coordinate 460,193 of VWZD01004089.1, read as the reverse complement.
CTGAAAGCAAGTACTTGTGTTCGACACAGGCTTAAATCTTCCTGAGTGCATGCCTAAACCTATTGACTTTGAGCCAGTATTTCTTTTCATATTGGTGCATGAGTCTGGAAAAATCAAGGCTGGATAAGTTGACTTCAAGGCTGAATGACTTGACTCTGTTATTTAGGCACCTTGGGGATGTCAAAGAAAAGTTAAAGGGTTCTTTTAAAGCAAAACATGCTTTCTTTTAGGTGTGTGGGAGAAGGTCATGGTGCTCTGTCTCACACAAAGCCACAAGAGGCAGAGGCAGAGACAGACACCTGATGCCCAGAGAAGTTGTTTTTTTGCTGTATTTCTGAATAGAGCCCAGCTCTTACTTTGCTGGTTTACAAGCTCTTTCTTTAATTGCATAAGAACTGCATCAGAGCTTGATGCAATTCACAGCTGTGCAGACAGCAAACATGAGAGATACCTTCTACTTAGGCCTCCTTGAAATTACAGGAATAGAAATAAACCTTTTTTACAGAGCTGGTAACAGCATTGCATATCTTGATTGTCAGCTCATAAAAGACCCCTATGTCTTATGCCTTTTGCCACAACGATTGTATCATCTCCCTGGTTAAATATAACTTGTAATTTTTGCCAAATTATTCACCTTTCTTGTTCATCCTCTCATTCTCTGTCGACCCATCAGCCACATACCACCAGGGCGGGAGTCTGGAACAAAGGCTGAGTGTACTGGAAAATATCTCGCCACCCTGAAGACAATCCAAAATCAGCTTTAGAAAGCCCATTCTAATTCTTCATACAAGCAACACTGTTGGCATGGATACTAATATTTGGATAATAATTAGGTACATTTCTTTCTGACTACGTTGGCGCTGAAATTCTGTATCTTCATTAACAAGCTTATCTGTGGAAAGCTGCCAAGCCTGTGAGAGAAAAGCCAGACAAGGTAAATAAGAAGGTTCAGGGAATGGCAAATCCATCTTCAAATGGGTCTGTAACAGTGAAAGAAGGAACATGAAGGGCAATTTAGCAGACTCAGAAATGAGTAGTCATGACAAAGAGCTTTTGGAGTTTGCATTATACACGGGATGCACAGGCAGACAGCTGGGTTAGGCTGCATTTGTTTCCAAGCTCCTGCATAATTTCCCAATGTAACCACACCATGCAGATCATTGAGCAAAAACTGCAGAGCATCATTTAGCCTCGAACTTTGCAAGCCCTTACTGGGCTAATTAAGCACACCAAAGGCAACCTCTTTGGACTGTTCCTATACAACAAATATGTTGGTAGGTTCAGGTGCACTGTTTCTGGGTTTACTCATGTGATGCATAATAGGACTTATTTTTTTTTCTTGTGTGAAACACCTCTGGGAGAACACCTTCCCCAGTCTGTCACCATCCCATTAACTCCTCACAAGATCAAAATCATAGTTTCAAGCACGTCCTTGTTACTTAGGTAATGGCATCAAAGTGAAAAAAACAAATAGAACATTCCTGGCCTTATTTCACCAAAATATTTTCCAGAGGCACTTTTGCCAGGTGGTCATGACATGTCACATCATCTACCTGCACTTTTTGTTCTCTGGGCGATGCTTACTCCTTCAATCTTTCAGAAATGTGGGTACTATACATTTTTTTTGTACTACACTGAGAACAGTAAAAGCTTTTGAGTTTTCTCCCTCACTGGGCATTCAGATCAGAAACAACACACCGTGGCCGCATGTGTACAGTCCAAAAGGAAAGGATCTTTTCCATGATGTATAACTGTTCCCTAAGAAACAAACCAGAAAGGCAAGGATGAGCTCAGTCTCCCAGTGTAGCAGAAGAAGCCTGAGAAGTAAAAATCCCATTTCTGATTTCAGAAGCAGCCTTAAGTTGATAAAAATCTTGCCCATATGGATCTTTCCTTTCAATTTAGAGAAGTCAGGCAGGCAAAATCATTTTTTGTTGATAAACCTTTGTCTTTGTCTGCTTTGCAAGACGATGAGTATGTACATTATCTAGAGCTTGACAGCTTTACAGGTGTAAGATTCTCAATATTGCTGTATGCTGCCAATCTTTTTATGATCTGGCACTGTGGGCTCCCAAATGTTGTCCACAACAGTCCATACACTTGATCCACCAACACTAAATTAACTGTGCACCATCAGCAGTCAGGAGTGATAGACTTTAATTAAAGGCCTGGTAATGATGTGAGAACTGGCCCCAGGCTTCTCCAAGGTTTGGCCAGGTAGGTAGGTTGTCTAGAACAACTGGGCAATCTCCTGCTGAGCTCTTCCCCTGCCCACTCTGCTGTTGCCATTGGCACTGCAGCACAGCACCACACGGCGCCCTCAGCTCTGCTTTGCCGTGGTGAGTCCCGACTGCCATGCAAACCTTCCCTCTCTGCAGCAGAGGAAGGTGCTGGAACCCACATGTTCCAGGTGCTCAGCTCCATCTGTGCCAGGCGTTTGGCAGGGGAAGCTGATGGGCCGGAATTCTCAGTCAGTAAGCAAAGCCATACTCAGGCACTTCTGACTAAGGACATTTTAATTATGAAACAAAAGTTGAGATAATAGGCAAGCTGGCACTATCAGACTATGGAAAAACCCACAGCCAGCTCACAGGGCAACCAAAGTTATCCCAGTGGTACACATCTGATATCAATTCTATCTTCTCTTTCTTGTCACTCTCTTTCCCCTGCTAAAGAAAAAGGAGGAAAAGAAGTGCAGCATTTTTACAATTCTGCCTCTTTGTGCCTCCGTGTATGACAGGAAATGGATTCTAAAAAGCTGCCAATAAAACTGTAAAAATGACATTCAGAAGTACTTCTGAAAAATCCTGATTACACTTTACATCTGGTGAAAAGACATGAAGGCTTCACTGATATTGGAACAATCCATCAGCTTTCACTCTGCATAATGATTCCTTGCCAAAATGGTGCTCAGGGAAGAGTCTGGAAAATGCCCTTAAGTTCTCATGACCTCCAGCTGTGGGAAGTGTTACTAAAATATAATATTGCCAGACACTATTTGCATGAAACTCAAGTTAAAATGAGATTAATTGCAAGAACGAATGGACTTAATTAAGGAAAAGGACATACATTCATTTTTAAATTAGGTTACTTAGATATTTTTCCTACTCTCACAAAGTGTTGTTTACTAATGATGAATTCAGGGCCCCACCAGTGAACTTTTAGTATGGAACTCCTGTAGTGTTCACATCCACGTTCCATTCACCATTTTTTTGTTAGGATGCACTATCTGAGAGGGAAAAGGAGATCTCTCCAGAAACTGCATATTCAGAATGAGCCAATTGTTCACCTGGTTTCTGGCAGCTCACGTTCTGGACACCCCAATGACTGCTGAAGTGTGAAACCTGTACCTTAAATGTCAGCTGCAGTTCTGCTCCAGAAAGAGAGAACAGCTCTGTAAAAACAACACCACAGTGCTCCATGGTTGTTGGCAGAGCCTGGTTTGCACCATGCACCAGCTCCCTCTGGTTTTGCTCCCCATAGGCAAGGGTACATCAGCTCAAAGCAAAGTACAGCCTTATGAACTTCAGCTCAGCTCAGCACATAGGCAAGGACAGTTCCCATCTCTCTGGGGTGGGAGCAGAGCCTGGTGGCATCTCAGTGCTGTAACCTAACTAGACATGCATGGCCATTTGTGTATTGAATGCACCTGAATGCAAGGATGCTCATTCTAAATTTCAGGACAATCAACTAACTCCAGAAGGGACTTTTCTTTTTTAATAACATTCTTCAGTGTTTTCAGACCAACATGGTCTTCATGGCTTCTTCTAGAAGTCTTGATTTTATCTCAGTGTGATTAGAGAGATTTAATGCATCATCCCACTGAGGGGCCTATTCCACTGTGTAGCTGCTCCTTTCCCGTGCTCTGATTGTGGAGTTTCTATTAGGAAGAAAAATTCCCTGCAGTCATAATTTTGGAGTCTACTTGTTTTCTTTGTGAGAAAAAAGTTTCCTTTCAGAGGAGATTTTCCATATTCAAGCTATATTCAACCACACATATTTCATACACAGAGAGAGAGAGATAAATGTTTTTATACATTTAAGTGTAGCTACAGCACTTGGCACTGACCATCAGCTAACACTGAGCAGCATTACACTGCTCCTCAAACTAAAGATAGAGCATTATATCATCCTTTAGCAAACTACAGATCATGAGAAAATACCAAACCCTTAGCAAGTGAAATGTATACACTTCCTTATTTAAATATGTAACTATGTGACTGTACTTAAAGTCCTATTACAGTGTTTATTTGATGTGATAAAAACTGCTTTGTATATAAACTCCTGCCCATGAGCCATCACATCCCAGGCTCTGGCACATCTCACAGTGTTCTCTGCACTCAGTCAGTGTGTTCACACCCTTTTGGTGTCACAAAGTTGTACGATGAGTATCTTTTTGAAAGCTTCTTTGAAGCTCAGTGAATTGCATAAGAAATCATACACTCCAGAAGCAATAAATCTTTCTTCATTTTATCCTTTCCACTTCATTTATTGCTATCTGGTTATTTTGACCATGAACATGTTACTATTAAGTATTCAGAAAGAAACCAAGTATCTTGCCCTTTTTGTAGGGATTTCAAGAGGAATCCATTCCCACTGTTTTATTATTATTCTCTCTTTTGGCTATGAGATTACAGACATCTATTTGAAAAGGCCATACCTACACATTATACAATGCACAGAACAGGGAAGGGAGCCATGCAGCTTAGACCAAACTATGTTTTTGATGATTCTAAATCTGCACAGTTGCTGAAACTGTTGCTATGTTACAATGTTACATGAAGACATTTTGTGGCACCAGAAATTATTGAAGAGATTGAAGAGCTTTGCCAGATGAAACACAATGCATTGCAATTCTGGTGCATCTTTTCCTGTTTCTGCAGAATTTTGAAAGGTTACTACAGATATTTCCTTGAAAGAAGAGAAAAATGTCTTGCTTGCAGCTTAATTGTGAGAAATGCAAGTGCCAGGATATTCTCAGAGGGTTATTTTTCAGTTGTTTGTTTGTTTGTGGTTTTTCTTCTAAACCCTGAAATACTCCTCTTTTAAATGCTTCCCTTAAGAGTCTTGTTAACACAATTTGTTGTATACTTCAGAATGCTACAAAGCTCACAGCATGATGCTAGTTACAGAGATTTTCAGTTCCACATTTCATATGTTTTGTATGTAAAAGTCTAAAAGGCAGGTTCCTGCTTTGTTTCTCGAGTTGGGACATCTCAGGAAGCAGATGACATTATTAAATTCAGGCTATTTTGTATCAGAGAATACAAATCTCAAAGACTTGAAAGGTATATTTCCATAACAGAAATAACTATACCAACTCAAAAACATACAAAAATAGCAGTGATATTGCACCCTTCTGTGTCTACTGATGGATCTGAGCTTGTGACGTCCATTTGAACATGGTGTTGTCTTCAGCGTAAATGGAAGAACGAACACTTCTTCCTTCTCAACTGCAAAGACTGAATGGAAAGCTCCTGTTCTGCAAGGTCCCTCAACAGTGACAGCAATAGCTAAATGATAATTCCTTTATTTGTTGGTTGCTTGATTTATGTGGAAACCAGGAAAGAACAAAGTTGCTCTTGTCCAGAGGAAAAGAAGTGAAGCTTTTTTATTTAGTAATAGTGAAATTATTGTCCAAAAGGCCTCATAATGAGAACAGCAATGCAGAGAGCGATTTCCCTATAGATTTATCAGAGTGGGCTCCAGTGAGCCTGTCAAAAATCCATTGTATAATAGCTTTCATGTTTTCCATGAGACTCAAGGTTTGCTGGTATAACAGATTTATCGAATAATTTTAGTAATTATTTGGATTAGGCTGTTATTTGTAAACCATACTAAGTAAAGAGTAGCACATGACATGTGATCTGAAAACAGACTAGAAATCAGAATGGAAATTAGGAAAATCACAGTTCCCACTTCATTCTGTTTGGAGGTACCAGTGTGTGAGTTCTTATTGTCTCACAGAGCACCATATTGGCTGCTGAGCTTGGAAATCCTTCAGACCAGTTGCCTTGAGCTTCCTGCTCTCATCCTCCTTCCTCAACACTGCTCTCTCCTTCTTTCTCCCACCTCAGTCTTCCTATTTAAGCACAGTCTCCTAAATGCAAGAGATTAAATAAGAGCTGTGACAGTGCCTCGCAAAAAACACTCGGTGGTTAAACGGAAAAGGATGTACATCACAGGGCCTGACTTAAAGCTGTTATCACAGTATTAATAATTTGGTGCAGTGCCAGTCACCAAACGCTCCAGGCACCAGTCACGTTGAGCTTCTCCCTGCTTGCTTGTGAAAGGGTTGCTGCATTTCCCTGTAGCAAATTGGCCTCAGGTAAATACAACAGGGGGTTAAAATGCTAAACACAAGGAAACTCTGCTTTTGCCAAACTCCCAGGAGAAATTTGAAACCATCTAGCACTGCATTACAATTTTCACATGAATTTCAAGTGATACAAGGAAGGGTTGAATCTTGAACAATGCAGATTGTCAAATAATTGGGACAGATCTACATAAAATGTTCTTGTCTCTGGAAGAGATCCATAAATTATATATCTTGATTTAGTAGGAATATGTGAGGGTCTCAGCAGTACTGATGAAAGGCTCTGAGACTCATAATGATGCCAGTAAGTTTTGGAGGTGCCCATCAAAGCAAAGAATTCACCCATGGCTTAAGAGAACGGTGTGATACCAAACAGAACAATCCTATTCTGAGATGTTCTGAGGAGACTCCAAGAGAGCTGGAGAGGGACTTTGGACAAGGGCTTGAAGTGACAGGACAATGGGGAATGGCTTCACATGGATAGAGGGCAGGGTTAGATGGGATATCAGGAAGAAATTCTTCCCTGTGGGAATGGGGAGGCCCTGGCACATGTTGCCCAGAGGAGCTGTGGCTGCCCCATTCCTGGAAGAGTCCACGGCCAGGTTGGACGGGGCTTGGAGCAACCTGGGCTAGTGGAAGGTGTCCCTGCCCATGGAAGGGGAGTGAGACTAGGTGACTTTTAAGGTCCAACCCAAACCATTTCATAATTCTACGATTCAATGAACTGTAAGCAAGGACCTAAAAACCTTTTCTCCTCTATTGCCATCACCAGTGATTTACCATTTCCAAATATGATTTTTTTTTTCCTTGAGGAACATAAAGAATTCACTTCATTTTCCTATGTTAGAGGTAATAAAGGCTTTTCTCCTCACAGAAAACAAATAGCTGCAATTCACAGGCAACGGAGATAGGGTAAGGAGAAGAGTGATGTTGGGCTGTATAGATTCCTATATAGCCACTCCATGAAGAAAATGTAGAACAGAACTTGTATAAATGTAATAAACCCTTTGTGGGCCAGGAATTTTGGTTTTGATGTAGTTTAGATTTACAGTGCTGCCTGTGAGTTTCATTTGTTGTGTTGTATTTCTCAATGATTGACTTGCTGCAGTAAATAATTCAGGAAATCATCCTGTACTCTATTGTTCTTTCAGGCATATGGATTTTTTTTTTTCCCTTCAAAGCTCAAGTTTCTACTGTATGTTGAAATTTCAAAGCTCTCCAAGGAACTGAATACAGGTTTTGTAATTATAACAATTTCTAGCCTAGCACCTGTACATCTGCTGCACCCTTTGGGGAACAGAGCAAAACAAAATGTATCAATTCCCTCTGGAGAAAATGTGACAGCATTTCTATTTTCTAGCTTTCCAGACCACCTAGGCTTATTATTTTTAGAACATTATGGATTGTTATTAAGCAACAGTGGATTGTTGAGGAAACACAGACAGACAAGATGCACAGCATCGCCCTTCTGAGGGAAACTGTATGAGTGCAACTCCTCCTTCTGCAGCTCTGCTGCTGCATTTTCATAGTCAATAACAGAACCAGATATAAGAGCTTTACAGTCTCAGTCTTTTATAGAAAGATAGCTGGAGGTCTTCAGCAAGGAACTACTATTAACAGCTTTTGGTCACACAGAAACATCTTTCAACAGAAACCATTTAAAGGTATTCAAGTCTGATAAGTGTAACAAATACTGCAAATTTCCACTTCATTTTTTTTTCCTCTGAAAAAAACCTTATTCTGTGCATGCACATGTGTATAGGCAATATAAGCCATTATGTGCAATTGAACTTTGGGAAATGTTTTGGGGTTTGTTTTTGTTTTTTTTTTTTATCACACTGGTCTGTATCACCCTGCTGCATTCATACTATTTAATGTAGAAGGAAAGGTTGAAATAATGTGCTGAGCTATCAAATATTATGCTCTACAATGAAAAAAATATTTTTCTAGGGGAAAACTTTACTGCTGGTTTTTGAAAGTATCACATAATGACATTGATCTACTTGGTTTTTACCTGCAGAGCTCCTAAAAAACCCCCAAAATTAGGACATCTAGGAAGGTGTTAAATTTGTAGGGAAGTCTCAGCTTTAGTTATGTTAATGGCAAAAATCCCATTACACCTTGATGATTTCTCAAATCACCTTTGAAGACTGGTTACTTTTCTGCTCTCATTATCATATTAATTATGCTGCTACTTTTTTAAAAATTATATCCACTCTCTGGGGTGTGTCTCTTGTGCTGCTTCTGCAGGTTCCTCCCTCCAGGATTTGAAAGCTGAAGATGATCCTAGAAAGGATATCTGAGTGTTGCCTGCACTGATACCACTAGGGGTTTTTGAACATTTCAGTGTGAGTGTGAGTGCAATGGGAGGTTTAGCTGCGCTGTTTCTTAAGCAAGAACAGCAGGACAATGTGCCAAACATGCTCTCTTTGACCCAAGACAGCACAAGATAAGACCAGATCAAAATTGATATGTTCACATTATTTGGGGGCAAAATTATGTGTTCTTTTTTTTTCTTCTTTTTAAATTACATATTATTATTGCAGGGTAAATGAATAGGTCCCTGAGGTGGTGAAGTATATACAGGTATGGGGTGTGACCAGCAAAACATGAAGCACCATTCTGACCCACTGACAGGAGCACACTCCAAGTCTAATAATAGAAATCTAAATTTGGAGCAGAATTTATGCAAAATATTATTAATTCTAATTCAGATAGACCCATGATGATGTAGATTTTTCTTAGAGACAATTGTGTGATGTTTAATTCATACGAAAATGAGTGAACAGACAAAAGCTGGAAGGACAAATGTCAATCTAATTCTTATAAACATTACCAAGAGCTGTTAATAATGTTCACTGTAACACCAGACTATTCACAGCTGCTACCCCTCTCCAGGAGATCCCCTGTCTGCCTTTGACCAAACAGATGGCATTTTTCAACCCTGCCAGGCTCAGACCTCACCTGCCCATGTGGAGGCACAGAAGGAAGAGAAGCTGCAGTTACACTCAGCTGTACTGCCACTCTTTCAAGGTCCTGCTCCTCCCCTGCTGCCAAGTCCCCTGGTCCTACCCTCAGACACTCTCTCTTGTTTAGGCATCATATTTTTTTTCTTGAAAACCAGGGAATCAGCCTGAGCTTTTCCTGAGCAAGATGCAGCTTGGATGGTGGGTTGAATGACAGAGTCATAAAGAAACAAGGAGATAAGAATAAATAAAAGCTAAGAGGTGTCAAGGACAAGTTTTTCAAGCTTTTCTCAGCTGTAGCTGGTATGACTGTAAACTGATATGACCTAATTCACTCCAGTTTGGTTTAAATGACTGCTGAAGAGTGGTTTAAACTGCTCTTCTCACCTTTGCACTGAGCTGGTCTCCTATCACTTACACAGTCAATCATTGCGTTGCAGCCAGCAGTGTCAGGGGTTCAGGGCACAACCCAAACCGAGACAACTCTCAGAGCTGCCTTTGATGTCTCTATGGAAGAACATACAGAGCAGCTGCATTACCCACTTGCTGATAAACCATTCCAAGGTCCTTGTTGGCTCACAAGTTGCAGCTTAGAAGTTGTTTGCTGTAGGTTGATGTTTGGACACAATGATCTAGAGGGTTTTTCCAGCCTTAGTGGTTCTATGATTGTAACCCACTGCAAAGCCCTGGGATCCCCTTGGTTGCCCACCCTGTATACTCCTCTGCTCCCAGGATCTCTTCTGGAGCTTGGGTTATTTCTTGAACTGTGTGGATGTGCACACAGTGAGCTCAAGCACTGACTAGGACAAAATAAACCTGATAGCAACATTTGTATGGACATGTCATGGCTAACTTGCCATACGAATGCAACCTCTTTGCTTATTTTAATCATTCCCTGCAGTGAACAAGAATCAAAGATGCCAAGTCTTCCTGTAACACTACACAACTTCCTTTTGAAGTTCAGTGAAAGCTATTTGTAACAAAATTTGCCAAGCAAAAGAACAAGTCAGTATTGTTTGGTGTTCCCAAGTGAGTGGGACTAAGCTGGTAAGTTTGCTGGAAAATCTACTACCGGGACAGTAAAGAATTGGTTGCTGGTTTATACAAATTGAAAATACATCATATGCAAAGCATCATTTTTAATGCTTTCTTAGAAAAGTCCCACCACGCTCTGGAAGCTTTTATTTTAATATTCCAAAGTTGCATAAAATTTTGCAGATCAAGAGACAAGCACCCATTTCTTTTCATAAATAATGATCCCATAAACCAGATCCTGTTTAACACTGGCCCATGGTGTAAAATTGGGTTTGACAACATGGAAGATATATGGAAATATTTATTTGTTATCCTTGGAAAAGCATCCAGTTCTACACTGGCTTGTTTTCCAGTTTACTCCAAGTCCCTACTCTCTTGTTGCTCCATGTTTTGCATCCTAGTTTCTTCCCAGGAGTCCTGCTTGGCCACAGGAGTCATGTGCAATCCATGGGAATGTAAACCAAGTGTTCTACCATTTAGACCTTGCCAGGCTCCTCCAAGCAGCAACAGCTCTGCCTGCTGTGGGAGTGAGGTTACCCACCACCATCAGCGTGAAGGTTAAGGACCTCTCCTTGACATGGTCTGCCAACACAGACAGAAGGAATTTTCCCTTTCCTCCATTAAGAGGAACTCCAGGAACAGTTGGTGTAGTACAGGCAGCAATTGCTGATTAGCACAAGTAGGGTAGACAGATCCTGGATTTTAGCAGTGCTGTTGTAGTCAGCTGACTTGCAGTCTCAGAAGGAAAGGACTATCATGTTCCCTGTGTCCAAGGCTCCATAAAGAGACTCTCCTCTCTGCCTCAGAGGACATTGCACTTGAGCAATTGCTTTCTAATCTATGTTTTTCATATCATTCTAGTCACTGTGACATTTGGAATAAAAACCCAAGACAGTGTAAACAAAGCTTTTAGCTGAAAGAAGATGGCTAAAAGGGATTGATAGTATCAAAAACGGGTCTTGCAGTGATGCTCTTTATCTTTTCTCTTCCTCTGCCTTGCAGCCCTTTATCTCTTCCCTGCTTAGAGCAGAGAACTTCTTAGTTCCTGCTATCTAAATTGCAGGTCTTTCAGCAGTTTGTCACATGTGAAGAAACATGGATCTTTTGTGTGGAGCAGTAAAGCTCTCTTTTTGTTAGTTACCAAGTCAGCACTCACAATACACTGTGATTTAGGGTTTTCTCATAGTATGGCAGTGTCTAAAGGCATAGAAACCACAGCACTGGTGTGAGAATGAAAAACACAACTTCAGAGAGGCAGTTGGGGAAGGGGGAAACCTGAGAGTGTGCAGAATGTTTGTACACAAACTCAGAGGAGATGTTTTTAACCTTATCACTCATTTTGAAATGTTTGTCATAGATATGTGGTCCCTGACAACAAACAGAAAGGTTGTGCTTTGGAGAAATGCATCAGATCAAGAGTACGGCTAATTGCGTTGACAAGCTATTGATGAAAGCTTGTGTTCTTTTAGAAATGAAAGATGCCTTAGACACCCTTTGCCATGTTCTATGAATTGAAGGTATTTCAGAAATTGAATGCCTTCTAAGAATCAAAGTGAAAAACAATACTGTTATCTTCTGTCTTAAGAGTCCAGACTGATTCATTTGCTTGGAAGAAGGAAAGGGGGAGATGGACTTTTAACTCAAGGTTACAGAGCAGAAGTGTAATTTAATGTAGGATATCAGGGGTTAGGTAACAGCACTCCAGGCAGAAATGATGTGCAGATTAAATGCTGACATATTTTTAAGGTTTTCTTAATTTATGTTCCTCTTCCTGTCTTGTCAGTGGGCACAAAATAAAGTTACAGATAACACAGGAAAACCACGTCCAGCTCTGAGGACTCTGACACCAGAAGGACATGGACCTGCTGGAGTGAGTTCAGAGGAGGCCTCAAAGATGCTCAGAGGGTTAGACCACCTCTGCAATGGAGACAGTCCCAGAGAGGTGGGATCATTCAGCCTGCAGAAGGCTCCTGGGAGACTTTAGAGACCTTCCAGGGGCTCCAAGAGAGCTATAGAGGAACTTTGGACAAGGACCTGGAGTGAAAGGACAAGGGAGAATGGCTCCAAATTGACAGAAGGCAGGGTTAGATTAGATATTACGAAGAAATTCTTGACTCTGAGGGTGGTGAGGCCCTGGCACAGGTTGCCCAGAGAAGCTGTGGCTGCCCATCCCTGGAAGTGTCCAAGGCCAAGTTGGACAGGGCTTGGAGCAACCTGGGCTAGTGGAAGGTGTCCCTGCCCATGGCAGGAGGGTTAAGATTTTTATGGTCCTTTCCGACTCGAACTATTCTATGATTTGATGAAAACAGTCTCAGGTTCTTCACCAGGAAACAAATTAAAATTCCATGCCATTTTTATGTATATAAAGAAGAAAGAGCAAAGAATTCCTTTCCTGGATTGTATTGGCACTAAATGGATGGCAATCACTTTCCCTTTCTGTAGAGGATGATGGAACTTAATCTGCAGTTCAGAAGTTCTTGGATAGTTTTAAACTGATTATCTCATTCTGAATGCACACAATGCTCTGAGTATAAAGCACATCTCATGCAGACCGGCTTAGTGGTTGAGCATATACATTAATGTTCAATCAGTGCTGGTGCTCCATTTTTTATTAATCATTTTCCCTGTATATTTGCAAAATGGTACCCTTTTTAAAAAATAGAAAAGTATATAATTCCTCTATTGGGGTTTTAAAATGAAAAGGACTGCATTGATAGTGTTTTTGAAGGGTAGTAGAGAAAAGAAAAAGCATAGTATTATGCTGAATTCCTTCGATTTCTTTGAGCTTAAGATAAAAAACAAATCACAGCCTGGAAAGAACAGGAAAAGTCTCTGTTTTAACTCTGCCTAAAACAGAAAAATAAAGTGTCTCCACTTTAACAATCTTATTTAATTTTTGTTTGATCATGGTAAATGTGATTCCAATTAATTTTACTTAGCAAGTGCAGATGGAGCCAAAATCATATTGATACATCTAAAGATAAAACTCAAATTTTATACTGAGAGAAATAATAGTGAATTTGCCTTGGCATGTTTGACAAAGCAATAGTGAGTAGTTTAGAGGACAAAGAATAACTTCAGACAGCTTGGATTTAGATGATCAGCAGATACATCTGATGCCATTTAACATTGTTTTTCTTAGACACCAGATTATGAAGATGAGCTCTTAATGAATAAATTCTCTGCATTTACAATTCCTTTTCAAAGCCCAGTGGAATATATTAATTGAAATTTTTAACAGAAGTCAAGTAACTGAATTAGTTAAGCAATTATGTATGTCTCATTAGTACTTAGGTATATATTTGAGGCTGTTGAATAACTCCACAAATCTGACCCGAGGTCATATCAAAAATTTGAGTTGGGGCCAAGAGTATGTGGAAATGTTCTGGTGCTTTGAAAAATCCACTTTGACCTTTAGGTACATGTTTAGTCACTTGAATAAATTCATAGATTTGATTCATAAACTTGATCACCAGGTCCTTTTGCAGAATTTAGTGTGGGATTTTTATTGTGGATCAAATTATTTGCCTCAATCCCTTCAGTGGTCCAAACTGAGTTACACACACATGTAATCATACCTGAGTTTGATTATTAGACTCATTTCTTGGGATCACCCTCCAAATTTGTTGTGCTTTCTGTTGTCTTCTGTTGCCCATTGGCTGTTTGCTGAACTGTGCTAATGTTTCTTCTCTAGTAATGAACACTTATTTTTCATTGACTTCTTAGACCAAATACTCCCTTGTATTTATTATCCTTTTTTCTGCTCCCTGCTCTAAAGATTTTTTTTTCTTACATAAACAGCCTGTATTGCTCTGAACCTTTTGTTCTGGAGATAAAAATCCCCATAGCAATGACTCTCCTGATTTCCCTTCTGATTTTTGGGGTCACACTTCTCCCCTCATTCATATAAGATGTTAAAGATATTTTTTTCCCCCTTCTGTAGCTCCTGTCTTTATGAACCAGGACTTTACAATCAGCAGCAGGACTTAACTCTTCTCGTCTGTGAAGGACCTGCCAAGTCTCACTCACTTTGAATGAGAGATGTCCTCACTTTGATTTTTAAATTGCCTTAAAATTCAATCACTCCACTTGTGTGGCAGATGATTGTGTAGTGTGTTTCAATAAGACATTCAGAATAATGTTCCTAATCCTCTGAAATTTCATATATTTAAACTGTCACATTTCGAGTCATGTGTCAGGCTCCTAAGATTTGGAGCTCTTGCCAGGAATAAACCATTGTCCTCTCATTTCTCCACCTTCGTCTGTGTTTGCTGTTGTTTGTGAAGAGAGCTGTGAGCAAAAATATGCTGGCACTGACTCCTTTTTGCTGCAGCATGGAGAATTCTTGGTATGCCTCATCCTTCATGGTTTAAGGTGCACTCAGAATTGCATGGTAAAATCTGAAGTGAAAACCATGAACTTTTCATTATCTTTCCTTAATACCAAGAAAAAAGGGAGAAACCCACCTTGGAGTAGAAGTTTGCTATATTTTTTTTTCTCTTTTATCCAGTACTATATTGTTATAATCTACCAAATTAATATTTTTTTCAGTGTAATCCTAACACTGTAATTGAACTAAAGAGCTGGTATGTCACTGCTCATTTATACTCTGCTACTCTCATACTTTAGTGCATCCCCTAAAGATGGAGCCTGTTTTGCCAGGATCTGAAAAAGATTAAGCAGGATCCAGAAAAATTCAGACCTCAGGATCCAGAAAAATTCAAACCTCATGTACTGATCCCCCAAAAACATTGTCATAACAAGAGCTCCCTTCTACCAAGGATGATACTCATCACAGTCAAATTTTGATGTGACCAGTCTCTTCCTTTCTTTTTTCCCAAGTTTAAACTATGAAAAATCTCCACAAGACTCCAGTTCAGAGGGCAGTAATTAGGCAATGGATCTGTTATTTTTTTTTCTTTTGCTTTTATCCTAAGGAGAAACAAAATTTAGGCAGGGAAAAAGAATCCAGTTTCTTTCACTTTTCTGATGACAAACCCCATGATTGCAAAGAGCTGGGGAGAATCATTCATAGTTTTCCAATGCTTGTGACTGCACTGGTGAAGATTTGGCTGGTCCAGGGACCTCCAAACCTTCCCATAATGGGAATGGTTGAGACTATTGCAGGTGGGAGCAGCAGTTATTTAAGGATTCTCTTTTTCTTGGGTCAAAACAACCCTTCCTCGATCAGAGGGTTCCAAGACCCAGAGCACTTTTCCTGTGATTTTGTACAGAGAAATGTAGGGTTTTCCGAGGATTTTCCTCTGCCAGCCCAGCCTCTGAGAGCCACTGGAAAATAACGAGGTGCTCATTTTTTCAGCAAACTCACTGATGGAAGACCCAAGACAGCTATGAGATTACTGTCCTTTTAAAAAAGAATTATTACAATTATTTTGAGATAGTTTGAGTCAGAAAAGACTAACAGTTCTAATTTCGGTAGCAAAGCTGATAACTTTGACTATCTCATGCTAGCAGGGTAAGCCACTGCAATGCTAATTACAGGATTAAAAACTAAACGTTATAAACCCAGAGAGATAGTGCTCTCCCTTTTTATATTTTTTCCCCACAAGGAAACTAATTAGATTAGGGAATAACTTCTCTAGAATATTGTTGTTGTGGACAACTGGACAGCGATCTCTGCTGGTTATCTGGGGGCTCAAATTACTCCAGTCCTTGGATTGCATTAAATGTTCAAATGCCCAGAAGCTTCTTTAGGTAGTTGTTGTATAAATAAGATTAGTATTCATATTGGTGAAAACAGTTGTCTCATAACCAAAAGTATATTATGATACGATGACATTCTGAAAAGCTTTCTATTAATTTTAAAAGTTGTCTTTGAATGAAAGTTTAAATAAAAAAAAATCAGGTACAAGTGTAGAACAGCAGCAAATATAGAGACATATGGATCTTGGATGAGTTTTGTTCATGTCTGAAAGATCGCGAAGGATACAAAAGAGAATTGTGACATATGGAGGAAGCAGATTAATTAATTTGAAAACAACCTTTGTACAAGAAACAGTTTCAGCTCAAGTAATTAAATGTAAAATGTTGTATAGTTGTCAAGGTTTGTGTAAGGAGAGGGAGTCAGAACTGCTATCAGGTTCTGAGAGAGCGCTGAAAAACCTTGTAATCTAATAAGGTAAGAAACACTGATGTGAGATACTTAACAGCCCATTTTATTCCACGTAACCAGGAACAAACACATCATCCTGCCTGTAACATATGCACTGATTATTATTTACTGTTCCCTCTCTCTGCTCTGCTCTAAGTTCAGTTTTGAGAAAACTTTCATCACTTTATCACTTGAATCCTTTTCTCTCTTCTGACAGTGCATTTAAATTCTTGTTTTCCATTGCTGATAGACTCAAACTATGTTCTTTCTCCTTGCTGGCACATCTGTCACAGCTGGGGACGTACTTGCCCAGCTAAGTCCTGTCAGACACTTTGCTGGACACTGACAATGTTCTAATCACCTCTTTGCGTATTCTGCAGTTTCATGACTTAATCATGGCACTGTAAATAACTGCAGAACAGAAAGCCATTATTTTAGATCTTCTTGACCATTATTTATTTTGAGGAAAATATCCTCAAGCTGTCTAGCGAGGAGATAGCTCAATAAAATATTAAGAACAATTTTGTCAATGTAAACTCTGAAATATTGAAAGGGTTATGGTGTGGGGTTATTTTTTTCCTTTATAAATCTCAGATGCCAAGTAACCCTGGACTCGAGTGAGGAAAAATTGTTGTCTGAGCAGAGCGGTAGCCTGGGCATAGCTCTCATTGTATTAATGGTGTTTTAACTCTATCTCACTCCTCTTCAGCAAAGTTAGATTTGGATTTTTTCCTAGGATTTCAGGGAAGAAAACAACGGCCCATTATGCAAATACTGATAGATCCTCCTTCAACACATCTTGGGAAGAATTTAGTCTGCTTGTGAGGGAAGGTAAAGAGAGAACAATTTGCAACACTACCTTGCTCAGCAAAAGCAATGTTTAAGACATAAGGCTTACAAACCTCTTGGGTTTTGTTTGGCATGTATTTGGGACTTCTTGGAATGAGTTCACCAATGCAAATGAAAAAAGAAAAATTCCAAACTCTGAGTATCTGAATAAATAAATTGTATTTCCTCCGAATTCCCTGCCAAAGTCACTTCAGTCATCAAACTCACATAGAAATGATATGCATGCATTCTTACAAGCAATTGCTTCTTCCTTTCAAATATTTCTGAAGGAAAAAAGCAAAGTTTAATTATGAAGAGATAACCAGAGGTGTTACCCTCAGAATTTAATTATTGTTTGATTAAATTTGAAAAAAAAATCCCACAACTAAGCTATTACAGGGGTAGAAAGTATAGTAAAATGGTAATCAGGAAATAGGAGAAATGAATTAAGATAAGTTAGAAAACATGTTTTAAAGTGTATGCTTGTGGGATGAGGAATAAAAGAAGTGAATGCTCTCTCAGTCTTGTAAAACATTAACATTTTGAGTTAGAAGATGGATTAATTGATGCCATCTGGTGAAAGGACATGGAAACCCCACCACCCTTTATCATTTGAAATACCTTTCTGTGGGAGAAGTGGGGTGTTACTGTTGGTGGTGGGTTGTGTCTGGAACTACACACAGTCAGAAAATAAAAATCAAGCAGGTATGGTGGGATGCAGCAATACTGACCCCATGATTAAAGATGGAGACCAGACTAAGCCCTGCAGAAGCAGCAGATGTATAAATCAACGTGGCTCCCACCATTTACTCCCAGAGCCCTGCAGTTGCAGTCGCTGCTGACACATTTTGAGCAGCTGGAATCTTAGTCTGCTGCTTTCCCAAAGACAGCAAAATTAAACATACTTTCAAGTGTTCATATTAATGATGGATAGTCTTATGCACTTCTTTAAATTGTCAGGCTGTTTCTCAGCACAGAGAGTTGCCTGCTTGCAGAGCTGAGAAGAGGAAATAGGGGAGCTGAGGGTTTGTACTTGTGAGGTCATCTGCTCTGGGAGGCAGAAAAGCAGAGGATGAGCTGAGCTGGATGTACTGCTGAGCTCTGGGTGCAGGAGGGAGCAGCAGGGATCACAGCCCTCGCTGTCTCCTGCACAGTGGAACCCAAACCTGCCTCTTGGCCCATCTGCCCATCTCTCCTTCTGACTTGTGCAAATACTCACCCTGGGGTCTTCAGAAATGACAGCTACTCAATATTTAACTTTCAAGACTGGATTTAAAGGTAACGACCCAGGAATGTGTGCTGAGAGCTCAGTCTTGCAAATCTTTACCCAAAGCAATAATCCACACACAAGAATATCCATTTTAAAGTTGGGATTAATTTCACATAAGGTCCTGCTTCCCCAATTGTAATTCACAGAAAAGCAAACTTCTTTTGTTAGACTTCACTTCCTAAAGAGGACTAAGCACTTTTCCTTGTTTCTCAGTTCTTCAGTGTTCAACTCCTTTTTCCCTTTAGAATCTGCATTCTGCTGTTGTGTTAATTTTCCTCCCAGATCATGAAGACACCTCCATGGAAAGCATCTAATCCTGAAGTCAATTAATGAATCCATCTAAACACCAATTTTATTAAAACTGAGGAGAGGACAAATACCTCACATGTGTGTCTGCTGAGATACCTTTGTATTGTCCTTTAATTAGGGATTTAACAGCTTACAATTATCCAGCTGTATTTTCCCTGGGTTAACTGGTTGTTTTACTACCCTTAAAAATACCAGTTTTTCCTCCCAGTGCTCCCACTAGGAAGTTTTCCTGAGTGCAAAGACAAACCTGCCATGGAGGTTCCACCTTTGTTTTTCCAGAAGGATGCACAACTCCTGCAATCTTCTTAATTCCAATCACAGATGAGTTCTACTGATACTTTGTGTTTCAGTGGAAAAATACAACTTTTTTGCTAATGACACATTTATTTTGTAGGCACTGTGCCTAATTTTTAAAGGACTAGGCTTTTATGAGCTGGAAAGTAGGAAGAAATGATAAAAATGGTGCATTTATTCTATTTCATCTTATTTTGATTTCACATATTAAAAATGTATAATTCTAATACCAAATTTTCTGGTCATATCAGACAGGAGCTCAAATATATATTTTCATGTAATTTTTGCAACAATGGAAATTAATTGTAAATACAACTGTTCTGTATGCAGAAATATATACATATATATAAAAGTCTTGCCTTACTTTTCTTAGTTTTTTCCTCTGAGATTTGCCTAGAAGGTTACAGAATATATCCTAAAAATTGCTACAATTCACCCTATCATCCTTTAAGAAATATTTTAGCCAAGTAATTACTGTGAATTTCATATTCAGTTGCTAGAATTTTAAGAAATTACTTATTTTCCTTATTTCTATCATGCCCACAGAAGCTTCCCTAACCCAGTTATTTATCTCAGGAATGTATATGCAAAGAAGTGACTGTATGCCAGGGACCTCTGGGCACATTTACAAATGGGAAAGTAAAAATCCTAATACTTGACACCACACGAAAATACAAAGAAGTTTCTCCTATGGCAAAGTTCTTTTGGTCTCCCTTCATCTGTTGCTAGGAAACCTGTTTAAGAATTAATCAGGGAAACATCACAAATGCTGCTAAATCATGCGCCACACCACAGATTGAGCTGCTCCAAAGAGATGAGAAAACTTGCTTTTTCTGTTAACCCGGCACAGGCTGGTATGCAGCACCATCTCCTCCAGTGAGTGCACTGCTGTACAAGTGCAAAATATTTACACTGTGTCTCCAGCAAAGTTGACAGACATGTCTAGCCAAGAACGACTTGTACAACAAGGACAAACAAAGGCATATTAGAAACTGAGGATGGAAGAAGATGTTCAGCCAGCTTCAGGGCATGCTGGAAGTTCAAGGTTGCACTGTGGGTTTAATTTCTTTTGAAGAGACTTACAGCGATTATAATAGAGGATTGATGGGCTCTGTCCACCCTGGAATGGGGATGGGAGATGCTAAAGGTGATGAAAGCGGAGGTTGAGCTCTCATGGCAGGGAGTGATAGAGCAAAGTGGAGAAAAGCATTGCAAAACACCAGGAGGTTGCACCACTTTACCTGTATTGACATAGATCTGGTTATTCCAGCGTAAAAATGTTTTTTAAGAGCACAGTTCCTGTATGAAAAGGCACGTAAGTCATTCCTGTATCAGACCCTTTGAAATCAGTCTGGCATGTTCCTGTAAAGGAATTGCGGAGAAAAAGCGTTCTGGTTAAAACACACACAGGCTTCAACCAAATGCTTAAACCATTGCCAAACCCATATTTAGAACTGAGATGAGATTGGGGCTGGCATAGAAAGGAGGGAAAAGCTGGCTCTTTGTGCACAAACTGGGGCCCGAGGGCTCAGAAAAGGATGCCAGGGAGCAGGAGGCTGGGAAGTGCTGGAGTGGAGGGTCAGAAACTCCGTTCTGCATTTCACAGCATATGCTCCATAGCTGCTCAGCCTCAGATTGCAGAGATCTGAGATCCTGCCATCAAAAGCCAGAGTCTTACAAAAATAGCTTTTTTGGTGTGAATGCAGCTGAGGAATACACGCATTGTGGGTTTGGACTCACAGGTGGGTGCATGTTCTGATCCAAGGGATTTACGCTTCAGCCCTAAGTTCCAGTTTCAGGAATAACTAGCTGGGATTTAATTTTATTCAAATAAATGTAAATTTAAATATTACTCCGGCTGTGAATTTGACAAGGGCTGAAATTTGTCCCAATATCTTTTGGATAATGAAAATGAGGCCTTGGAGAAAAGCCTGTGCATAGACTCCATGGCAAGAAAAGCAGGCTATTTTGCTTTTAAAGCTTTGTGCTGCATTCTGGGGCATTTCTTATGCCAAGTGCAAAATAAAGAGCATTTCTTTTTTAAACAGACGGGAAATTTCAGAGCAGTGGTAACAGAAGTGAGAAAATCTCCACTTCTCATTTAGTCAGTGGAGATTCCCAGCTTGATGTCAGCACATGGGACTGTGACTGCTCCTCTGCCCTTGGTCTTGGTCAAGTTGCCATTGGACAGATGTCTCTCCTGCAAACCCACCACAGTACCTGGCAATCTGGTTGGAGATTGTTTGCAGCTGTTCATAAAGCTGGTTTTGTTTTGCTAGTTGGAGATGTCATTAAATACAAAGGAGGGGAATTAATCTCAGTGAAGGAGCCAAAAAATGGATCGGTGTGGAAAGTGAATTACTTACACTTCTCAGTATGTGGCCTGTCCTCGTCAGGACGGGGACACGTTGACAGAATGAACAAGCACTCTTGATCTGCAGTAAGAATTGTTTTCTGGGTCTTGCAGCCTGGTTTCTGAAGTCACTAAATACATTTTCAACTAAACAGAAAAAAGGCTATTCCAGACCAATCTTCCTCCCAGCCCCCAAGTGCAGCACACTGTTTGTGAGCAGATGCCTTCTGTCAGCTCACTCTTTTGGGGGTCTTGGGTGAACTGAATGCAATAAAATGGAATAGGACAGAAAGAATGTCAAATTTTCAGTTAGAAGGGCTCTGTAGTGATAATCCAGTCCATTTGCATAACATTTATCCTGGCTTCATGACACTGCAGGAGTGTCTCTACATGAAGTCACCAGAGAACAAGAAAACCAAGTTCCCTTTTCCATCCACGTGATCCAGAAAACTTCCTTCTGTGGGCAGAGCATTTCGCCTTAGACAGCAGGTCAGTGGGAAGATGAGCGTGTCACAAGCAGGTAGGAGAAGCAACTGGTTCTTAAAGAATATGAGGAGCTGCTGCAAAGCTTCTCATCTGTGCCCACCGTGCGTCAGCTCTGTGGCTCGGGAAGGCTGCACAGACACTCAGATCTCGCTCGCAAGAGCCGCACACACCTCAGACTGCACAGCTTTGATCACGACTTCATTGCACCCAGCACGGAGCTGTAAAAATCCACACCTGCAGGATGTCCTTCCCACAACACTGGTAGAAGTCTCCCTGATGTCAATGGGACCAGGCCCAGATGTCTCTGCTCCGGATTATCAGAGCTGTATGTCTGGCTTTACAAGCATGGTTTTAAATGCAACCTTTTAGGTAACCACTTTGAGCTGCACTGACACCAGCTCATAATAGGGAAGCTCAATTAGGTTCAAAGATGTTGAGAAAATACATTTGAAAAGAAAAGAAAAATACTGCAATAAAGTATCTGCAGTTACACTGAGAGAATAGAAATATATGAGGCTCATAAATCCCCGCACATCAGGAGCGAGGTTATCTGGCTACTCAGGGTCAGGGTGAGCAGTTGTTAGAGACACATCCAAGATGTATTTGATAGTATCAGACACTGATATTGGCCGTCACTGACAGGGAGATCCTGGGCTGGATTAATCTGATCAGGCAAGGTGAATCCTATATTCCTGATACCTAAAATGTATATTGGCTTTCCATGCAAAAACTCTGCAAAACTAAAGCTAACTCCCCTGGCTTCAATATTATTTCTGTTAATTTCCATTGGTTGCACCCTAAATCAGTATTGAAAACAGAGTACTAAAACTGGAAAAATGACTCTGGCCATATGCAGCCAAGGAAATCCTCGTTCTTCATCAGGAAAAAATCCAGTCATTCTGCTCCAGCAGCATCCCATCCCTTTCCAGCACATGCCCCATTTTCTGCAGTGGGTTTTGCTATGTGCCTTTGAGCAGGAACACTTGATAATTTTTGGTTGAATCTCTCAATTTTCCGTTTTCTCCTGCATGCTGATCCAGGCAAACAGATGTCTCAAACACCTTGGAATGCCCGTTGTCATCCCTGGTCCTCCTTCTTTCCAAGCAGTAATTGTCTCAGCATCCAAAGAGATAAAAAGGCATTAAGGGTAATGACCCTTGTTCTGATTTCACATATGGCTGGGCCTTCCCCAACAAAATCCTAATCCCTGTTTTACAGATAATTATGTATCAAAAGTGATAAATGTTCTGTGACAATATATTACTCAGAGAACACTAAAAGGCGGCTGAAGCTGAGAGTAACCAGACATGTGTTCTGAATGTGATGCTGTGACAAACATGCATCTCAGGCAATGTTTGGAGGAGTATTTCCCTTTTAGGAAACTGGATAATAATTTTGTGTAAGTTTCATTTGAAATTTTGAAGCAATTCTGAGTGTATTCAGCACTAGTGCCTTTCCACAGTTAAATTTTATAACGGCACATTACCCTTGGATATCTATTAAAAAGAGTTTGTAATTGGTTTGATGAGAGATTTCCACAAAGATGGTGCAATGCTGCTTCAAAATTATTGATTAGATCAGTAAAACGACATTAAAAGTAATAATGAATAGTGAGATTATTAAATGAAATCGTCACGTCTCCTTCAGCACCAGCTCCTGAAATAACTTTTAAGCAATGTAAAACATATTACCGCAATACTAATTTAAAAGAAAAGAACAGAGCACAATTACAATTCAGAAAGAAAGCTGATCAAAATTAACAGGATCTGGGGGTCAGGAACCAAGGGATTCTAAATGTGAAAGCAGAGAAAAACAAGAAAAATAATGGCAGTCACTTCATTATTTTAGCCTTTAAAGCCCTTTAACAAAGCAGAGTTCAATCTGAGAAATTATTATTGTTCCAGAAAAATAATTGACAGCTATAACTTCAGCATATTTAAAACAGTTTGAAACCAATTAGCTTCTCACCTAGACTTGAAGGAAGGCCAGTGCTACTTCTGTAACATAATGTAATCAAAATCACATTGAAGTTTAACAGGAACTATCTTGATACAAGTTGGGGTTTTTTTCACATTTAGGAACAAAATTAATTGGACAACTGTAGAGAGAGAGTCACCATCCTCTATGTTCAGGAGTGGAAAAATCCTTTGTACAGCAATTCAAACTCAGCCACACAAAGAAACTTTGTAATAGATTTAACTTATTATTCAATAATGCACTGAAGTGGGAACAGAGTGACAAGTATCCAAAGAAACCCTGAGGACTGGATTAAAACACATTAAAAGTTACTAAGATTTTATATGCAATTCTATATCTAGGTATGTGACTGTTTAGCTCTGAGAAAGGCTCTTAAAGTCTCTGGTTGTGTGTACAGACAATGGTTTCACCTCCAGGACACACACTTGTGTCTTTATGCTTTGTTCTTCAGAAGATCTGTGCTTCTGGAAACCGTGTCAGCTCTTAGTCTTGTGCTTTGGCCATTCAATCTCCCCTGTGCTCGGGCTGACAAAATCCAGGATGAGTATTATCTCAGTGAATTCCATTCTGACAAGAACAGGAGTGATGTTTGCAGGCTAGGAGAAGGCTGAGCCATGGGCATGTCACACCACAGTCTACCCGAGATCCCCACTAACCTGCCATCTGGTGGGGCTTCTGCCACCCAGTCAGAGCTGCTATGGGCACATGATACAGAGAACTAGCCTGATCTGAACCCATTCACCCTATTCAAATGTGTCCAGGAGTTTTTGGATGGATTAAATTTATCTGAGTGGAGGCTGTGCTCATCATTACCACTGGGTCCTGAAACTTCCTGTATTTGTCTTTCTTCAGGGCTGACAAAAAATCCAAGATGTGTGCTCTGGTGAGTTTGAGAGAAATGGGAACACAGGTCCAATCTGGCATTAATAGTGCTGGTCTGTGCCTGGCAGGACCCAGAGCCCTTCATCACTTGAGGGATGTATCTGGCCCTTGTCAGCCAGTGCCAAAACTTTGGGACCATCTCAGTGACAGGATTCTCCTGGGCACTGCACAGCCTGCAATATTTAACATTAATTTCTTTTCTGGAACATTTGCAACTCTTTTCCATGCAGTACAATCTTAGCTTGTTACATCTGCGTCTTCACTGAGCTCAGACTACCTTTCCCTGCACAATGACATCTGTGATATGTCTTGAGACCGTTGATGGGACTGGAAGGGAACACCTGCTTCCTACAGGCCGGGCCCCCACTTCTACAAGTGTATCATGTGTTCCACACGGCGACAAAAACCATCTTAAAGAAAGTTATTCATATGAAAAATTAACTTTTTTTGCTGAGTCCATTAAAGTTCTTTGCACAGAGCTCGCAGTGCAGCTCCCAACACACTTCTGAAGAGCATGGTATTTTATCCAAAAGTAGTGAGGACATGGCAGATTTGGGGGTGCTTGTGCAGGCAGGAAGATAGTTTCTGTCCATGACACAGCAGCTTTAACCACTGTTATCCCAGATTTTGTGCCAGTGGGCATGAGGACATGGGATGCTTCCACTGGGCTGTGAAATGTTGCTCCTGCTGGAGCTGGCGACTTGTATCCTTACAGGCATTTGGCAGACAGACAGGGGAGGTAGAGCTAGATCTGGTCCAAAAACATTCCAGAAAAAAAAAATATATAGGAAATGAGCAGCTGCAATGCTTCCTGGGTTGGGGGGGAATGCACACAAGGACTGCAGGGGGCAATTCCAGCATGGGCCTTGCATTTTCTCTGCCCAAGAGGAATAAGGATGATAAGGATGGACCTCACTATCCCAAGGAAAGAGCTGCCTCTGCTACAGATCATATTTAATTTAAATGCTGCTAGAAATGTGTATATTACATTTGTATATTATGTCATAACTTGGTGCTATGAATAAATATGAAGACATAAACAAGGTCATTTATGTGAAGCCAACAGCAATATTCCTGCTGGAGAAAGACACATGCAAAAATAGAAAACAGAACTTTTAAGTGGCTAGAGGATGTTGCTAATGAAGAAATAAAACATATTTTCTTTTCCAGTATTGTCAGTGATGCTTTAACTTCTGATATCTTAAACATATCTTCACTTGAATAATATTTTCACTTCCTGAAAACAATTTGTTATCCAGAGAACGTTAAACACCAGCAAAACCAGACTGTACTGACTTTGATGCATTATCTACAGAGTTACAAGAAACATGGATACTCAAGATGTCAGTAAACAAAAAGATGACCCTTCATACAAGAGAATAAAGCTCTTTAAAAATATATATAAATGTGACATTGGATTGCTAAAAATAGAAAAACAAAGAAGACCAACCAGAATGAAACACGGAGCTTCCTGCTAGGAGTTGTGTGCCAGTTTGACAATTAATTGATTCAGACTGATTGGTGACTTGGCAGGTACCATCAACACAGTTTCCTGCAATCTGCCAGTCCAACCATCCAAAGGATGTTACTGGATTGTGCCCCACTCTGTTCTCTCTCCCATCTGCTGTGTTATACAAGATGAGATACAGCAGTCCTAGAGAACTCAGAAAGTATAGCAGAGAAGAGAAAAAGCGTCTTCCACCTTACACTCAACATAACATTGCAGGATCACTATGCATTGAAAATGAAGACACAGTAAGGGAAATTCCTGTGATATTTTGAAAACTTGAAGAGCTTTTACTACATAGAAACTGGAGGGGAACAGCTGCACTTTTTCAATGCAATAATCAGACAGAAATGCAGTCATCAATTTTATCTGATTCCCTACAAATTAATTGTGGTTTCTGAGTAGAAACTCTGCTTTTCATTTTTAAAGCAGATTAATACACTGTTTTTCATAAGATGAATAAGTATCCTGTACAGTTCCTAAACAACCACCTTAAGAGGAGGTGCATGTGTAGGTCACAAGTTCTTCCTGGTTCTGAGGGGTCCTGCAGAGCAGAAAGGCAGAAGGGTCTAAAGGAGCATGTCCCAGTCCGTTGCATGGTACCTGCAGCAGCATTGACACTGTCTCAGTGCAGTGCAGAGGGAGACAGGACACTCCAGAAGTGACCTAAACCCCTGGTGCGTGGGGGTGGTTGGTATTGCAGCCTGTCCTACTGAATGATGGATGGCACTTGGGGGCGCCATTAAGGAGCAAAGTCACCTTAGCCAGGAAGACTTTCCCTCAGCTTTTATAGATTGGTACTATTCAAATATTTTTAATATTTACATTGGAAGATTTCCTAAGAGTCTAGAAAAAAAGGCTGCAACCATCAGCTGCAGATTGATATTTCAGTTGTACAGATAATGGAGCTGAGGAAGGAAGAAATAAATTTGGCATTTGATTTTGGCTAAAGTTTCGTTCAGCGTAGAGCAAAGGTCCATTTAGAGAAAAATTTAACCTACTAATCTTTTTTATCTCTTTCATCTTTTTTGCCTATCCTTGTTAGTATTTGTCTGGAAAGTGTTTTCCATGGACAATGTGTCTAAATATTTTTTTTCAAAGAGTGAAATACTGATGTCTAAAATTATGTATGAAACAGCTGAAAACAGAAAAGTGGAGAAATTTCTCTTGGTACAATGGATGGCTTGAAGGGAAACAAAAGCCCCTACAAACACTCACAGGAGATGAGTATGTGTGGATGGGTGGCACTTGCATCACTGGGGGAGAACAGCAAGGAGGTCTCAGATCACTTCCCCTGAAGGGATGGCTCCTCATAGAAGTCCTTCTCTTATCAGTCGATTTTTTAGCATCTTCAAGAAGTTCACTGAAGCAGACGGGAAGCACTGAGGCCACCAAGGGGCTGCTCTCCCAGCCCTCTCAGCCTCACAAGAGGTGCAACTGTTGAGGAACAAATTTATTAAGCAGCACACACATAAGATCTGGGCAACTCTTACCATAATTAGCCAAGCAATTACCCTACTAATGAGCAGTTCCCTCACTCAGATGGTTGCTGTGTCTGCAGGATCAAGGATCAGGATCTCCCATCCCTGGAAGTGTTCAAGGCAAGGTTGGAGGAGCCACCTGGTCTAATGGAAGGTGTCCCTGCCCATGGCAGGGGGTTGGGCTGAAATGATCTTTAACCCTTCCAACCCCAACCATCATAGGGTTCTATGATCTACTTCTTCTGACAAAGATTTTTAGCTTGTAATTCTGTACTTCTGCCTCCTCCCGTACAGTTTCACATGTGTGTGATCCTTGTTAGTTAATCAGTTTTTGAACTTGTTTGCTGATTTTGCTAAATACATAATGAGCATAATGAGCTGCAGCAATCTTCCAGCTGAAAAAAATGGGACACAGAAGAAAAGCTTGTTCTCCATTGTGCATACTAGTGAACAAACACACATTTCAATGCCTGCCTGTTTTACTTTACTTGTCATTTTTGTACAGAATTTTCAGTGTCCTCATGGACAAGAGACAATCATTTCAGCCTCTTCAGCCATGCAGGCCCAGAGCTTGATTCAGTGTTTCATTAGATAACTGGGCAACTTTTGAGCTCATCCATTTATCCAAAGAACTTCTAGGCCAATAGCAAAGATGAAAAGCAAGTATCTCTTCAGTTACAAAACTTTTATACACATGGGATAAGCTCAAACCTCCAGCCTAACTGAATGTTTTCTAAGTATTTCTTCCCTAGTCTGGGCATGAAGCTGTCTGATGGTATTAATAATTTCTCAGTAAAGTATTTTATTTCCCAATTAAATTAACACCAGACTTAAATGCTATTGAATCATTATTTCAATATTTTTTTACTTACTACCTTTGTAGTGTTCCTTCATTCTGGTTGGAATTAGATGAAATCACGAGTTTGTACCATTGAGGAAGATTTTCTCACATAGATCAAATCCATCATCTTTCTGCTTCTCCAGCAGCTAAAAATCTACCAAGGGAGAGAAATCATGATGCCAGAAATTAAATCAAGCAACACGTTGCCTAAAAAAATTCAATGCCCATTCCAAATATCCAAGAGAATTGTTCTGGAGAAGTCATTTACCCTATCAAAGACAGGTGCTTTTTTTTTCTTTTGCCTAACAAGGTCAGAGATTGATTCAATAGGATGTATAGAAAATGTAACCCTATTTCCATTATTTTTCACTTTTTGCAGCATTAGAAAATTAGTTTTAAAATGTTCTTTCCAAATGAGGATCTAGAGCTGTACCACCCGTGTTCAGTGTACTGAAATCGGTGCCTTTAACTTGTGCAGCTCCAAGACCTGTCACAAGAATTGCAGAACACAATAGAGGTACATTTTCTGCTGGAAAAATCTGTGTCATTGATAACAAAAATTACCTGAAGAATAGTTGTACTCTCACAATTTTATATAGTTGTTCTCTCATAATTTTATCATGCTACCACCAGAAATTTACCTTAAAATGATCTGAATTTTAGGCTCTGCCTAAGGAACCCAAGGAAAAAAAATGACCTACATTCATATCCAATAAAAATCCCAGCTCTTCAAAGATGTTTTTATCCCCAACCTGTCAGTCAATAGGAAACAAATAAAATTGTTATGAACACATGAAGTTGAACCTTACTAAAAATTTCGAAGGAGAGCTGAAAACAAGCTTCCAGCCAAACCTTCAGTTTTGTGACAAATCTTCAAAGCTGCACAGCTGAGTCCTCAAACTCTTCCCTTTCAAAAGAGTTAGCAAGTGCCATATAGTTAAATAAGACATCCTAGAGTTAAAAAAAATAAAAAAATAAAAAGGAAAACAAAACAAACCAAAACCACATGCTTTTATTTAATTTACAGATCAAAATACTTCACACATCCCTCTTTTTTTTTTTTCCTTGTAGACTGAAGTGAAGGTTTGCCTGTGCCAAGGAATACATTTGGTTCATCAGGAAAAGCCACTCACCAAGGTGAGCCACCCACCAAGACCCCTTTGAGCTGGGCTGCTGTGACCTGCTGAGCACTTGTCTTCTCAGCCCAGCTCACCTGAGTGCAACCACTTCCTCAGCTGTAACACATCCCAGAAGACAAAATTCATGTCTCACACATGTCTTGTGTCTGAAAGTCCAGTCTGGAAAGGAATCTATTGGCTGATCTGGGTCAAAGCATCCTCTTGCTCCAGGTCCAGATTCCCACAGCTACGAAGGTGATGCTTCACCTGAAGGGATGAAGCTGAAGAGGCTGAAAGTCTCAGTGGAAAGGATGAGTCTTGTTCCCCAAACCCAAAGATTATTTTATTTCTGCATCTGGTTATCATAATGAAGAATGATGCACAAACTGCTAATCATGGACCCGAACCCAGGATTTCTGCTCCTTGATGGACAGACTACCTGCTACAGCTTGAGTTTTATATCCCACCTCACTAATTCTGTCTGACTCCTGCACTCCTGCATCCTGTGCCATGCTGTGACCCCCCCAGCTGTGCCAGCACTGCCCATCTGTGATGCTTTCTGATGGGAGAAATGCATGTTTTCTCTGCTTACCCAGAGTAGGAAGTTGAGTCATGTGGCTTTTGCTAGGCTTTGCCACTGAAGTTGGGAGTTTTGCAGAATTAAACTTTTTAAACTTTTGATTTAAACCCTCAGGAATACGCTGCAGACTGGGGAGCCTGGAGGGAATTGGAATACCTTTTTTTCCAATCTGATTCAGCCTGGCATTTAATCTCCAGAGAGGACTGAGACTTCCAATACAGTTATGTGTTTAGCATTTCCTAATAGCTAGTTGCTAGTAATGCCCACACAATGTGAAAACCTTCCAGATTACTCTGAGGGGCTTTAGTTATTTAAACTCTTAGTTTTGATTCTGAGTGTTAAACTCTGTTCTCAGGCTACATTTTTTTTTCTTTTTTACTTAGATGTTATGGTATCTAATTTAGGTCTGAAAGTTTGTTTGGAAACAGAGCCTGGTTTGCTCTAATAGCAAGTCCACTTTCAAACTGAAATAATGTTTTTTCAGAGAGGTTAACCTATGGCTTAGTCCAGGACATTCTTATTGACTGATTGATTACTCTTCCTCTTGTATATATATACAAACCCAGCATTTCTGAACATTTGTGGGCAAAATGCGTGTTCCAATTCAGCTGATCCAATTCCACTGATACTGCTTCTGTTCTTTAAAAAAAAAAAAAGTATCTAGGTAAGAGCTATTTGGATTTCAGGCTATCAGGCTTCTTGCAAACATACTATGCCCAGCTTGCACTTCTGGAATTGAGTCTAATATCTGCTTAAAAAAAATCATCTTCCCCACAATCTCCACAGAGATACTTAAAGAGATGTTATGTGGTGTAAGAAAGATACTCTTCCCACATCTCAGAGGATCAGATATCACTGAGAGTAATATACTCTTAATTCCTTAATGATCTCTTCATTTTTAGAGGCTTAAACAGTGATTTACAGCTTCAGATTGCTGAGCAGAAAACATATCAAGCAGTGAAAGCTGGAGCTGTTAATAAAGCATCTGAACACAATAGTTTTTACACAAAGGCTTTCCAGAAACTGCTGTAGCCATTTCAGCAAGATACCTGCCCCTGAACACCATGTGGCAATCAATGTATAGCCTTTCCAGCCCTTTCCCTTTCTCATTTTGCATCAAGACTGGCTGCAGAAAGTCAGACTCGATGATCCGAGAGGTCTGTTCCAACCTGAATGATTCTATGATTCTTTAATCTCAGTTGAGCTGTAATGTCATTCCATGCCCATCATGACCTCACACTGGCAGCAGTTCCCTGGCAAAGTGAGCTTCATACAAAATAAGACTCCATTCCATGTTTTCTTTCAGAGTAGGTGGTATTATATCCCTTCTTATTCATAGCTTATGGACTACTTGCCTGAAGAGAAAGCAACAGGCTGAATTCCCAGCTTTGCCTGGCAAGACCTGGACCTGCCACTCTGTGCAGCACAAAACAACAGACTGAGGGCAACTCTCCTCCCTTTTCCTCAAGCTGCCTCCCTTGGCATCAAGTACTCCAAATATACTGGGTGAAGGATAAAAAAATGTGAAAGCAGCTTTTGTAGGCTTGTGGTTGGGATGCTAAGGAGCAATGCACTTTGGAGGGCAGTTCTTGCCTCAACGACCAGCTATTTCTGCAGCGGAGTTTCGTGTAAACTGTATAATCATCCCCCTGAAGCAGAGATTCACGTTCAAGACTGAAACAGGATGCAGAGCTGTAACAGCCAAGGGGAGGCCAGGCTACCTGCTGCCATGCAGGTGATTAAAATGATGGAACAGCAGCAGGGCTGGGATGTGCATTCTGCATTTTGGGGAAGAGCCGTGGCCACATCTCTCAGCAGGAAGATGTGTCATTCTGCCTCAGTCTGTGGTTTTAAAGAAAATAATAATAATAATGTGAGCTTTCGCTGTGTTCCCCAGGGAATCCAGCTGAGGTACCTGCAGAGGAGTGTGTGACATTAACGATACCAGGCTGAGGAGCTCTGGCTGAATTCAGCTCTGAGCAGCTTCACTCCTGATGTGCTGCGTCTCCCTCTTGGCAGCTTTAGACTAAGCACATCAATTTTAGGCTGCTCTTTTGTGCAGGTTGTTTCCAACCCTACCAAAACACTGCTTTAGAGAGGAGCAGACTGAAAGATATCGCAGCACCCATTAAATGCCTGTGGGTGCATTTCCAAGAGGCAGTGAGCTGACATAAGAGCTTATTGCTGCTGGAAAGGGAAGACCCTGATCTTCCCATTCTCTACTCCCTGTTACATCCTCCTGTGTATTTTACACCAGCTTTGTTGTCCATCAGACACATCTGTGAGATATTTGTATGATTCTAATTCAACTACATAAGCTGGTGGAAAATGAACCCAGGAAAAAGAGTTGTTCCTGAAAGGTGATGCAGGGGAAGCTCACAGAAAATTCCAGGGAGAGCAGAGCTGGCATGAGGGATGAGAGATCACAGAGGCGGGAAAGGCAGAGACCAGACCACCCACCTGGGAGCAACAAAACATCACAGCGCATTAGCTTATGTGGAATCACAGCCCTTAATTACTTTTTAAAATAACTCAGGGTCTCATAAACAGGGACTCAAAGCATTGAGCTAAAGCTCTGCTAAGGAGGAAAGAGAAAAAGCTGAAATCCCAGCACCAGACTTACAGACAACTGCTTAAAAGCAGAACCAGAAAGGGGAGAGGAATGATAAAGCCATTGCCAAGGCTCCAACAGCCACCGCAGCTCCTTTTCTGAGGGATCTGACTGGGATTCACTGAAATGCTTATGATTTGGGGAGGATCAGCTCAGGCTGGGACAGACTGGACTTGCTTGTCTGTATGAAAGCAGCACTTCAGAGCTTACAGGAATGTGAGTATTAGAACAGATTTAGTTAAGAAAATAAATTAGAAAAACATTATCGTCTTTGGATGTTCAGGAGATTACTTTTAAAAGGCCTCCCCCCACACCCTCCCTGGCCCTTTCCTGTCAAAGGTTATTTAGCTTCATCAGTCATTGTCCTGAAGCTGCCTGGTTTATCTCATACTGCAATTTTATAACCTACATTTGTAAACTAAAAGTTCTTTCTGTGGGAAAAGCAAAACTTGAACAACTACCATGAAATTAGAAGACCTATTGATGACAGATTTCATTTAAGGATGATCTTGTCCTATAAGAATCTCTCAAGGCAAGCCATCAACTCAGTTGTAGCTCACTTTTTTCTTTTAACAGTTAGCAACTCAATGTATGATTTCTCTCACATCACTTTCTGACTTATTAAACACTTTCTGAATCGTGTCGTAGTGAATAGGAAGATGGACACAAGCAGTCACCAGCTCAGGCCTTACAATGAAACAGTTATGGCTTTCCAAAATAATCAAAGAAGCCAAACTCTTGTTCATTAACCATCCTACTGCTAAAGAAGCATCAGACCAAACCCAAGTCATTTCAGGACATCAGGTTGACTGGAATGAAACTGAAAAATTTTACCTCAGAAGTTGTAATTCCTCCCTTCAAATGGACTTCTAAGTATAACCCAGAGGCAGGTGACTTGTAAGAAGTTTCACAGTTTAGTGCAAAAAGAAAAGGTAAACTTAGGTCCATTACAACCACTTTGTCATTACATTACATTAAACTGTGCTCATTTTCATACTTAAAAATTGTAAAATCCTGTTTCCTCTGCAGTTGAGCTCAGTTCTAGGTACTCCATGTGGTTACTTATGGAGTGGCAAACTAGGAAATGCTGACTTCTGTCAAATAAATAGCCTGTGGAAGTCCAACCTCCTAGAAGTGAGTCCCACCAGTACAGTAGGGTGCGGGTAGCATTAAATTTACACATCCACAAGTTTGGTTTTTTTTTCCTCCAAAGACAATTCAAGGATTTAAGACACCAGAGAGTCCTCCTCAGAAACTCTGCTTTCTCATTATTTTTATTCCTTCCTTTCTGGAAGCAGTGCTAAAAGGCAGATTAGATAGTAAACTGTTTGGAACTCAAATTACAGATAATGCTTGGCCCCTGAATGTACCGATACACGGTCGACACTGAGGTGTGGTATTTTATTTGCTGATTGCATGAATATTATTAATGCTTTAGCGTGTACTGACAATTACCAACAGCAGAGATAAAAAAACCTTATTTGTGAATTCATGTTAATGTAAGGCTCATCTAAGCAAGTACCTCAACAGAAATGCTGTTCTTAGAGATACCAGGAGCGTATCAGCACATGCTGTAATCACAGAATTTGATAATATTTCTACAGTGTTTTCAGAGGGGTGGAGGGGATAAAAAGGCTCTTAATGAACATCTATAAAACCATTCTCATAAATCACCTACATAATGTTTTAAATAGCTCCTTTGGAGTTTGATCTTCTACCACTAAAATCAATGGAATTTTTTCCTGTTCATTTAGGTAGGATCAAATTCAAAGTCTTAGAGTCCCACTGTGTCACTTTGGGGAAAATCTCTCCTTATTATAAGAGAGCTTTGTAATTTGGTTTCCAGCTGTAGAAGATTATTTCTTCCCTTTTGCCTTTGTATGCACTTTATATCAGAAATAAACCACTGCACAATCACAGAGCAAAACAGAAGCCCCAAGGGCATCTTACAGACATTAGTGGTTCCTTAGGAAATCTTTAAAATCTCCAAAACCACTGTGATTGCTTTCTACTACTTACTGAGGAACATTTTCCCACAACTGGCAAATAACACAATATTTTGAAATGTATTTGAAATACTTACAGAAGGTCAGCTGTGTACGCTCACTCAGAGTCAGCTGTTATACTGCAACTGAGATATAGTGGAAATATTACATCTTTAATAGCCAATAGTTCATGGAGGGATGATAGGTGTATGTGCTGTCCCACTGTCTGGCTCAAAAAGCATTTTTTAGTGTGT
The DNA here is from genome assembly GCA_013396695.1 of Sakesphorus luctuosus. NCBI lineage: Eukaryota > Metazoa > Chordata > Aves > Passeriformes > Thamnophilidae > Sakesphorus > Sakesphorus luctuosus. The sequence continues at coordinate 424,988 of VWZD01004089.1, read as the reverse complement.
GTTTTCATTGGCTTACTTGTAACTCTTTAGTAGAAGCCCATCTGGACTAAAAATGGAAAATGAAAAAAAAAAAAAAGGCAAATATTCACAGCTATACAGAAAAGCTCAGTGAAAAAAAAAAAAGACAACCTAAACCAAAGCAGACCAAAATCCTGGCGGCCCTATCCTCCCTTTTCTGGGGCAGCAGAGGGCTGAGTGGATGCTCAGTGCAGCTCTGGCAGTGCGGTGGCTGCGGGCACCATGGCATTCCAAGCTGGGAGCTGGCAGGACTGGCGCAGGAGCTGCATCAAGCCAGGTAAATCATGCATAAAACTGGCATCTGCAGGAACAGATTGGCTAAATCCTATGGATAGCACAGAGCCTGCACAAAGCCTCTGCATCCCGACAATGGTTCCTCCCTCCTCTTAGCACTGGCACCAGGGCTGGCACCGCTGCCCTGTGTTGCCCACCCCCACCACACAGGTCAGGAAAATAAAAGGACAAACCCAGCACTGTGCAGACAAATTTGGCAGCCCCCAATGCTTGTTTTCTATCAGACACCTCTTGTTACCCGTGTTTAGTGTTGATAACAGAATATGCTGAGTAGTGCTTCTATTTTCTTTCTTATAGATGAAGATTTCATAGCAAACCTCATTTTCGGCGTATTACAGCTTTTAAAATTGGAATGTTTGTTGAACATTCTTCTAACAAATAGTGTACATACAGCATATGCATTTGACAGGAAAAATAATCTCTTCTTTCCAATCAGAGATGATTTGCATATCTTATGTTACATGACATCTCAGAAAGAAGCATTCTGCTCTTTTACTGCATTCACTCTGGTGAGATGGAAGGCACAGATTGCATTGATATTAGCAAGTCAAGATGGGCCCATAGTGGGGTATATGCATATGCTGAACCTTTTAAGGTATATCAAAAGTTAATGTGGGGACACAGAGAAAGAAAAATAAGAGAGATATTACAAAAAAAAATAAAAGGAAGAGAAATGATGCAAGGGATTAAGTTCTCATTCAGAGAGTTCTGAGTATAATCTTGTGGGATGAAAATGCAGAACCAAGGGGGTTCAAGCTGCTTCCAGCAAAGGTACAATTCAGGTTCAATCTCTAAACTTTGTACAAATTTTATTGGGAGCAGTAAAACATGCTCGAGTGGAACTGTGAATATTGTGTCCCTCGATAACACCTACAATAACTTGGGAGTTTTACTGAAGGGAGGAGAATAAAAAAGAGGATTACCTGATCAGTCAGTGGCCAAGAAATACCTTCTTGGAAGGAGATACGTTATATTGATATTTAGGTACAACCTCTCTGGTGTTCACACTCAACTTAGCCACATAAACACTTTCTCTTTCTGCTCTTGCCTCTGCTTTTTGTCAAACCTAAACTGTGAAGTTCTGCTCTGCAGAGCCAGGTGTCCAGAAAGTGGGTGATGGGACACCCAGCCCCTCTGCAGATGTTGGGGCTCCCTGTCACTACAAGCAGTGGCCAGAAGTAAGGACTTCCCATGACTGTGACCTGCAAGATGCTCTCATAGGTGACTGCTGGCGAAACCCAAACTTCTATTTCACCTCCAGGACATTGGATGTCCCAGAGTCACCCAGGACTCTTGTTAGGTTTGGACAATGACTTGCTGCTGACTTTAAAATTGTTCTGGATGAGTATGGAGGCGATGTCCTGAAGACCTTCATTATTAGAAGCTCAAATTCCTTGTAGCACTGAGATTTCCCTAACTATGGGACTGTTGTTTTCAAAATTGCATAAATTGAGACATTGCATTGACAAGTAGCATGGAACTATGTTCTTTGGTTGAATTCTCAGTGTGTTGGATGGACATCAGAATGTGGCTGCTGGGATAAATCCAGTTAATCCAGATAATCCAGTTACTGCTCTCTGATAATCAGGTATCATGTACTGGTGAGATGTTGGAGTTTTACATGCTTACCCTGGCTCCAGAAATTTCAAAGGTAGAAAGCTCATCTTCACCTGGATGGATTTACACAGCTTATGTAACACAGTTAAGAAATTTCCAGCATTTGGTTTCTTTTCCCATGAGTCTTATTCTTAGAAGAGAGCCAAGACTCTATTCATTACTTGGTACTATGACAATACATTGAAGGCTTTCATGTGGTCTGTCTCATCTTTCCAGCCCATACTTGCTGTGCAGGCAGTGGCAGCCCAAGATGCCATCCTGCTGCAGCACACCATATATTAATGTTTTGGGCCTCTAGAGACAAGGGTGGGTCAGGCTGCCCTGTAGGACAGGTGAGAGGAATTACATATCTAATGGCAACAAAGAGCATTTAAAAGCAAGGGAGAAGAGCTGGGGGAGATTGCTGGGAGCAGGGATTGCAGCAAGCCTGGGGCTGGCAGTGAGGCAGGTATGTGTGTGTGGCTGTTTCGGGTTAGAGCTGGTTGGGCTCCCCTGGAAGAGCTGCACAGATTTTGTTTTAACTGAGGAAAAGTGGCACTACAGATCTCCCGGTGGCTTTTTCCCCTCCTCCAAGCTGTGATTGCCCAAGGGCACAACAGCCAAGGTTGTCTTCACCTTCATCCTGTCCTTGGCTCCTGGGGGTGCAGCAGAGGCTCAGTGGGCGCACAGGCATCAGCTGCAGGTACATCCTGGGCTACTTGGCTCTGCTGTATCTTTATCCTCTGCTTTTTGCCAGAGGTGTTTTTAAGAAAGAAAGAGTTATGAAAAAACTGCATCGACTAAGTATGTTTAAATCAAAAACTCCAAAGGACAAAAATTTTCCTGAGGAAACTGCTCAGTTTGCTAAGCCTTAATGAATTCACACAAGCAAACCTCTGCAGAAACTGCTTTGCTGGTGCTCTGTGTTGTCTCCCACTGACCCTGATGTTGCCATTAAAGACGCTTTTTAAGAAAAAGGTTTTAGAATGCACACCTATATATTCTAATTTGATTTTATTTAGGAGGGAAACTGGTTATGGCTGCTTGTTAGTTGTGAAACTCGGTTTAGCTAGATTAATGTGATAAGGGCAGTTTAAATGAATGAAGTGTCCCACAAAGCATCCAAGGTTAAGAATTACTTAGTTGGTTTGTGTATCTCAGAGTTAACTCCCCTCAAATGAGTGCCTATACCTTTCTTAACATTAGTAGAAACCTACAGCCACCTGCAGCCTGGCCAGCTGAGCTTGGCTCTCAGTGATGAGGATAAACTTTGTGGAGGTAGGTACATGGAACATACTTCATTATTCTCCAGTGCTCAAAACTACAAGTTGGTTGAGAAAAGCTAATTATTGGTTTCCCTGTGGTGCTGGAAGAATGCTTAAGCCCTTTAAGAGTCCTTTGAAATTCCCAATTAATCCTCAAAAAAGGCATTTTTGTCCTTTAAATAGTTCCAAACTTATTTCTTTGTGTATGGACAAGAACTTGCCAAGTGAAATGTGAATATTTCTACTTTTTTTTTTTTTTTTGCTTTCCTGGTGCACTTAATTGCAGGTCCCTCACTTAGAAAGACCAACTGCATCTTAGAACATTTGGCACAGGATTTCTTCCAAGTTCTCTGCCTGGTTCTTGTAAGCTCTGATCCTCCACCTGGGGCAGGGGGAAGAAGAAATGGAGAGCATCCAGGATCAGTATGACCTCTGTGGTGTTACTGACAGGTCTTCTGCAGGTGTTAGTGGCCTGGCTGCACACCTTATTTGCATTAGTTTCTTTTTAAATGCAATAACGGTTCAAACATGAGACTGAGGAAGCTGTTTGCTCAGAGATGCTAATACCTTCATCAAGTGAAGCTGTGAGGTATTAACTGCTTTTGAAGATCTGTTCCCTTCATGTAGACACCTGGCTCAGACAAAGGAGGCTGAGCAGCGTAGAAAATATGCAACAGCACAGCCATAATTACTGAGTGACGTTTTCCAAGGACATGCTATTAAAAAAAAAAAAGACAAAAATATTATAAGCTTTTTCTGTTTTTCAAAAAGTTGTATTTTACTGTGGCTGTTACTGGCAGAACCCATGCCTCATCACTTAAAAAAAAATCAGTTAAAAGTACAGAAGTTTTATATTGTGAATTTAAAAAAGGTGTTCAGAGAGCTTTAGTGTCTTTTGAGGATTGGTGCCACTGATTTCCGTACACTCCCTGGGATGTTATTCTTGATTTTTTTCTATTTCTTTATGTGTGTTAAATGTAATGATGAGCGATTATTTGCATTGCCAGACATTCTACTGGCAGATTTGGAGTCCGAGGGAGCTCCAGATCATACAGATTTTTGGGCCAGAGCCAGAGTTACAAGCTACCTTTTCCCAGTCCAACATGTTCATATTCTCCTCATTACTTGTCAGATGAGTCAGAACTGAGGCTTTCTTTTCCTTTTTATAAAGGAGAAAACCTTGAATATGACCAAGTTGAAATAATCTGAGAGAGGAGAACTTTATGCAATTCTGCCTCTGTTATCACAATCCAGTGCCAGCTATTGACAGTCGAATTGCAGCCTTGACACCTGGGATGCTGTTTATGGGTCAGGCAGAAACTCTTTCCTTCCAACATTTGGGGCTTAGTACCAAGAAACCCTCACCCTGTAAACGCACACACAGGTACAGCATAATCTAAATAAGTGGGAAAACAGGCTGGTTAGACTTGGGAAGAGTATATCTGATTTCCTCCAGCTCTGATTAAGCAAGTTGGATTGTGTGTCTTTCTCTTGTAGCATCATTGCAATGGCTGCTTTGGACTAGAATTAGATTAATTCCAGTTCTTCTGACTCTTCAATACTTTGCCAGACACTGAGCACATTTGAGGGGGTAAAACCAGCTGCTGAAATTGTACCTCTCTTCATCCAGCCTAGATTTCACTAACGGTAACTCCTTTTGTTTTCTAAAATCCACATTGATTTTTTTTTCTCTGTGGTTTCCTTTCTCTGCCTTGACATGTTTAAAGCAGTGTCTCTCCCCCTCCATCTGCTTGCATTGCTTTACCCATTTCTAAGTTTCTTGTGCATTTGCCCCCACTTGCTCTGTTTCTGAGGTCACAGCATAGCATGATAGTGCATTACTTCTTTTTATTATATTTTTTGGAGGCACTGTAGACACAGCATAGTATTAGAGATGCCCAACAGCAACCCGATATTAAAGCTAAGTAGTTTTCCCCAGTGTGAACATCTTTTGTGTGAGAACTAATCAACTCCAAGCTTAAAGTGAACATCCAGGGTCTCCTCCCACAGCAGAATGAACCTGGTGTGTTTTGTGAAGTAGCTTCTCTGTTTCTCTAGGTTTGTTTTTAGTGCATCCAATAAAAGACTGTGCAGACTCTTTTAGGCAGAGGAATTGTAAACCTAAGGATTTTATCTCAGATATTAACCTGTTTTTTTCAAGAATGCATAGAAGGGGTGTTGTTTTAATGAGTGAGGTTTCTGCTAATGTGATGACAGGAACAATTGCTGCTCTAAGGTCAATTTTGCCAAGTGTCAGATCATGTATTATTCAGTGTTGGTTTCAAAATATCATCATGTGAACTTGCAGGTTGCAAGAGGTGATTCTTCCTGTCTTGATTTTCAATGGGCTGACAACAACAACAACAAAAAATCTTTGTTCATGTCCACTGTGCACAAAGGTTTTTCCTGTTTTAGCCAGGATGTGGCTTCTTGAGGAGCTGAGTTTAACCTCAGCCGCTGCATCCCTTGAAAGGGTCAAGAATTCCCTGTAGTCCCCCTTTTCCATTCTCTTCTCTTGTACCTGCCCTGGGCTAGCTTGGGTCACTGATACAAAGAAATATTACCTGGATTTGTGGGATTGTTTTCTGACTTTATTTATCTTGTCTCAATTGCTTACTGTGTAGCAACCCAGAATCAGGAAAGCACAGAATGTATCTGGTGGGAAGGGTTGGGCAAGCACACACAGCCAGCAGATGGAATGGTCAGAAATTTCATTCTTTTCTATGTATGAGGGTCTGAGTTTCCTCCTAGACTCACTCTAATTATCCACATTTGTCTAAACTTCAAAAAAGTTTAGACTGAAAGGCTGAAAAACTCAAATCTGAGATAGAGTTTAACTCTCTGATCTGTTTTGTTTCTTTTATTAGTGTATTTGGAGTAGTTTTCAGATTTCCTGCTTCTCTTGGACTTAAGGAAGGATCCCTTTCTTAAAAAACAAAAGTAATTACAGATAATCCATAAAGCATGAATCTTCCTTAGGGATCTTTTATATGAACAACTCCTGATGTCATCAGAAATGAGAATTGATTGCAGCTTTCACTTTTTAAAGTGTAAGAAAAAGGCAAAAATATCATAAGAGGTTGAGGTGATTTGAAAGTAGCTTGGCAGGGATAGTGTCTTGTCCCACAACACTTTGTGGTAAAATGAGTGAAGAGCTTGGTCCCAAACTCTTAATATTAGCTCTAGTTCCTTCATGGGCTTTTAAATATAAGACATTTATTTTGAACCAGAAACTGTGCAATATGTGTTGAAATATTGCATATTCTTTGTGTGTAAATGCAGGTAAAACCATGGAGGGAGAAGAGGTAACAAAATAAAGCTCCTACTCAGTGTCATTAAAATCCCACCTAAAAAGAATTAGTTTTCTAGAAATATCCACAAGAATACAGGTGATACCTCTGAAGGGTCAGACAGTTCATGAGGAATTATGTTATCTAGTTTGATTCTAAAAAAAATAAAATAAGGCTGAATTGTCAGAAAATATGTAAGGACAACCTCAGTGAGTACCTGTGAAACCACACTGGGAAAACCATTCCTGGACTTTGTAATTAGTCTTTGACTAATCAGAGCTCTCTGAGCAGGCTGCTAACAGAAGCTGATGGGTTAGTGTATTTGCCTCTTGTTGGCATAACTGCAGGGCCAGTAAGTCCTTGCACAAATGTGTACAGCACAGCAACTGGAAAAGAGAGCGTGGGCTTGACTTGGTGACACAGATGTTTATTTCCAATACTCTCCTTGTTCTTTGTGGAGAATGGTTTATTGATTATGTCGATAGGCTTGAAATGTCCTTGCAAGGCCAGGATTACATTCCACTAACGTGCTCAGTGGACTGAGCCTGGTTGCTTGACCAGTAGCTTGCATTTGAGCATTAAGTGGTGAGAAAGTTTTGATAGACAAATCAACTTGCTGTAGTTCAGAAAATGCTGACTTAGAATGAGTCTGTTTGCATACACTTAATTACTGAGTTGTAACAACTACAAGACCTGAGCAGAAAGAGCAAGTTAATTAGACCAGCCAGTTGAGAAATGAACTTTTCTAGCAGAAACTTGTGGATCTGTATGGTTCACAACAACTATCAGCCAATGGAAATGCACAAACTTCCCCTGAATTAGTAAAACATGCTTCATGTTAGAGCTGTGGGATGAAATGGCTTGTGTAGAATCCAAGCCCCCTGTTGTTCTGGTTTTGATAACTTGAGTCTTTGGAAATGAGCTCAGTTTCTGCATAAATCTATTCTTTATTGAGAATGATAGCTTGTATACAGCATGAAAACTGTACTACTGCCCATACATCTGTGACATGAATACACAAATGCTTGGAGACAGGGGGTTTGGGTTTGTATCCAAGTAACACTTTGGAGTTTGCTTAAGGATTTCTTGTTCTTTTCCTCTGTAATTTTATTCTTGATGTGTTTATTCCAGTTACTAGATTAGGACCCACATATATATGTTTATCTGGAATTCCATTTTGGTCTACTCCCAATGCTATTTGCATAAAAAGATTCCCCAGAGCTTGCTTGTGTAGTTCATGGCATGTGAATTTAGCAAACACCACCGTTCTGTCAAAACTCTTAATGTCTTACCACCATGAGCTTTATTACATGTTAGATTTCTTGTAGCATTTACATTCTTTGGTTTGCTTAGGCCCAAGACAAGGGTTATATACGAGCCATTTTCCCCAAAGTGATTAATCAAGGATCATTAACTATATAAATGGGTTTAAAGTTTATAGATTTCTAAAGTATGACTCTCTGTTTGCATATAAAAATATTCTATGTCCTTGGCTGGCTGGAACCATTCAGCACTTAGGTTTGTGCCTGGCTTTAACAGGTGAGAAAGAGCCTTTTCTGGCTCAATGAGTCTTCAGTTTCAATGGACTGACAAAGCAAAATTTCTATTTTCATGTAGGTGAAGCTTTGAAGGAAAAATGTTTCCGAACAAGTCCAAGAGCAGAACAGATGAGATGTGAGTAAATGGCAAATCTGGCTGAGGGTGATATTGCTCCAAAACAAAATTTGTTCCTCTGAATACAATCCAGGGGGTATGGATGTGGATTAAATCTAGGCTTCTGCCTGCTTTAGATTAAATAGGAGTGTAAAGCTTGGCTGCTAGATTCAGAATCCTTCCAAACTTTTGCTTTTGTTTGGACTCTAAAGTGCATCTTCATTTAACCAAGCCTTCTTAAGGTAGAAACTAATACATTTTGGAGGGTACAGCTTCTTTGATATTAGTGAACAAAATATTTGAGGCTATGGGACCTCTAAGGGATCCTCCTTGATGTGGGGATGTTTCAGGAGCTGGTATCAGAAACATGGGCATGGAAGAAGCACTTCCAAAGTTTCTACTGTGTGAACATCTTCACCCAAGAGGATCAGGGTGGTGGGGAAGATGGTTAAACTCTGAGATTCCCAAGAGGCTTCAGAAAAACCTTCAATTTCTGAACTAATGGATGACAAATTTGCCCCACAGCCACTTGTCTACAGCCATAAATGATTTACATAATCTGCTTAGAGAAAGCATTTGGAGGACTTTATCGAGGTGGACTGTAGAGCTTTGTTTTCAGCTGTAACATTCTCAGTTGCTGCAGGCACTTCTGCGTGCTGCAAAAAAATTTAGCTGAAACGATTTTATGTCTCTTCTGGCTCAGGTAACACAGCAAAGGTGCAGCTCTAAGGCTGGACTAGTCATCTCCTGAGCTGTTCAAGGTGCTTATGCTGGAACCTATCAATATGTTTCATTATTGTGAAATACAGTGTGTTGACTAGTGTTATCCTGGTTTTCAGAATCTGAGATAAGAGTAGGAACAGAGAATGCTCAGGAGGGAAGAATTCTTGTTATGTTAGTAGTGAAATATGCTGGGGGGTTGTAAGTAATAGTATAGATAAGTCGGGCTTGAACTCTGTAACAGCAGCTTTCATCTATATCACTATAAGTTGTGGAGGAAGCACGTGACACTCTCATTGTTCAGTCTGAAATGTGTTTATTTCTTAGTGTTTTGTTGCTTAACACTCAAAATTGAGTTGGTGTAACAACAAACAAAATCTGTGTATTTTATATATTGCATTTCATGCAAGAGGAGAGGAAAACAGCACTGGACAGAGGATGAAGCAGGCAAATTGAACTGAAGAAATATGAAATAACTTTGATAGCTGCTCTCCTAACAGATGTAAACCATGGTGCACTGAGGGCTGGTATCTGAACAATCATATGATTTATACATCTTGGAATGGTCTATGATTTAAAGTTTTCACAAGGCTGTCTTCAAGTCTTTTCCATCTTTCTCTCCCATGGTGTAACTTTAAGATGACATCCTGACAGCATATGGTACCCTTTGACATATGACCAGGTAACCAGTCCAGCCATCAAAGAGATGCTAAATGAACAATGTGAAAAATGGTTCTGGAGCCTTGCAATGTGCTCTTATAAATTGGGTCAGCTCATTAGGACTTCTAAATTCAAAGGAACCTGCAAGCTTTGACTTCTTAGGAAACAAAAACTTGAACTGAAATAAATTATTCAGGATGCATCCTATGCTTATCTTTATGTACATAATTTTTCTTGTCCAAATAATTTAACAATTTAAAGGCCATGCTTGTATTGCTGTTTTTAGGACATCATCAGAGTTTTTTTCCCTTGGTGCACCAGTTAACCTGCTGTGCTTTTGATGAGTTTATCCCAATAATTTATATACATGTCTATAAAAATGGATTTAGCCATGTTTACTGCTGTGTGTTTCCCACTCAGGTTGCTGTCATAAAATTGGAGGCAGTTCAGTATTTTTGTGACCCTACCAAATATTTCCATTATTATCAACTTGTTTGTATTTTCTATGACCTTATAGCATGCATTATACAAACACAGAGCAAACTCCCTCTAAAATCTAGTTACTGTTCCAAAGTGCTTCACTGCAGATGAATTTTGATGATTTTTTGAAGGGGAATAATGAAGTCCTTTTACAGGAGTTCTCAAAGTGCTACTCCCAAGAGTAAAAGACGGCATGAAGGTGCTTGCTTGGGAAAAAAAAAAAAAAAGTGCTGGAAGTCAGAGTTGAGGACTGGATGGGGAAAGTCTGAGCTCTTGATATGGCAGGAGGGATGCTAGAGCTGATGTTATTTTCCTGAGGGCTGTGAAAGTAGATAAACAACTTGACTGATGCTTTTTAGGAAGGGATGCATAAAGGGGAGCAGTATAGTGAGCATGGTGGGTTAGTAAAATGTCTTTCCATGAGCACTGAGGCTGTGGATCAGTAGAGCTGGGAGGCTTTGGGGGCTGCAGGAGGGACCTGGAGCCCAAGAGCTGGGAGTGTGGCCTTAAGGCAAGAGGAGTCATCACACCCCAAAACATCCTGGGGATTAGTTCTGCATAACTTAAAGCAAGAGAGCTATAAATAAACTTATCTTCACAAACATCTTTTGAGAATTAAACTCTTTTCACAGTAATTTTAACAAGTAGAGTGATCTGTCTGCCTAGGTGTAAGTCACCTACAATGCTATTGCTCAGCAGTTCCCATTTCTGCCAGGTATCCTTGCATTCTGCAATAGGCAGGAAAATAATGTTTTGTAAATAATCTCTTTTATTCTTTAAAACTGTTTTCAACCCCTTGTCTGATACTGTTAGTAAGCAAAGACTACAATCAGCAGAGTAAATCAAGTGCAAAGTGCTGCCTTGACACTCTCCCTACTTTTTCTTGAGAATGATATGAAGTCATCTCTTCAAATGCTTGATAAATAGGAATTCAGATATTTAGACTTATAATCTGTCTTGTGCATTTACAATAATGATACCATTATTAATAGGTAATGGCTTGTATTTTGTGTACTCGGGATTTCTTAACAATTAGAAAACTGCTGCAAGTAAAAGATGTGCTAAAAATGAAGAGTTAGAAATAGCACTGGCAGCTGAGATAAAAGAATGGACTGGGGCTATAGACCAGTTTGAGTAGAAAACACTGGTTTCTAAAAGGACTTACTAAATCAAAATGCAAAGATCTTAGACCAAGGGGCAGAGTTGTTGGGGTAATTCAATACTGGTGTAGTTTAATAGCTGGCAGACACTGTATGGGAGGAGAGGATATTTGTCCAATCACTACAACACAACACAATTTTTCCCTTGGATTTTCTAAATACGGTATCACTACAGAAATAAAGTGGGTGTAGCAATCAAAGGATGACTCTTTCCTAGCGGACTAGGATGGTTTGGTATCTTAGCTAATTCTAGATGTTTTTAAACAGTATTTAACATCTAGTTATCTGAGCCTACTGCAACACATCAAAGGAAACAACATATAAACAAAATGCTTACAAAATAACAAAAATAAGTAAATAAATCCAAGACAGTTTTTCTACTTTAGAGAGAAATTGGGGACATATCAATGTAATGAAATACCGCAACTAGAGTGTTGAAAAGTACCCTCGCTTAGAGTCACTGTTGTCTGTCTGTAACTCCCCACTGACACTTCTTCAGCTGCAGACATTTTCCAGAGTGGGTAAGGAGCCGATTAACAGTGCAGGTTTATAGAGACAACCTCATGTCAATTAAGCCCCAGGAGGGACCATCAATTAGTGTCAGTCAGGAAACCCTTTTACCACTTAAATTAACATAATGAAAAATGGTGCTCAGTCATTCAAGGTTCAAGAAACTTTTGCCATCCAAAACCACATTCTTTTTCAATAAAAATCTTGCAGGCACAAAAAGAAATAATAGTTATATAGGGGAAAAAATAGTTATATGAACAGTTGACTTTTTTTGAGCTCTTGTTTTTCTTAATTTTTAATTTTTGTGACTTAAGATGGTGTTCAAGAAATCTTGGCCGTGTTCTTTTAATTTTTAACTTGGCTCTAAAAGGTACAATGAGGTGGTGGAAATCACAGGGGTGACAGTATTAAAGCAAAAAACGTTGCAAGGTGGAAAAAAAGGATAAATCAGACCAAGCCTTTAGCAACTGTATTTACCTAAACTAAAATTCAGTGTTTCATAAACAAATTAAACAGCAAAAACCTTTCAGTGCTTTCTTAATTCATTCTCCTCCCAGTTTCTGGCTCTTTTCAATTGGCTGGAATAATGATGAAGATCAGTTTTGGGAAGGAAGACACTTGGACTTGTTGCATCAGAACAGATTAAATGTTTCAATATTTTAAGTCCATGATACATTTATAATTTATGTGTAATATTGAGAGATGTGGCCGTCAAATTCAGATCCTCCCCTACAAATCACATGCATCGGGGGATTGCTTTAAAAATCAGATGATCATCCCACAGACAGTGAGGACTGATCTGTGTTTCCTTTCCTTACAGCAATCGGATAAAATCTTGGCAATGTTGTATGAAATTAGTCCCAAGGTGACAGTGAAGAGAGGTGACAAGTGCAGGAGGAACAAGGCCCTTTGAAAGTTCTTGGAAATGGAAATACCCCTTTTTAAAGTGTTAATTTTGGCTTTACACTCACATTGTTTGGTCTTGGAAGCTCTTGTGCTGTGAGGAGCACACTGTTCGGCTTTGACAGCTCCATGTCACAATGTGGGAGCTTGTTGGGCTCTGCTCAGATCTCCCCTCCCTGCCCACGGTGGCTGTGGGAAGTTATGGAACTTTCTGGGTCATGTAGCCCCTCTCCAGAGGTCCATCTCCATGCCAGAGCTGCTGATCACCACCTCCCAGTGAGCACTTCTGGGGTGCCTGGGCTTTCTGCAGGACTGCAATATGAGAAACTTTTCCAAAAGGCTTTTTTGTTGTTGTTGTTCCAAAGTTAGTCTTAAAGGCATGTAGTATTGTATACTCATCACTGAGGCTACATGGATTTTTTTTTTTTGGCAGATATGTTTTCTGTTTCTTAGGGTACACTTTATTTTTAGAATATCACTTTATTGAACTGTGTTGCATTGAAGATGTTTAAGTTATGTATATTACACCCCATGCTGCAGCCTGTGGCTAAGGCACATATTAGTAAGCATATTGCTATTGATTTTTCTTTGTCCCCTTTTTTCTATGTGCATACCAAGTTGAAATATTTGTTTGCAATCTGTCCCTTACAGTGATCTGTTTGTGACTTCTGTGGTTTGTGAAAACTGATTGTGCTGTTGAGGCTTGGAGAAAAAGTGATTTTTATTATGAGACCATTCATGACTTCAGTGACATGGAGTGTCCCAGGACCTGTTGGGGGGGAGGATTTGGTACAAGAGGAGATATCTAAATCTGAGGTATGGGAGCCAGTTCAAAAATAGTCCCTGTATGTAGTACTGTGTCCTGTGCCTCTTAGCTCACAGAATCATAGAGTGGCCTGAGTTGGAAGGGACCTTAAAGAACATCTATTTCCAGCTCCCTGCAACCTTTCACTAGACCAGATTGCTCTGAGCTCCTGCCATCAGAGTGGGATCCAAATATCCTTAACTTTGCACTGAGGTCTCTATAGAGGAGAGGAGAGAGACTCTGTGTGTATACACACATAAATACACATGTATATATGCAGCCCAAACCCACTCCTGTCATACTGGTGATAGGGAAGCTCCCCACTAGGAGCTGGTAAACAGATTTTTGCCAGTATAGCTGCTTGTCTGCAACCTTGTGCCCAAGTTGTCCAAGCCTGAGTTTATCATAAGGGAGTATGTGCATTTAAAACAGTACCTGCACTGTATTAGGCAGTGATGCAGAGTAGGGTTCCCATGGGGCAGCCCCTCTGAACAGCCCCAAAGCCACCCAAGCTAATGCTTGTCTCCACTGCTGCTCAATGCCTGCAGTCATGTAATCGTGGTATTGATGTACCACTCCTAAAAATGTTAACAAATTGAGCATTTTCTGCACAGCTGTTCCACCACTAAGGTTATTAAGTATTATGCAGCTACCATCAAAACATTTTTTTTAATTAGCTTCTTCAGCACTGTGTTTAATTACAAGCACTTCGCCACAGGGAATGTTTGTGCCTCGTAACCTCTGGCTGAGGGAATACACGAGCTATAACACGACATGGAAATCTACACGTGGGAAATGCCATGGAGGGCTGAGAGCTCTGCTGATGACGTACATCATGGAGCAAGACCTGAAGAAACACCACTGAAGAACTTCTAATGTGAGGTGCCCAAGCTCTGCATGTGATTGAACTGCAGTGTGTGTTTGTCTCAGACAATTTTCAGGAAATCCTAGACTGACATTCCTATCTATTGCTTGGTAAAAGTGATATTCCTGTTAAAGTGCAAAATTAATGGTTTTCATTTCTTTAAGTACATTTTTTGTCTTTAAGTACGTTTTTTGTGATGAGCCTTTTACTTCAGTGGTACAAAAAATAAACAGTTCTTCGACAGCTTATTGAAGTTCCAATGTCAAGTCCATATCAATACCCTACACATATTATCTCAAAGGAGAGGTGGGTAAAGTTCACTGTATGGTGCTAATCATACAACAGAAATTACTTTTTCTTTCTTTCCAAGCTATGTAGGACAACCTATTCTTTCCGATGGTGTGAGTGACTCTCCCTGCTCCAGTGTGGCTCTGAGATCTGTGAGTAAGAGATAAAACTGAGAATATAGGTACATGTTCCAATGATTAAGATATGTAATACTTTTCCCCCCTTATATGAAGGAGAATGTAAAAATGACTTCTTACCTTCTCTCCTTTTGCTAAGTGTTTCTCCTCTTGACTTTTTCAAGATTCCTGAAAGCTTAAAGCAGTGGTGTCCATAATTTGGCTCTATTTTTACCAGGATATAATCTGTTTAATGGTAGGAGGTAAATATGCTTTAAAAAATAGTAATAAAACCCACACTGACTATTTCTGTTTGAAACTTCCCTTTTTAAGGGGTGGTTATATATAAAATTTGGGAAACGTTATAGTCTTTCTGAGAGGGCTCCTGGGTACCAGCACTGATTATGCACGAGTCTGAAATGCATTGGCTAGGCAAGTAAAGTGAGGGGTCTCTCATTTTGTTCATGGCTTCAGATCTGCAGTGTTGTATTGGAGTCATTAGTCACCACTTCGTGAGCTCAGGTACAAAAGTGAACACGGAAAGTGCTCACTCCATGTTGTGTTTCCCAAAGACAGCATTCAAGAGGCTGCCTGTCGTGCATGGAGGTGGCAGGAAGAGGAGGAAAAGCACTTAAAGAAAGTCATTTCTCATCCCCAGAAGGAATTTTCACCTGCACTGACAGCTGGTAGGCAGGTGTCTCTGAAGCTGCTGCAGAAACAAGTAATCTTCTCAGCAATCCTACTTGTCTGTGTAAAGGTGTGTGGACTCTGCTTCTACAAAGCACCAGGTCTGGAAGCTGTGTTGTCTTGGACATGTTCTCCTCCTTCCTCTAGATGCCGTTTCAGGGTTTGGGGTTTGTTTGTTTTGTTGGTTTGATTGGGTTTTTTTCCCAATACAAGTAGTAGAGTTCATGTTATCTTAACTTTCAGACTCTCATTTCAAGCCAAAGTTTAAAAAAAAAACCAAAAAAACCCCAAAACCAACAACCCCCCCAAAAATAAACAAACAAAAACCCAAAACACTTAAATGTATGCCTTGCATCCATGTAGAGCTTTTGGAGGCCTTTGGGAAAGGTGTTTTTCCAACACTCCTTAAGTGCCTTACTTACACTTGCCCCTAATTTCCCCCAGATAAAGCAGTTTGGTTGTTCTTCTTCCTTCCAAGCTTAACAACAATGGACATGATCCCAAGCACTTATCAAACCATTAGCTAAGTTCAGTACACTTGTTTGAGCTGCATTTCGGTACCACTCAAACTTTTTGGTCCTCCAGGGTGTTGATACTTCTTTAAGAGTACCTTTTTCAGATGGAAAGTGTCTCTAGATGCAGCCATTTACCATTGCTGGCGATTCGATGTTGACCCTCTCATAGAAAACAGGAGCTCTTTTTGCCTCAAAGATGATGATACTCCTTTTTGAACACCTGCACCCAAATGAACCTATTTTGCTCACTTTCCTGCCATGAGCAGTGTGTGTGTGTCCCATTGATGGCCCTTTCCTTCCTCTGAATGAAGAGACTTTTGGAATCTGTTTTCTTTTTAGCTGCAGAAAGGTTGCAGGATTTTGTTTTGTTTTTTAAATTTCCCTTACTTTGTGTTCCCTAGTGAAGAAAACACATTTCTGTGGTACGTAGTAATTACCAGAAGGTACTAACAACTACATTTGTTTACTTGGCTTCCATTGAGATAGTGCTTTGGCACTACAGGTATTTAATATTTGTGATTACTTCCATTGTCAGACTGAAGTTATATCTTACATGACATTGCTGGTCTCTGCTACCTGTAGTAAATAAATCACACTGAACTTCTGGCTCTCAGGTTGCATTACTGTGCTGTTTATTTTAGTCAGGGAATGTGCTTGTATGTATTCCTTTATTATTTCCTGGGCCCATTGAGCTAAAGTTGTCCATCGTGAGCTTGACTGTTCCCTCTACATTGGACAGTATCAATCTCTTTTAAATAACATTAAGTTACTAAAGATTTACTGCTGCCCTATGTGTTGTTTGCATGCTGAGATAGTTGTTTTATTTAGGTTTATGTAATATCTGAGAGAAGCCCTTTTTCAGCCTCGTCCAGTTTTCCAGGCTGTATCCATCAACGTTTGTTTTTATTTTTTTTTTGTTCTGCCTGTTTTCTTCTTTCTTGCTACTTCTTCAGTTAGTTCACTTTCTTTTAACTCTACTGGAGGACATTATGGATTAAGTGGAGTGTGCAACACTGACTCTGCTGGTTACATGTGAACAAAACAAGTTCTCAGACAGAGGTAGAGCCTTTTTCTCTTCTTAGATGGCAGGTTCTTTTGCATTTCACTGGTGGAAGCTGACGGATGAAAACTGAGCTCCTTTTGTTCAGCCATTAAGTGGGTTTTGCACCTAACACCAAACTAAGTGTTCCTGTGCATCTCTGATCAGGAGGGAAATTCCATATAGTCAGTGTTTGACTGAGCCGTGCTAATGGCTCCTGTCAGTGGAGTCAGACAGGCAACAATGCCAGGTTTTGCTAAGGTAACTACAGGAGACATGATGGAGAGGAGAGTGTCTGAGTCAGCCTGGAAAACTGGAACTGTCTGAGATAACGCGTCAGAGCAAAAATGTGGCCCACCCTAATACAGATACAAAGACCTCAGCACTGGCCTTTAATGCTGTGAGGGTAGGGCTTGACTGAAAAAAGAAAAAAAACCAAAACACAAAAAACCCATACAAACAAAACTCTTCAACTACAGTAAAAGCCAATAAAATGATTAAAAGCAGTAGTGTGGAGGTTTTGTCACGGGTCCTTTGACAAAGTGCAGGTTTGACAGCCTGCATGTTTGAATATAGTTGTTTTATGGTGCATATGAGGCTAACTTTAGGAAAAAGTAGCAAAGCTGTGTTTTTAGAGGTTTTGTTAAAATGAATCTGGAAAAGCTACTGACTTCTAATTTTCCCTGCTTCTTAAACCTCTAATAACCCCCCCCAAACACCTGTCAAAACAGTATTTCAACAAAGCTGAAATTATTTTTTTAAATATTGACCTTTTATTTCAAATCAGAGCTTAGAGCTTTCAATGACTAATAATTTTTCCTTGCTAAAGAGCCATTGAATGCCCATCCTATTTCACTTCTGCACCAAACTTTGCTGTGTAATCAATTTTCTATTAGAGACATCACCTGCCTAGCCCATTACCATGGATTAATAGTTTAGAACAAAGTCCAGACTTAAACCACCAGCAATAATCCAAAAGCTGAAGTGAGAACTGGCTGGAAAGCTTCAATCCTGCTCTCTCCTGGTGTTAGGCACAGACTTTTGGGGTTCATCAATCCAAGCAGAAGCACAAACAGGCTTATTTTCAATCAGCTGTTACTAGGATTTGTTTGGGTACACTGTGTCTCTCCTTTGATTCTCTCAGGCTCCAGCACCCTTCACCCTCTCCCACTGTCCCCTAAAAAAGCCATTTGTGATGCTGTGAGGCAGAAAAGACAATGTGAGTCTTGTGTGCTCTGACACACACAGCTGTGGGAAGGTGTGGCTTAACCTTCTCTGGAGGAGCCTCAGGTCAGGGACAGCTTGGGCTGAGTGGTGGCAGAGGGGAAAGGCAAGAATGCCCCGAGGACAAAAGGAAGGTGAATTAAGTACAGCGACAAAAACATCTTGCTTTGCTTCTTTCTTCACCGAGGCTCTTGCCTGTGTGGTGTTTGTTCTACCTCGAGGTGTTGGTGTTGTGTTGAATTCTGATGAGAAAATTTGAAACCCCAGCACAGCTTTTCTTTTTTTGAGGATTTTTTTTTCTTCCAGTGGAAAAGAACACCTGTCTACATTCAGCTTGCTGTGTCTAGTCACCTGTGATAACACTTCTTCCTTTAGGAAGTGAGTACAATGGGCTAATTTAGGATGAATTATAAAACCATCAAGGACCAGCAACTGCAGCTGCTGCATCCATTGGTGGCAAAAGCAAGGCAGGCCCATCAGAAGCATGTGCTCAGGTGTGTGGTGAATCATGTGCAGTTTGTCCAATGCATCTGTGGTGTAAATGTGCAATAAATCACTTACTGTTGGGGCTTTTAAATTTTCCAAGATGTAAAAATCAGTTTTAAAGAGGGCAAGCAGTAGGTTGGATGCTGGTCAGTGGCAGTGAACGTGTGCTGAGGGGTGGGTTTGGGTATTTTGGGGAACGAGCAAAGGATTTCTGGGCACCCCTGTCTGGGCATCTCGGGTGAATCTAAAGAATCTGTATTTCAAAAGGACAGAAACAGCCACCAGGTATCCTTATGGCAGCTGAGCAACAAAGAGCTCCCTGGGGCCACTTGACTGACACAAACCTCTCTGGTTCCGGCACAAGCACCATCACCACTCAATGTGTATTGTGTCGTCTTCTACCTGTAAGAAAATGTGCTTTGTGCAGCGGGTTAACAGCAGAAGCGATGTGTAAATGACAGTGAAGTGTTGAAAATAAAGGAGTTGCTGTGTGTTAGGAATTCCTTAGAGCTTAGTTTTCAGTCCAGATTAGGAGTGGTACAGTGGGAAGCTTCACTGATGGGCAATAGGACACTTGTACAAGATTGTCTTTAGCACTTTGAAAATTCTTGTATGGTTCTGTTTATACAGTTGTCTTTATGGAAAAATTGATCTGGCATTAAATACTCAAATTGGAAGTTATTACTCTCCTCTTAGCAGTAAAGAAATAAGGTACAGAGACAAATCATGAACAGATCAGACAGTGGTTAAGTAGCACAGGTAGAAAAGAACTGGGGTTTCTCTACAGCTAGTCCAGTAAATAATGTTTTCCTTAAGCAGGGCAAATTACAATTAATTATTACTTAGCTTCAATCTATGCTTGTTCTAGTCTAGACAATGAAATTATGCAGGAGGACACTGTGGTAGGAATTGGTTTATTACATCCTGAAAGACAAGGGGAGAGATGGTTTTTTGGAAGTTAATTTCTCATACATATGAACTCCAGCGTAATCAGATTTACCTGTACCAAGTAACTGGTGTGTTTTCCTTTCTTACCTGTGAAGGACAAATTGCCAATCCCATTGAGTGCCCACACTTGTGACTCAGCAGGTGTTTGACATCACTGGACTTGAAAGGTCTGCTTGAGGAGGATCAAAACCTCGCCTTGATGAGAGATCTGCAGTTTTGTAGGTGAGAAAGGCCACCACAAAGAGCTTTTAAGAACAGCTTTGAGTCTATGAAAAGCTACTAGTGAGAGCTCCTATTGGCCTTTTGGGCAGGTGTAGGGGGGGAGTAAGTACCTGCTGGATGATTTCTAATTTCTTATTTTCCAAAGTGTGATTCTTTATGACAGTTGTTGGTAATGGAAAGCAAGAAAACAAATGACAAATGCCAGAATGGCCTGGAAACCTGCTGAAGATGTCTGACCCTTGAATAAACGAATGTCTACATGACATCTGCAGAAGGATATCAGAGTACTGAGATAGAATCTCAGCCAAATAAACAGATACAGATGGGGAGGGAGATGCAGAAAGGACTTGTAAATGATTTTAAATATTAGCACTTCTTAACTTTGACTATAAAAAGTATATCTGCATCATGGTGGCAGCAGAGGTGAGCACAGCACACTGGAGCAAGAGGAGCAGATGCATCTCCATTACAAATATAGATTTTCAAGGTTTTCTTTAGCTGTCAAACCTCTGTAGCTGCTCTTGGTCTGTAATTCAAGGCTGTGCTCGGGAGGGAAGTATATTCGTCTCTTTCTTAATGGCTTTGCACAGCTTTCCTAAGTGTTGGTGGGAATTATAAATGGACTTTGAAGGAAAAATGTACCTTTTAATGCTGTACTGTAGTTTGAAGTCTCGGCACACAGCAGGATCTGTGCATGTGTGTCTGTGTATACAATGCCTGGGGGACGTGGCTTTGAAACACTTTATTACTTGGACAAAAAGGAATGGTGACCTGTCTTGATGCTTTGTATTAAGGTTGCAATATTTGTGCAGAAGTGGGGGAGAACTCTGCTCCTGTCTTACATTGGAAGTCTGGTCTCAATTAAAGTTGAACTATCCTGCAGTGACTGAATGGTTGGTTCAGGGAGTAACATTGATGACAAAAATAGAACATTTAAGGTAATAACTTAATGGTTTTTCTGTGGAGTCAGAGGTTCAATGAGTCTGTAGGAAATACATCTTGCTAAAGTGTAACCTCTCAACCTGCCTGTCTTTTTAAGACAAGAGCATTTCTGCTAAACATCTTTGTCATTCAGGCAAACTTGGCAAGACTAATCTTAAATCCACAACAAAAAGAACTTGCAGAAAATACTTTCAAAGAAGTACAAGCCTGTTTTCTCCCTTGCTGTTTTCTTTCCGGATTTCATGTGTTTGTACCCACATTGTCTTGCTGAGATGTCTGCAGGGGGAAAAGCAATACCCAAAATCTTAAATCTTCTGCTTTTTTTTTTTTATTGTTGTTGCTGTGGTTGGTTGGTTGTGCTGCTCCTTCATTGCTGCTCCTCTGGCTTAGAGACAAAGAATGCGGAAGAGCTTTGGAGAGGAAGAAACTCCTTTCCCACTGTTCTTCATGTCCCTCTATGTGAATCTAATTTAGCTCAATATGCAAGACCTCAGCAACTCTTTATTTTGATGAATATGCAACTATCATATCAACAATTTAAATTTACTGTGCTTAGTTTTATCTTCAGTTCTGCTGTCAAGGCATATATTCCTTGAATTAATATTCTTTTGGGTCAAGTCACTTTATGTATAAAAATATCTGTGAGCCCCTTGGAAAGGGGAATAAGTATACAGTTTGGTTTTAACACTAGATGTATAAGGAAAAAATTCTTTAGATCATCTCAGGAACAGTAGTGATAGGACAAAGAACAATGGGTGTAAATTGAAAGGCAAAATCTAGGTTAGATATTAGGAGGATCTTTAGTGTGAGTGCAGTGAGACTCTGGCCCAGGTTGCCCAGGGAGGTTGTGGATGCCTCATCCCTGAAAGTGTTCAATGACAGGTTGGAGAAGACCTTGAGCAACCTGGTCTAGTGGAAGGTGTCTCTGACCTTGGCAGGGAGATTGGGGCAAGATGATCTTTAAGGTCCCTTCCAACCCCTTAACATGGTGGTTTTATGGTACTTAATAAAGGACCATTTAAGGTTCATTAGTGAGTTTTATTTCCTTTTACAAAAGGGTTGATCTCACAGAGCATTTCCCCCACCAGAGAAAAGACAATTGTAGAGCTTCTCTGCTGTCCTTGGTTCTGCTCCTTTGGCTGGTTGGTCCTTTGTGACTTTCAAACTTGTTTAAGATTTTGAAGAAGCATCTTGAAGAGGTGTTTTGATTTCAGGGGAGAAAGCATGTTCCTTACCTGTTTCTGCAGGAGATGCTGAAGAAAATCTAACAAAAGGGATAAAATATCTTCTGACTCCACAGGCTTGAGCAAAATGTGCTTTGAGTACCAAGACCAATATTGCTGCATTAGATGA
Organism: Sakesphorus luctuosus; assembly: GCA_013396695.1. NCBI lineage: Eukaryota > Metazoa > Chordata > Aves > Passeriformes > Thamnophilidae > Sakesphorus > Sakesphorus luctuosus. The sequence continues at coordinate 402,949 of VWZD01004089.1, read as the reverse complement.
ACACACCCCTACATAATATTGCCTGCTTCTTACCTGGGCTACCTTGTCCTCATGGTTGGTTGATTTTCAAGAAGAATATTCCTGTGTGGATGGTGTTGCACAGCTTGTTCAGTGATGGCGAGGACTACAATCTTCTTGCATTCCTTAAGTCTGAAATAGGGCTTGATCAAACTGCATCAAAATGGCTGTTTCTCTGTTATGGCTATTAATTCTATTTTTCCCCCCTCCGAATGAGTTATAAATACAACTGCATTGCAAGTGCTTGGATTGAGAGTAAATTTGAGCTGATGAAAAATGCAACATTCCCAGCAATTTGTAGTTAGCTTTGCCCCCCCCTCCACCCCCCCTCTCTTGGCTTGAGCTGGCAAAACTCCAACTCCCCAAGAACAGAGAAAAAGGGTTCCTCCCCCCCCCCCACCTCAACCAGCCAAGAGAAAAAGAAGAGGGAGAGG